>OY979717.1:29401245-29849596 GCA_963855995.1 Muricea muricata
TGATGATATTCAGTGGCGGTTCACAGCCCATTCTAGGATATATTTACATTCTAAAATACCTTCAAAGCAACTTCATTGGTTAGATTTTATTCTTTTGAAATTCATAACCTATGACATTGTTATAAAGTTATTTTGAATTTAAAATTGAGCTGCTATAATTCATTTTGACTTACCCTGAATCCGCCACTGATGATATTCGGAGTCTGTTTCGTCATATATTTGTATATTAGTGTACAGGAAGCTTGACTGGCTGACAAAGACCGCACAAACTTCACGTTAGTGGCCTTACTGTCCATCTCCACACAAGAGATGTCGGCCGAGCCAAAGTTACTCGTGCATGTTAACCCAGCCGATGGCTCACCGTCTGCTGGTTGATTTTACTGAGTTTTGAGTTTCATGCAACATTTTCTCGCTTCTCAAACATGTTTCATGTATATTCAGGTTCAATGCGTGATATCAACTAGCAAGTAGAAACGAGTTTAAGGTTTGTTATTATTACTACCTGTCAATGTACTAATGAAATACCTTGTGATAAAATTGCGTACAGCCGAAACACGTCAAGAATCAAGCAAGATACGAAAGAGCAATTTTAACAATGCCATTTGAACCAAATATAGCCGTGTTTTTTACAAGTTTGAATTTTTCTAGAACAAGTCTTAGGTGGAGAATGATGCTCTGAAATCACAAAGACTAGGATAAGTTACATACTTAAGCGCAGAAACTTCAAAGAGGGTGGTAAAGGGTATTTTCGTGAGCCGTTGTCGATTAATATCTGTTGCGTCATGGGAATTGCGAAATGCTTGATTTTGGTGTCGTGAAATGTGATTTGTTTTACGCCCGTGAGGTGAGATTCTCAATCAAAATGCTCTGTGAAATGAGAATAATCGATGCCAGTCTCGTGAATTGTGACTCCATTGTTCAAATAGGAGTAAAAATATTTTCGGGGGTCGTCGGACTTTCTCGTAACCCGAACGTAAATCCCCCTCCCTGTAAACGTGATCCCCAACCCCTTTTACCACCCTCTTAAAGTTCTTTTTGAATTAGACTAAAAATAGATGTCAACATGATTAAGTTCCTCAGATTGTGAAATAATTAGTACGAAGTAGCTATTCCATAAAGGACGTAAAGCTGAAACAAAACTACATCCTCTATAGATCTACGACCGCTTTCGATTGTCAAAGGAAATTTGATGATATGATTGGTATGCATAATAGTGGGAAAATTTTTAATTGTATCCATTCGAACACCTTTTGCGAAGGCAGAGCACATGAATTATTTCAATCCTGGTACACATGCATGACATAATATTTTTACATTTATGCACATTGTCTTTGCAAGTATATGAAATAGTTATTAGTGGAGGAAAAATAAGGTCTTTTGTCGGACGCATAATTTTCTGGTGTCTCTATTTTTTAGGCAGTTGTATGTGCATCAAAAATGCATAATTCAGCCTTAAGAATGTTAAAGGTTTTGTCTAGTTTTAAGTAAAATGAAGACTCTACAAATAACTATTAATAACGTCCCGATGTGCCCTAAAATGACCTTCACGATTATCATATTCATTAAGTAAACATGGATGTCAAAAAATTTTCAAGCAGAATTTTTTGACAATAAAGTCATTTGTGACCTTGCATGTTTACTTTCTATCGAAAAAATCTCGAAATCATCTTGCGCATTTATTTGGAATCATATAGAAATCGTTTTATGCTTTGTTCCATAAATGAATGCCTGCATAAGTTTTCTTCTACAGTGACTAAGGATCTTTATTTCATGAAACAACAAGACCATTTAATCTTTGATATCATTTGGATATTGTGGGGCTTTCAGTAAAAGAAAGTTGTTGTTAAATGTTTATTTTTTACATTACAACTTATGTAATGTTCATAGTTGACTATGAGAGGAAGACGTGCGGGCGAAGTTACATCGCATTATCTGACCTCCTGCTGGGTGACATAATTTCCTTGAACAACGGTAAAAGCTCTAGATTGTCACAAATGTTTGCTTGGTTTTGGCTTGACTTTTATCAACAATGATTTCCATTCAACAGGAAATCATTGTTAATAAAAAAATTCATTGACTTTTCTAGTGGTGGAAGATAGATTATTTTAATTTTGCCAATCGTGAGTAGATATTACTATCAGCGTGAAAATTTTTCCTTTCAATAGCAAAGTGCAATGACCGCGAGAAACGCTGGAACTAATCGTTTCGACATTGATAATTGATATACAGCATTTGTCTGAGTATTCCCAAATACTATGCACATGTTAATGAAATACCCGTTTCTTTCCCTTAAACCTCTGTTTCGCACAAATTCTCTTAATTACCTGTTGGCAAAAATAGCTAGACTTATATTGTATATACAAGTTTATTCCTATATTGACTTATATTGTATATAGACTTATATATAGACTTATATTGTATATACAAGTTTATTCCCAAGTTTATTCCTCTAATCGTTATTGGTATTCGATAATTATATCACCAAGATAACCATGCAGGAACAGGCCAACTGATATATTGTTGACCTCGTTCCAGCCGCTTCAAAAATTAGCAGCAAAAAAGAGGGTACATTTTCTCTGAGCAAATTTAAAACTTTGAATTCTAGTTCCTAAAAGGAAGTATGAAGCATACAATCGTTACTCGTGTGATCGCGTGCAAGAACTGTTTGTTTGGGTAGCTAGGCAACACAGGCATAATGACTCAGCATGCGGCCGCGTGAAATCAGTCATTATAACGTCCGCAAAAACAAAGATCATATGATTGAAATTACATGTACATGCTAGCGCTGGCAAGTATTCACATGTATATGATAAGGTTGCATCATTCTCCGCAATGTATTCGGAAAGACTTTGTCAAAACCAGAAAAATTTTACAGAGATATTTAGGACCGACGTTCATGCTAGAAGATTTGTGATTTCCATGTTTAGCGCGTCTTGTGCAATTTGAAAGACTTTTTTATAATATAAGATTATTTTTAAAATTGCAGTGAAGACAGGTTTCTGTAATAGCCCTCCTGTATACATGAATCAGGTATGCCTTCATATATGTCATATAAGATCAACGATCGAGACCGATCTCATTACGTTGAAGAACATCAGAAATATAGGGAATAAATTAGTAGATAAGAACATGTAATGTCATTTTACAACACATAATTTTTTTTATATTATGCATTGAATATACGTAGTTGCGATATTTCTTGTTCATAGTTAAAAATTTTTGAGTTATCAAATCTACTTACCAATTAGATTAAGAGCACGAGATTTGCCCGAATCAACTATCAACGCATAGAAATTGAGATAAAACGGGTAATCTAATTGTTTTAGTAGAATCTGAAATAAATAATTGATTTTTAAGTCACTTTGCTGAAAAATACTATCACAAATTAATTGTCTTTGAATTCAAAAAATACACCAAAAAAATTATTGTGTTTTTACTCGCTATCTATCGAGCAACAGATAGCAAGTAGATTAGCCATTCAAATTACAGCATTGGCATGCTAGTATGATTCTATTAAATTATATTAGGCTAATCGGGCTCCAATTAGCTCCAATGAACCGGCTTCTTTTAACACACTTTATATCAAAACTAAAAGTGCTCTGCAAAAAAGTTTTATCTGTTTCAATGTTTCGCAAGCAGCATGCATTCACATGCGTAGCTCCCGATTTTTCTTTCACCGATAAAGTAAATCGTTTAGACTAAAAATGGAAACATAATTGAGAAATGCTGTTTTTCGTATTGCAAGATAGACCTTCAGTTTTATGTTAGGGCTTTGAAATTGCTTTAATAAAACAGATCATCCTTCTAGAAAGAGCTGAAATGAAATTTCTTACAGTATTTTTACATCTTCACATGACAAGAAAAAGGTAAAAATCGGCATAATTATATAACATTTGACTCAAATCTACCTTAAAGCGTTTACTTCCTTGTTAATGCATGGTTTCTCTATTGGAGGATGCACGTGCTATGAGCCAAACTAGTCAATAAGGTACTTGCAATCGCTAATATAAAGGTAAACTTTCTGCGTGAAGAAATTGCAACCGGAGCTTTTTACTAGATTTAATTCCCTCGTTACTTAAAAACTTTACGTTCGAATTTTTTTCACTTCAAAAGTGAGTAAGAAAATTGAAAGTAGCTATTTGTTATTGTAATGTATTAATCTGGTTCTGCGGAGGCTAAAATAATTGACAGGCATTTCTTCACAAAATATAGTTAAAAAGCTTTTAGAGAGGAAAAATGTTTATACCAGCTTGCATAATTCCCACTATATAGAACCTCTGCCGTAGCTATAGCAATCCAACAGGAATTCAAAGTAACTCAACAGGTGGCCAGATTGCGATGCGTGCCAATCATGTTTCCCATTACAGTAAACTATTCATATTACAGTTTCCAATTGTAATGTATAAAAGTTTAGTTTAAAAAGACACAAAGGCTAAAAGTCTGATGATGGTATGCAGGAAGTCTTGAACTCTCCTTCTGAAAGGAAGCTGGATGTTTTTTGCCCTATCCCGCATTGTCTCTCGTTATACAAAGAAAAATAAAATTCATATAAAATTTCAAAATTTAATGTGTTATATACGTTATAAAAATTTAATGCATAATTTTCTTATCTAAAAAAGAAAGAATTCGATGTCCGTAAATTAACAGCTAAAAAAATGTGTGACATCTGAAAAATTAACAGCTGAAAAATTAGTGACACTGCGACAATTGAACCCAAAGGAAATGGTCGCGGCAGATTTCAGAACGATCTATGCAAAGGTTTTCAGGAAACTTGTGGCTAAATGGTGTTGAATGTTGTTTAAACATGAAAGTACTATATCAAATAAGCAAAGACGCCTTTGTCAGCAAAGTTTACGATCGAAATAATCCACGTGTGCAAACATAGCATCATGTTATGACTGAGGTTTTGTAATGGACACGATGTTTGATTAGTAATTATTATTTCATAAGAAAATACGCCAATTACTATGCATGCCATTCATTTAGCAAATCATACACAATTTTTATTCCTGGTGGCGGAATCGAAAGCGGCCATGAAGACCAAAAAATGCAGTTTTGTTCCAGCGCTATGTCCTTTACGTCATATCCGCATGGTATTATTTTCTCTAAACATGCGGTAATGGAACTTGACGTTTATTTTTAGGCCAAATGAGGTTGGGGAGAACTATAAAATGGGTGTCAACGCACAATAAGGCAAGACAGTTACGACGTTTCGAAGAAGAACGAGCATAAAAAGAACTATATACAGTAAAAGAAAATGGATTCTAAGTCTATCATGGGCATGGTTAGTATTTTACATTTGGTCATCTCACAGGACTATATATGTTAACCGCTCTTCAATAGAGCTAGTACAACAAAAATAAAGTTGATTAGCCCTCACGCACACAATTTGAGGTCTTTTCATACATGAAGTGATGATATTCATTAAAGTAGATGGAAATCACACTCCCTCCTCGAACCAGTCCAGCTTTGTAAAGAGACTATAATCTGTAAAGTGAATGGTAACTGTCATCATATTGTTTACTGATATAACAAAGAGTTCTTCATTTACGTGTAGACATAAGAAAATTTAATCATTTTCACGGAATGTTATTGCACCCCAATGGGTAAATTTCTCACGTATTTCTCATGTGTTCTCTTTTTCAAATCCTAACTACGGCAATGATCTTAAATTTCAGCAGCACAATTCATTGTCAGTTTTATACCGAACCCTATATATAGAGTGACTAATGTGCTTAGTGTCTAGTGACAAGTTCATTAACAATCCATTTCTCTATTTTCAGCTCTGCCTAGTTATCCTTCAGTTTTCTCTAAAACAAAGCAATTCTTTACCAACCAACTGTGCCTTGACGTACAGTGACCTCACGAGTCGTTACCTGCTAGTAAAAAACAATTATCAACCACAACCGACAAACCATTCACAAAAAAGTTGGACTAGTGATTCTATCAAGTGTCCTTGGACTTGGCAGGAATATGAAGATGTTAACCGTTTGCCCCATAAGATTGCTGAAGCCCACTGCGGAAGTTCTTGCAATAAATGGTTTTGTCAAGCAGTGAAATATCACACTACAGTCTTAGTAAGAAAACGGAATGAGTGGAGATTACAAACTAAGGAAATAACTGTGGCTTACGTTTACAGCAAACATACTATTTAATGTATCACTACGGACATGAGATACAAACAATTTTGTAACGAACATTTCAAGCACATGCTTTCTTGTTTTATTAAGAGTACTTACTGGAGATAGAAGCGATTTTTACTGATATTTACCATTAGATATTAAAATTAGGATTGTAAGAAGATGTCAATATGGGTAAATGGTCATAACGTATTAACTTATTTGAAGTATTAGAGCACATAATATCTGACATATTTTTGATATATTGTAGTAGAACAATAGGAAAGTTTAAACATGGTGAAGGCTATTTCAGATACCTTGAAGCAGATCGGTCCCAGTACTTTCGTTAATTTCACACGGCCAAACAAAGGTCTTATAATATTGCCGGCTTTTGCGCCCGACGACTTTCAGGCTTTGGCTAAGCGTACTGTTTTGCTATATCAAAACTATTCTCACTCACTGGGACTGTATCTACTTCACCAAATTTAGCTGAAGAGGGAGCGCGTAGTGCGACAATCATTACTTGCCCTTCGGGCTCGCGCTTTAGCTAAATTTGGTGAAGTAGATACACTCCTAGTGAGTGAGAATAGTTTTAATATAGCAAAACAGTACGCTTAGCCAAAGCCTGAAAATCGTCGGGCGTAAAAGGTGGCAATATTATAAGACCTTTGTTTGGCGGTGTGAAATTAACGAAAGTACTGGGACCGATCTGCTTCAAGGTATCTGAAATAGCCTTCACCTTTAAACACCAATCGTCGTTAGAACTTTTTCAGCCTATCGAATTTTTACTTGAAAGTTATCACACAAACTCGGTTTTCCCGCTTCAGAGAACGATATAATCAACTTAGGAAAAAACGTTAATATCCGCATTATATGCACACTTAAGAAAAGCATTATTAATTTTAAGGTATTTGTGTATAAAAAATAATATAGAGGAAATACTTGTGAATTTCGTATTAATAGAAGTTTTGTGGTAATAAATTTCCTTGCTATTTTCGCAAATCTATATTTTAAGAACTTGAGAAAACTTCACGTACGATTTCATATATGAAACAGACTTTTCACCATCTGTGAAATGTTGCAATTCCACTTACGAATTAACTTACGATTTTACATACAAACCACTAATCTCATGCACATGTGAAATGATATGTGGGACTAAAATTTCACACATCAGATATGTAAATTTTACAGGACAATCGTTTGCTTTCACATGTGAAATGATCCAATTCAACACTTAATTTGATATTTCATCCTCTCCATGGTAAAAAGTCTCATAATGACTCATAAACGAGTTCTTCTATGTAACTAACAATACAGGACCATAATAATATGACTATACACAACAATCTCTTCGAATGATGTTAATTCCAACTGCTGTCTACCAATTGTTTCTAGGTTAAGTCAGGAATTTACCTTATTGATTGATTTTCATAGAAATAGTGCGAGACAAGTTGGGAAAGGGATGTTAGACTGGGCAAAGGCAAAAAATGCGTTGCAAGCTATAACTGCGGCAGTCGTTGAGAAAATGTTAGGTAATTTATGATTGCGAGGCATGTTACACTTTGTAATTTGCTTGCAACTTTGTGTTTAAAAAAAAGTTTGCATAGTGTAACAGCACCTTTACCAATTAACAAGTCTGCACTCGATATACTCACACAGTATATAACGCTACACTCACATTCCAACTACTCAGATTTTGAGTGTACACTCGGTTGTACTTAAGTGGGTTGGCCACAAACTGCTATGCCTCCCTGTAGACAGTCGCCAACTACCAAACCTTTTTACAAAGCCCTTGTGCCATACTCATGTTGTAGTCAGCACTTAATTTCTTCACAAAAAAATGAAGCAGCTTTTCGACGTGAAAGCATTAAATTAACCCTCGCGAAGGTAACGCGTGCAAAACTGAAGAATGAAGACTGCTTAAAAGAGGTCAAATCAATCTCAAGCACGACACCCTGGAAATCGTCATGTCGTGTCCTTGATGTTGAGAGTCTGTGGTAGCAATTCAGAGACGGATCTAGAGCGTTAATTCATATACTTATATGTTCTACCCGACTAATTTCTTTTTAAATAAACAAGGTTAAATCTGTACCCCAAGCCATATTAATGCTTTAGATCCGTGCACGCCCAGCACAATACGAAGATATCAACCTCGTTCCCAGGGTCATATTTGTGGGCGCGGTGAGGAAATAGATGACCCTTGTAAAGGCTGTAAAAACGGTCATGGCTTTATAGGATACCCTAAAGGACGTAATGTCGAGAGAGCACTGGGACTGAGTTGCCCGTGTGTTTTGTGTATCCCCATACATATAATAACTATCAATCACGAGTCATTCTTGGGTTGTCACATTTCTCACTCACTGGGACTGTATCTACTTCACCAAATTTAGCTAAAGAGGAAGCGCGTAGCGCGACAATCATTACTCGCTATTCGGGCTCGCGCTTTAGCTAAATTTCGTGAAGTAGATACCGTCCCAGTGAGTGAGAAATACACAAAACACAGGGGCAACTCGGTCCCAGTGCTCTCTCGACATTTCGACCTTTAGGGTATCCTATAAAGCCATGACCCTGTAAAAACCTCCAAGATTCTTGGAGATTTTCGAGCATGCGCTGTCAGTGCGCCGTTACAAGCAACAATTTTACCAACAATTTTTAGATGGTTATTCACTTATTCTATTCTAAAATTTCTATCAGAGAACACTAAGACATGCTTCTCCTATTTAAATCATGAATACGACAAGATTTATTCGTTTGAGTCTCAGTTTTAACTACTTCATTTTTATTAAACTAAGTATCCAAAATGTATAGTACCTGCATAGGGTACAATACGATCCATTCGATCTGCACGCATGTTATTCTTGCGCTACATTCGACCATCTAGTTTTGTAATTTGTTGGACTAAATTGTGTCCTTGCTGTGATACTCAACATTAAAACAACTCAAACCAACCACAAGTTGTATATAACAACCCCAACCTAATAAATGTGCAGGAAACAGGAATTAATATTATGCTGTCATTTCGTTAAACCAATCAGATTTATTATCACAAACCCTGAATGGTCGAATGTGTTAACCAATGAACAAGGAGACTAGGACAGCCTTTACCAGGGTCATCTATTTTCTCACCGTGCCCACAAAGATGACCCTGGGGACGAGGTTGCGAAGATTTTGTGTAGCAATAAATTCAGAAAAAATAAAACTAATGCATTTGTCTGTATAAATAGAAACACTAATGAAGAGCTGTCATGTTGCATATAGAAAAAAACAATTCCGAGCTGCCCGTTGTATAACGATAGTAGAACCATAAAATGTTTGCTGGGGACAGTATAGTGTTCATAATGCTGTAATAACATGAGTCCGTAATAGCGTACTAAGTTTCTTTAATAGCGGTATGGCGGGTTGTCGACATAATTGCAATTGACTGTATAGTATACCAAGAATATCAACCAGAATTTATGATGAGCCACTTTTTTCAGATCGTATTGTAAAGGTAGTGAACGGGAGAACAGAGGTACTCGAGATACAACAGGAGGTGGAAGAAGGGGTTAAAGGAGGCAGGAGAATGCCAAACACTAGAAGATGGAGACATAATACGAGACCCTCTTGCAACCAACAAGGTGAAACTGGCTATGGCTGTTATGGAAGTAATACCCGTGAAAATGCAAGTTTTGATAATCATGACAACATCAATATACCGGCTCTGATCAGTTTTGTACAGAAATTAAGCTCCTTCAGATATTTTAAATATGATACATACAAAGGAATGTAGTGTAAGAATAAAGTTTGGGGTGTAGGTTTGCTCGTTTTGCAACATTTGATCGATAAGGGATGATCCTTGTAACTGATAGAGCTATCCAGTATAAATAGAGTTATTTTAGGTTTCCCTCTGTAGAAACACTTAAAAAATGAAATGTGACTTTTCCTGGACCTCTATGAAGAACTGTTTAGAACTGATTGAGCTATCGAGTATAGATAAAGTTATATGAATTTAGATTTCCGTGTATAACTGGATCAATAACAGGTGATCATTTCTTGACCTCTAGGAAGAACAAGAATCTGTAGAAGAAGGAGCTGTGCAGAACAAAAGTTACAATATGTCGACTTGTTTTATCTTTCATTTAGGGCAGGGGACAACCTCAGTACCATGGTGTGACTGCATCGCCTTGCATTCACGGCCTCATCATCCTGTACCTGTCCACTCGTACGACGGTAGACTGAACCACCATACTTAAGTGAAAACAGTCAACTCAGACGACCAGAGCGCCAAGCAATGTAAGCTGTTAAACATTCTAATATTTTTTCTTGAGTAAAATGGCTTGGATAGTGCTATTCACCTATAACACAACCGAAAATGATTCAGTCGTGTCGTGTGGATTGGCCTTTATAGTTAACTTTAATTTAAACCTGTCTACGCGGTACGAGTTGTTGTATACGATTATCATCATGCACACGGTATCATCTAACTTTATACATTCTGTATTTTAGCAAAATGATTTTTTACAGTTTAGCAAACCCTCATGATGATCTGGAAAACTAACGGTATTTACTAATCATCCCTCTCGTATTGTAACAATAGTGGTTGTATTCTCCAAACAACGTCTTCCCGGCCAAAAAAAAGAAGTTCAGGAACGAACGATCCAGTGTTCCCGCAGGAGGAAACCTAGACTAAATTAACTTTGTTTATACTGGATAGATCTACCAGTTCGAAACTGTTCTTCCTAGAGGTCCAATAAGCATTATCTCTTACTGTTGGAGCATAGCTCCTTCAGAGTAGAAGCCATTTAATTCTGACCGAGATGTAATGCAGCAGCAGTTGCAAGAGTACGAATACAAGACCAAGCTGAAGAAGATGAGCTTGATTAACTTATTATGGACTATTCTTATTATTGTTATGAAATTTCCCATCGATGATTTGTGAATTGTTGAGCTATATTGAAGGAGTGTGTCGAAGATTACAGTCTTTAACTGACAAACATATTTTTAAGTTAGAGAAAACGATCATGTAAGACAAATGAAACGGCAGAAAGAGAGAAATGTTATGTTATTGTGAAGCAAGTAATATTAGTAATTTATATTTTCGTAAAAAAAAGATGTTAAAAAATCTTACTTGAGTCTTGATACAAGTAGAGGCAATCTACAATAATCTTCATGACTGGACCTCTATGAATAACGGCTTAAAACTGCGGATAAAGCTAGCTAACTTGTAAAATGTTGATTTAGTTGAAACTTCCTCCTCTTGTGAAAGTGGATGACACCCTGATGAAAGATTATAAGTCGTGGGTTTTCCGAGGGGCAAACTTAGGTGCAGCACATTTGCATCCATACAATGCATCATGTAAAATCCTAACTGAAAGAGCTAAGTTACCCAGTTACTGATGTAATGATTTATGGCTTAGAAAGCGCGTATATTACGTTATATATTAATACACATGCTCTTTCACTTCGGTGTTGTTGAGCACTCTGTGTGCCGAGTAGATTGGGTGACTTATAATAGCAATATTGTAAAGCTCACTTCCTTCGTAGTCCTTTTAGCACTCTTGCCTCATGAGACTCTGCGCGTGCTTGGATGCGATGATGTCGCCGTGTGGTCCTACATGCGTCTGGTGAGTGGAGTATCATGCATATGTGGATATATACCGATCGTCTCATTTATTCAGTTTTTGACGAGATGCATGGTTGCAGAATCCTTCGGTCGCGCTAGCTCGATTAACCGAATTCGACTTATGTCGCAATTCTTTTCTTCGACAAAAGAAGTCTTTAACAAACAGCTTGAAAGAGCATCTTGTAATTACCAAAATTGCAATGTCTCGTGTAGAAATATTATGTGTGGAAAAAGTTACCATTTTAAAAGACCATATTTTTCGTATTTTACACGAATTTACCACCGAACTCCGCAATTTTACAAATTTTAAGATGTTCTTTCTAGATGTGGAAATAACTTCCACCGTTCTTGCTTAGATCAAGATTTAGTCGAACAAATAAATTGTTCATTCAGTCCTGCGCGTTCATCATTCGCAAACGAAGAGTAAAGACTGGGTCACAGACTGGGTCGAGTGAATTCTGCTTTCAAAATGGCGGAAAATACAAAATATATTTTGATTTTTAAATTTTTTTACCGAATATCTATTGGAATGTTCGTGCTATTTCGTCGACATTACACAGAATTATTTCCAAAGTTGCTTACTTTGTGTTACTGATGTGTTGAAAACATTTGATGCAAATTTCACTTTAAATTAAGAACTGTTTCTGAAAAATGTTATTGTTCCATAAGTTGATTGTTTTTCCTGGTTACTTTTACTCTCGTCAACCAGGAATATGTCCTGATCTAGGAGTGAGTGATCTAGAAGGTATGTTTAATTGTGTGCAATTATTTTTTCTTTACATCTGATGAAATAAACATGCTTAAATGCTTAAATTAATTGGTATATATTAGCCTATATATTACCATTAGTAATGCAAACAACATGAGTGACCGTTCTGTATCATTGTATACAGACACGAGTGCTTTGCACGAGATTCTGTGTACACTGATACAGAACGGATACGAATTTTCTAAATTTCTTATCAAACGACCTCAGACGATTGACAAACAGTCATCTTTTCAAATTGAAATTACGTTTGAAAGTTTATGCAAATTAAGATGATTGTGTATTAGCGTGTAAAAATGTATTAACACTGATTAAACATGTATTTCTTCTAATTTTCTTCATTAATTATTATCAAATGCAATCCATATTAAATTCCTTAAAAATATTTGGTAACTAAGGGATTAGATTACTTACGGCAAGGGGGGGGGGGACTGAAGAGAAAATGTTCAAAGACCAAACATTTCCCCTATCCCAACTGTTTTGAGCCAAAAAATCACCCCACTATAATCAATAACATTTATATTGCATAAAGCATTTGAAAGACTAAGCAAAGGAAGCAACTTTTGAGCACCTATTAAGAGTGATAAAGCTGCATTGGTAGGGATAAGGATATCATTCACATTTTGGCAGATGAAGCAAACTAATATTAATATTTATGTTTGGTTTAATCTTTTTATGACTAAAACATTTATGTTGTTAATTTCTTTGACCACATCTTTTTTCCTTCTCATCATTTTATTTTAACCCACTCCTGACTTTCCTAATTTTTTAGTTGCCCCACCATTTTCTCTTCAGTCCCACCCCTGCTATAAACAATGACCTGTCCCTAAGACCATAATTATACAATGGAGGCTAGTAAGATCTCCCATGGAGTGACCAAGACGTCTAAGAGCATGTAAATTTTTAAGGGGATTATGAATGGGCCCTTTAGGGGAGGGCCAGTCCCCGGCCAGACTGGTAAGTTTGAAAATTGCATGCTCTAATTTTTCAAAATTTTAATAGAAAATATACAGGGTGTCCCAAACCGAAGGGAGTCCAATTTCTAAGATTGATTGCTGAATGAAAACTTGATCATATAGAGTGACTATTTTTTAGTTTTATGGCTTGTTCATTTGCCTTTTGAACAAGGTATTCCTTGTCTACTTGAAGCAAGTAATATGACCACAGGAACCATTTTAGGGCAAAGTGGCCAATTTGAGATACTCCAAAAAAGCACATAACTTGGTGCCACATGGGCAGTTTGAGACTGACTAATGTTCACAAGTTCCATAGGAAAAGTAATTGTTGTTGAAAATTATTTTATACTGATGAACAGATTGAATTAGACAAAATATTGATAAAGAATATGAATGTTTTTTCTTCCTATTGAAATCTCCTTGATCGAAAATAAATAGATCTGATTGAAATTAATTAATTATGACTTAATGCGTGAGGCAGTGATTAGTACTTTCTTTTGAACTGTCTTACAATAATACAAAATTTACTGCACGCTGCCTAGAACACAATTTTATTACAGAAGATCAACAAATCACAAAAAATAATAAAGAATGAGATGAATGTTCAGCTTCCAGATATGAAATCCATATAGTCACTTTGAATACAGATTGTGAACATGTGATGTAATCAAATCTCAATTTTTAAAATTTCATAGATAACATACCGGTATTAAAAGAAAGCTGAATGAATACACTTTTAAACGAGAACAAACACTAGTTTCACTACTTAATATTATGCATAATAATGCAGAACTCTGCTTTTTTGGGACACCCTGTATAAAAAAACATCATAATTGCGCGCTCCATATCCCGGTCGCGCAGTACAAACTTTCCACGCTAAGGGGGGGGGGGGCTGATACAAATAGATTGGCCATTTATCAGGGTCAATTTTGGACACCTGATATCACGTCTCTCAAAATTATTTTAAATTTTACACAAATGATCCAATTAGTCTTGTTGAACAGAAGAAAAGAGATAATTTTTGAGTTTAGCGATAACATTTTAGAGAGTTTCTGAAATTTTAAACTATGGTCTGCTTGGATGGTTATTTATGCACGGGCTTTAGGACCAATTCGGTTCGTCTATTGTGGTGTTTAATTTAGATCTATTTACGTTGTACTTAAAATGAATAACGCATGAATGCTATTGATCAGAATTCTTCAATGTCTTGATTGTAATTACTTAATAATCCATCCCATAAACTTACAGTACCGCTAATATGTAAACTTTTACGGTGAATTTTGCCAATAGCTACCTTTAAAATAGTCATATCTATTTTTAGCATTTTTACACAAGCGATCTTAAAGAATCCGACGTTGTGATTGGTCCAGTATGACGTTACATTCCTTTATATTTACCTACAGGTGAATATAGCATTAAAAAAAGTTTGAAATTGCCGTTTTGTACAAATGAAACGGACAAAAAAAATGAACAGAATTAAAATAGCTTGTGTAAAAATACTAACTTCATCTCGGTGAATATTCCCCAACAATCATCTCGCCGTCGGGGAATAGTTGTTAAATATTAGAACGCAAGATTTCAAACGACGTGCAAAGAACGATAACGATGTGAGAATCGTGCATTATTAGAGGTAAGATCATCTGTGGGCGTTGTCGCTTTTTGAGCCAATCAGCTGTCTGATTTCTGTGGCACGTGGTCAAAATGTTTCGTTGCTAGTTTGAGAAAATTTTTAAATGTAACAGATAAAATATGCTGGGGACGCGTTTGTGCCTTATATGGTAGTGTACTTTCCTTTCGAACGATTTGATAGCCAGATGATCTCTTTGAGATGATTCTACCGTCATTATTTAACAGTTATTCTACGAACTCGAGTTGTATATAAGCTGATAGCCGACGAGGTGCGTAGCACAGAGTCGGCAATTGCTCATATACGACTCAAGTTCGTAGAATAACTTTTTTATTATATAGACAACAACTGCTACCAAAAAAACTTCCCCGTGCAGTTATATTTACTTATTAGTCAGTTTAGCAATGTAAACAACTTCAGCTAATACCGCATAGAACACTATCGTCGTTATTTAAAATTATGTTTCAAACAAATTTTGCCAAAAGTTTCAAATTCTTAAAGAATATAAATGTTTTGGGCGAAACAAACGCTTTTTGACCTCATAATTGAGCACAGTTTTGTTATTATAGCAATTCAAAACAATTATAATCTTTTCTAGCATTCGGGAGACTTGTTCAGTATTAAATCGTAAGAAAACTGTATTTTATACTTGTTTAGGGGACATTTAAATCAAGTACTAACCTTTCAAAACTTTATTGTAAGTTTATGTTTTGTTCGCATTGCCAAGAAAGCCTACCAAAATGCTCAAAACAAGATTTTTTGCGATCGAAAAACTTTCGGCCACCATCTTGTTTTCTCTACTAGTAGGATATGAGCTAATATCCTACTAGTCGCGAGCCAATCAGATTACAGAATACTTTATATCCGATAGCAGTCTATATAATAAAGTTATTTATTTTACACTGTAAGTACCATTGACATATATACATGTGGACTGCCAGCTCGGCTTTGAGAATCGTTATCAAAGATGGCCGAAATATGAAAGTGTTTGCTGATGAAGTTGACTGCTGACCAATATTTTTTGTATTATTTGAGAGCCAGCGATGTTCAATCACTCTCATATTCGTCATTTTTCGTCATTATTCGAGCATAAATATTGCGAGCAGGCAGTCCAGATGTATTTATGTCAACGGTAAGTACCCAAGCAATGTATATTAATAAAAAACGTCATACCTCAAGCCGCTTCGCGAGGTTGAGAGCCGTTTGAAAATTGTCTACTTTTTTTATGCACCCAGTGTTATGGAGTACTACATACTTCTAATAGCAGAACTAAGAAAACATTGCTTTAAATATAAGCAGTAAAGCCTGTTTTCCATTTGACAGTAACTGCCTTATAGGAAAGTCATTTACGACGATTTGATAAAACCTAGATCTGTATTTTGCTTTGCAAGTTGTATTTAAATCGGTCATTATTAATTGCAGATCTTTGTTGACACTCTATCACATCAGTCACCCTGGTAAGTCAACGCCACAGTTACGACTAACAACTTAAATTAATTGTTAAATAATTGATAAACTTCAATACAGCAGTTCCAAACACTCAAATCAATTGCAAAATAATTGATAAATTTCAATACAGCACCTCTCACACTTCCTAAAAGGAAGTTTTAAGAACTGAATAATGGAAACTGCGACTTTGATCTTACAAGAATTCGAAATTCACGATTTGTTTGGGTCACTAGGCAACTTAATTAGACTCATACCTCGTTAAAGCAGTCCCGGTTTCGGTGTTGTGGAATGTTTATGCAAGGCTGAACTGGCGAAAACGGTCATTGTATCGCTTAACAAACATGCAAAGATCATATGCGTCAGTTAGTCATTTGGGCCGTACGATACAGTGGGCCGTTCAAAACTATAAATTTTCACGCTAATGCCTGCTTTACTAACATGTACTTGCAATTGGCAAAATTATTGGAATAATATATTTATCTTCCACCGCAAAAAAAGTCGATGAAATTGCTTATTAAAAATATTTTTAGGTGAATTGGTTCCCAAGCGACCATTTGTGACAACCCATAACGTCTATCGTTGCTACGAGGAAATCGGATGCATGACCCGGAAGGGCTCAGATAATGCTATATGCGTTCGCGCGTACGTAGTTTTCTCTTAATCGACTGTGAACATTGCATAAGTTGTAATGTAAAAAATAAGGTTTAATAACAACTTTCTTAAACTAAAAGCCCGACGTTATCCAAACGATATCAGAGATTATATCTAACTATAAATCCAAACAGGATATTTAGTCTTGCTCTTTCTTGAAACATCGTTTCTCATGCAGGCTGGTACAAAGCACAAAATGGTTACAATACATTTTTGTACCTATACAACTGCGTAAATAATTGAATACTAAAAGATATAGAAATGTTATACTGCCTATGTGTGCTAGGATGAAAATAATCCATGTGCTCTGCCTTCGCGAAAGGTGTATATTGAATAAACATCACTGAAAGTTTTCATACCTACCTATACATACGTATGCATACCTATCATATTATTAAATTAGACGAGCTTCCTACTCGACAATCGCCTTCTTATGCAATCTGAGCCATGTGATCATGAAAGTTGACATCTATTTCTATGAATCATGAAAGTTGACATCTTTTTTTAAATAAGTCATCATGTTCTTGATTATACCTAACTTATCCTAGAGCATTATTCTCAACCTAAATTCTTTCTAAAGACAAACTCAGGGTGTGCAAAATTGGGGTGAGGGAAATCTAAAACCAAGTTTCCAGACCTTTCTATGAGTTATCTTGAAGGGGGGAGGGCCATAATTTTCAATTTCCTAATATAATTTCTTTGGGGGAATATGGAGCTTTTCAGCAAATACCCAATGCAGTTTACTGCTGATAGTACATGAAATGTTTTCCTTTATTATTGAATATTTTTATTGATTTTGGTAGGAAAGAATAAGATTGAGATATTGACAGGGGATGAACAAAATGGCGTGTCTCATGGTCCAGTGCAAATAATATTAATAAACCAAGACAAATTTAGTGATGAAGCATCAAGTTTGTGGAAGGTTATTAGAGAGACATCTGACAGACAATGGAAATGTTATTTATTTTTTTATTTGTTATGTATATAAGTATATGTATTCAAGCTTTAGTAAAAATTTGCAATAGTTAATAATCACTTTTGAACATGAATAATATATATTTAAAATATATAAATATGAAAGTGTAATAAAATTCATGAACTGTAGTTTGCAACTTCTTTTTCAACGGAATTGGTACTGATCAATGGAACATGGATCTAAAAAGATACAGAGGACATACAAGAAATTTAAACTTCAAGGGAAAGGTAATCATGCATGCATGCATGTAAATGAAACACACAACATTGAGATGCAGGGTTTAGCAAGGCCAATGGGAATTGCTAAAGCACAATACATAGGGTAATTTAGTAAAGGTATTTTAGGCCTACCTATGAATCATGAGATAAGAAGAAAATGAGAATGAGATCCTGAAAGCAACCAGTAAAAAATTAAACCACAATTGCATACCCACTCTTACATATTCACTCAATACAAAATATCTGTATGTATAAATTGTGCCAGTTTGATTGGATGCAACAAGTCAAAGTATATCTAAGAATAGTAAACACCCCAAAGATACAAGTCTTCACAGTCATATTAGTAGCTGGTCTAAATAATTCAAAACACGTGCAAATTTATACAGTAAAAAAGTGACTAGTTCATACTGATGCACAAAATACACTGCTTGTTTGCTTTAATTAATTGAGCAACTCCTCATATTAAAAGCCTTACACGTATTTCGTGAGACTCCGGTCCCGCATTTCAATAGCCACGAATAATAATTGCACATAAAAAATGATGACTTGAAAGATATTAGATGAGAAAAAGCATGCAGACATTGGTATAATTAATATACACTATGCAGAAAGCCGGCAAAACCCTGTGTATAGTGTCTGTACAAAATTGGAATTTAGAAAACTTGTGACTGGTTTTGAATAAGACCTAGGTGTCTATACTATAATACCAATGTCATAATAGTAAGAAAATATTAAAAACATGACAAAACACGCCTTAAACACGTACCTTAAATATGGCATGAAAACTTGAAGATGCCAGAAAACAATCTTGCTCGTAAATTTTACTCGCAAACGTCTTCTCGTGTAAATGATTTATTGATCTATAACTTGGTTTTTTTACAGGAAATGGTTTATCACTCACAAGTAAAGAACAACGCTAAAGTGCTAAACCAGCTTCGTTGAAACAAAAACTTGAAAAAAGCTAATATTTTTATAGAGAAAACCAGGGGGGTTGAAAATAGTAGCGGGCTCAAGAAACGAGCCTGGTCTGTGGTGATTCGCATGAGAATAGTGCACCAGTTGTCATGGAGATGGCATCAGCAAGGACCAAAATCCGCCATTTTTTTGGCTTCACTTTTTATCCACGAGCAGGTTCTCCAGTAATATTAGAGCTCAGTGGCTGCAACCCTTGCAGAGATCTCGTGCGAGTGATGGGCGCGGGACATAAACACGCGTTTCTGGAAGTCAAACACGCGTGTCTGGAAGTCAGGTTTGGCTTCAAATTTTGCGTACGGATTTATACAAAGGTAGCCTTCCACTTATATTGAGCTCACTGATTTTTATTGATCCACCTTGTACTGTATATTCTTGAATTGCACGTCGGCCATGTTGGTGGTGAAGCACAAAAGAATATTTTATCAGTTCTGTCGTGGGCACTAGCCAACGTGGGCGAGAAGCATTGTGTGTTCTGCCCCTAGAGGTTCGTTGCAAGTCAATAGGTCAATTGGCTTTTGAAGAACAATAGAATATTAGAATTATTGAATTAAATCATTGTAAGCGATCTGGCAACAACAACTGCATGTCTCACTAGATACTTAAGCTTTATTCAATTAGCTAGTTTATTAGTTTAAAAGTTGATTATAAACATGTATACTTCAATACTTTAATAAGTTAGTATTATTACCTTTACGCTTTTATGCTTTAACGGTCTTGTATTTATTCAGATGAAACACGAAGGCATGTGTACATGATATATAAATTGTTAAAATTTCATTGTTCGAAGTTTTAAAAGTGCTTAAAATCACGATTTCCACCTTAATATACAATGAGGAATTTACTTAAAATTGCTCATGCAAACGTAAGCCACAGTTATTCTTTTAGTGCGTATCTGCCACTCATTCTTTTCCCTTTTTAAGACCAACGTATAATATTTCACTGGCTTACAAAACCATTCGTTGCAAGAACTTCCGCAAGGGGCATAGACAATGTTCTGAGGCAAACGGTCAACGTCTTTATGTATTTGCCAGGTCCAAGGACATTTGGTAGAACTACCATTCCAATTGGGTGTCGATAGTTGAAATACAGAAACATTGGGAACAGCTTAAGCAAAGAAAGCAGTATTAATGATAAAAACTGTATGCTTCTACTTCTATGCAGCTCGAATTCATTGCGGACCACAGTTGAGTAGGAGATTTGCTCGTGTTTTATAAAAATCACTCATTCGTCTCTGAAGAAATGCTCAAGCAGACTGCTCGGAGAAATGTACTTAAATTTCATTTTCAGGATGTGTAAAATTACTTTTAATTACAAAGCCAAAATTCATGAACAATATAAAACGTAAACCATAACGAAAAAGATGGCAGCATGTATATTTTACCAGAATGCATTGCGGAAGTCTGGGAAAGACGACTGAAAAAAAAGATGTCAAGAAAAATATCTAATAATATAAAACTTTAACAAAACGAAGAAAATGACCTGTGCTAACAAAACGAAGAAATTAAAGTGACCCTTTGTCCTTGAAATGATTTGGGACCACAATGAAATCTAGTAAAATTATTCTGGTACATTCGCCATCTCTACGTATTTAAATTACGATTTAAAACATCAAAGTCATAAACGAAATAATCTAAATATTTTTTACTATTTGTGACGTTCTGAGCAATGGCTTTCCATATTTGTAATTATTTTTCATAAATTTTCATTAAATTTCATCAAAACTTGGGTGAAAATATGCCATGAAAAGGATGTAATGCGCAATGTGTAACGATAAACAGCATAACCGCACAGAATTTTTTTGTTATACTTGGAGATAATTGGCGAATCGTATTTTTGTAAGTAAAGAACGAAGAATACGTCGCAAAACAATCAAATAAGTTGTTTTGAAACATATTCCTCGTTCTTTATCGATTATTTTTCCCCTGATACTCAGGAAATTATCTTTGTAACAGGTACATTTAAATTTATACCTTTCCACTTGCCTTCCATGCTAAAAGATATTATTACCAGTTTAGAGGTGAAAGTAAACAGTAACCTGGGCGTTCGTAGCTTACAGCTTACGCTTCAGGAAGGAAAAACTTCACTGACTTCGCTGTAGAAATAGAACAGGTACATAATGGCTGACAACTATTGTTAAAGAGTTGTGCTCAGATGTTATGAGTGCTGCTGTGTTGACACAAGTGTTTCAAATAAAATGCTGAGTTGTGCACTTTGAGTTTGCACTTCATTTTAAATTGGTTTTACTTTGAAGTGGTTGACTTATCGTAAATACAGCAATGGAAATCAGGCAAAGTGTTCTACTTATAATACAGTTGAAATATATTTAGTCTTTATTGTAGTACTCCTATAGTAGTTGTATATGTGCTGATCAATTGACTTTGGGGACCCATTTTATAGGTTTTTCTGGCGTTATTTGAAGTAAAAATAGACGTCATTCAACATCCAAGATCATGATCATGCATATTATAATTTTTGCTGGAACACGTGAAGCTGGAACAAAACTCTATCGTCCGCGTACGCTTTTGATTGCTTAACAGAAGAATACATGTAATTTGCGCGCTTGATCGGCATGTACTGTATATGCTTATTGCCGAAACAAATCACAAATGTGTGTTTCGCAATTTCCAGAGGATATGAATTATTCCATGCAATCGTATTGCTTGTAAATAATTTTATACTTTTATCATATACAACAGTTTTATATAATTTTTTGTTGCAACATAACGCATTAATTTATAGATGCATTAGTTGCTGACGTTATATTATCAGTTATCAGTAGTTATTTTTTGCGTGACTGTATATTTAACATTTGTTTGTCGTTTGATCTTCAAGTTTTTTTGGTGATTAATTTTAGTACTGGTGCGATTGAATATGAATAATTATACGCAGTGAAGAGGTATATATGGACGTTTAAAAGTATGAAACCGGTCCTCGTGGGCAAGATCTTGAACTGACTTTGTCAGTTTAGGCAGTAATAAGCAAGGTTCATTAGAGATATAGGCTCCTTGAGTACCAGAAGTGATAAAGGATAATTCGATATGTCGACTGATAACTGGATAGTTATACGACTAACTTCCCGACGGAGAACCGTCGCTCGATGGAAACGTTTCCCAGTTGTTTTATCGCTTCAGGCAGTCAAAGAAACTAAAATATTTCGTGCATTCTTTTATTCATACAACTCTTAAACCTGACGAATCCCAGCATGCTAAAGGACAGGGGCATTTATGTTGTTTGTAGTTGTAACATACATGTACAACCACAATAATACAAAAAGCATTGAACACAGTTTAAGCTTCAAACGTATGTCAATATGCATTCAGGAATTATTCTGAAAATCTTATGTTGGTTTTACGTCTAATTAAAAGGAAGAGAGCACTAGTTTTTTATGAATATTTAAAGTCAGCGTTTTATCGCTTTATATCCGGTTGTATATTTCCTATTTGAACTGTTTGTCATGCGGTTGAAAATATTTGACAGCATTGTGGCTCAACATGCTGATAAAGTTGTACTGTATAGCTATAATTGCAAAAGAATGCAGCTACATCGCATTATCGCCGATCACCTGCTGCGCTCTTTCTTTAGGCAGGATGGCAAACATTTTGTATTTGGTCAGTAGTAATTCACGAGCGAAACACAAAGAGAATCATTACCGAAGCGTGCGATGAAGTTACCTTAATTTGGATTTTTGCAGCTTAATTTTTCGACGTAGGCAAACTTTATTTTTAAAATTGCTCCACCAATCTGACGGTACAAAATGGATCCATTTAAGACACTAAATTCACTCGCAGTTCTTGCTTTAAACAATACTTAAACTTGATTATCAATTGTGAATAAAATTAAAGATAATTGGCATAGTAAAAAATCACTGACATTTTACAGCTAATTCATTAAACGTTGTCCTTTAAACATGCAAACCAAAATGGGAGCACCATGTGTTTAATCAGTTTAGAAATCTAGTACGGGGTCATTTCTTATAGAGAAGGTAAATGTTTCCTTACGGAGCCATGCATATACCTGCAAAGTTCAACTACGTCTACGAAGCTTACAACTGGTGATCCATTTAAGCTTTGAGTGCTTAGAGTTTAAAGTTTGCCGCAAACGGCAATCGTTTTTGAACTAACTTAAAACAGAAATCTATTTAGTATTTTCTGACCACTTAGATAAATAATTGCAAAAAGTTAGTTAATTTCAACACAGCACGGTCTCAGCTAGACTTCCGATCCTGAAACGAAGTTTCGAGAACATAATAATGGGAACTGTGATTTTGATCTTGCAAGCTATTGCTAGATAAGAAGACATCCATTTTTCTTTTTGACTCTAGAAACTAGTGAATTATGCCGCGATTTATGTTGGTGCCGCCGATTTACTCAAGCAATTACCATAATTTATAGCAAGTAAATTCGCCGTCATAGGTTTCCTATAGGTGCATCCGACGGCGTCGACGCTGCATATTAAGTAATATTTAAGAGAAATAATTCCAAATTTAGAGGTGAAATAAGCAATAACGCGACATCCCTTGCGTGCTCATAGATTAAAGTGTACGATTTTGG
Organism: Muricea muricata; assembly: GCA_963855995.1. Taxonomy (NCBI): domain Eukaryota; kingdom Metazoa; phylum Cnidaria; class Anthozoa; order Malacalcyonacea; family Plexauridae; genus Muricea; species Muricea muricata. The sequence continues at coordinate 29,425,138 of OY979717.1, forward strand.
AAGGACAACCTTAAGTTTATTAATCGTATATGCATTGACTTCAGTTGTGGTCAAATTAAGACACGCTCATCCGAGTAATATAAATGTCCATGGTGCTAAGGTGACCTCTTTCAAGATTTGCTGAATTATGGCGTAGTGAAACCCAAGAAACATACCGGCAATCATATCTTGTTATAGTTTCGAAATACTAAATTTAACGGATATGTAGATAGAACGCTTGCTGTTACAACCAGACTGTTTCGTACGACCCAAATGACTGGCTAGCGAAACCCAATACAACCATATTTGAATAGCGTTTGAATCATATCGACAAGACCGAAACCGCGGCTGCTTTAATTAACGAAGTGTGTATCTACGTTGCCTAGCTACACAAACAAATTGTGAATTTCAAACTCTAGCTTGCAAGATCAAAATTGCAGTTCCCATTATTCTGTCCTTAAAACTTCCTTTTAGGAAGTCTAGGATGTGCTGTAGTGAAAATAGCCAATTTTTTGCAATTATTTTTTAAATAGTTAGAAAATACCAGATATATTTCTGTTTCAAGCCTTGCTTACATTTACTCGTAACTGTCGTTCACTTATCAATGTGACTGATGCAATTCAGTATGAAAAAAGAACTGCACTTAATAATAACTAAACTGAATACAACTTGCAAAGCAACATATAGATCTAGTTTTCGTCACATCGTCGTAGATGGCTTTGCTAAGGCAGTTACGGTCAAATGGAACCCAGACTCTACTGCTTATATTTAAAGCAGTGTTTTATTAGTCGTACTATTGAAAGTATATATTAAGAAGAGTTTACAAGGTCGCATACTTACATTCATAATAAATGCATCGTGACGCCTATAGCAAGGACAACTTACAGTATGCTGTGTTTACATTCTGATTAGAAATGTGCATGATATATATATCGTGCAAGTTTTCACCCAGATATCACACATGCATTACTAATTTATATATTTACAATCAAGAGTCATCCAACATTACAACAGTTAATTGAAAAACGATTGTCCTTAAACATTAAACTCCAAGCGCTCAAGGCATAATTGGAGCGCAATTTGTAAGCTTCGTAGATGAACTTTGCAGGTATTTTTGAATGGACTGTTCACGTAGGAAGAAATTTGCTCTCTAAGAAATCACTTCTATGCTAGATTTCTTAACTGACTAAACAGTGCTCCCACTCTGCTTTGCATGTTTAAAGTTTATGTTTTGAAAGGACAACGAATTTGGGTCGAGCTCTGAAAAATCTCAGTGATTTTTTATTATGTCGATCAATGATTGTTAATTTTATTGACAAAGAATTACCATTAGGCATCAGCTTAATTAGTACTATTTAAAAGAAGAACTATGAATGTTTTAAATGGATTCATTTTGTATAAATTAATTGATTGTTGGAGGAATTTTCAAAATAAAGTTTGTCTTTATTAAGAATCCAAATTAAGATAAATATCTTCATCGCATGCTACGGTAATGATTCCCTCTGTGCTTTTCTCGTGAATTATGCCATTCTGCTCAAAGAAAAAGCGCGGCAGGTGATCCATGGTAATGGGATGTAGCTGCATTCTTTTGCCATTATAACTATATATTTTTTTATACAATTATGCTATATATATTTTTACTGTATATTTAGTCACAATGCTGTCAAATATTTTCAACTACATGACAAACAGTTCAGATAGGAAATTTACAAGTAGTCCGGTCGCTTAGCGGCAAAAATTGGCAAGATCTGTACAAAGCGGACAAAGTCAGTATTTCTTTCCACGCGACTCCTAAGTCAAATTGAAATGTTTTTGGGGGTGTAATGAAGATATTCACAAAATTTATCATCCCGACCACCTCACTGGGGTAACACCCCCCTAACTTGAAAATTTTAGGCACCCGTTCTTAAATTGATTAGGAGGCATAGTTAATCAATTGTAGAGGGGGTGCTCAAGTTTGTACACGCCAGTACAGATCGTTTGGTTAAGCGACTTCACTAAAGCGAGTATAAAGTAATAAGACGTTGACTTTAAATGTAATCTTAGAAAACTAGTGCCCTCTTCTTTTTAAGTCGTCTTAATTAAAACGAAGAATTTTGTTTATTACTACCTTCACTGGCAGAGTTAGTTCAAGATCTTGCCTACGAGGAGAGTTTTAACACTTTAAACCTCTATACCTTTACAGTACCATGCACTACTAAAATGAGTCACCAAAAAAACGTGAAGTTCAAACGGCAAACAGATGTTAAATATATAGCCACGTAAAAAATAAATAGCTACTGTTCATTGATTATACAACGTTAACAAATCTATAAATCATCAACGCGTTTTGTTGCAACAATAAATCGCTCTATTAAAAAGTACAGCTTTATGAAAAACATGAGATTGGCTACAAGCAATACGATTGCATGGAATAATTCATATCCTCTGGAAATTGCGAAACACATATTTGTGAATTTTATTTCGGTAATTAGCATACCTGCCGATCATGCGGGCAAATTATATGTATTTTTCCGTTGAGCAATCAAAGTGGTCGTGGACGATAGAGTTTTGTTCCAGCTTCACGTGTTCCAGCACAAACTATTTTTACGAAATATATGTTATTTTGGACGTTGCATGACATCTATTTTTAGTACAAATAAACCCAGAGAAACCTATAAAATGGGTCTCCGAATTCAACTGATCAACACATGCAACTACGACTTTCCGTAGAAAACACGAAGAACTACTACAATTAAGACAAAATGGATTTGAAATGCATTGTAAGTAGAACACTTTGCCTGATTTTCCATTGCTGTATTACGATAAGTTAAGCAATTCAAGTCTGCTCTGCTGTGATCCACAATGAAGATCTAGAAGCCAAGTTTTTTTAGAAATATATATATATATATATATATATTTATATATATATATATATATATATATATATATATATATATATATATATATATATATATATATATATATATATATATATATATATATATATATATATATATATATGCATAGACGTACATGCATAAGTACAGACGTATACATGCACATTTTAGCAAGGATACTCTTTTCTTTGCTTTAGCTCTTCCCAATGTTTCTGCATTTATTGTTCAAAGAATGCAGCGCTTTACCGACTAACTGCGTGGTAACGTACGAGGATCTCATGAGCCGTTACCTACTCGTAAAAAACAGGTATCAACCACAATTATCGACACCCAATTGGAATGGTCGTTCTACCAAATGTCCTTGGACCTGGCAAATACATGAAGATGTCGACCGTTTGCCTCAGAACATTGTCTATGCCCAGTGCGGAAGTTCTTGCAACGAATGGCTTTGTAAGCCAGTGAAATATTATACGTTGGTCTTAAAAAGGGAAAAGAATGAGTGGAAAATACGCACCAAAAGAATAACTGTGGCTTACGTGTACATAAGCAATTTTAAGTAAATTCCTCATTGTATATCGTGATTTTAAGCACTTTTGAAACTTCGAACAATGAACATTTTAATAGATTATATACCATGTGCACATGCTTTCTTATTTTATCTGTATAAATACAAGACCGTTAATAAAGCACGCGCTGGAATAAATTAAATGCAAAGAATATTTATCCTTATCAAAAATTGAAAAAACGTCTTGATTACAGAAAGTAACAAATAGTAACTTATTAAAGTATTGAAGCGTACCTGTTCTTAACTTTTCTACTAATAGACTGTATCTAATTGAATAAAGCTTAATTATCTAACAAAACAGTTATTGTTGCCACATCGCTTACAATGATTGAATTTGAAAATTATATTCTATTGCTCTTCAAGAGCCCAGTTAAATGTATTCTTGACTTGCAACCAACTTCTCGGGGCTGACTACACAATGCTTCTCGCCCACGTTGGCTGGTAACCACAGTAGAACTGAGCTTGTTCTTCACCACGAACATGGTTGACGTTCAAGTTAAGAATGTATAGAGTGCATCAATAAAAAGAAGACTTTTTGCATTAATTTGATAGCTCGGAATGCTCAGAAAGACACAAGATCTTACACACCAGGAATTTTAGGACTTTATTATTGATTTTCCACGCGTACAAAACATTTTGCTTTTCGTTCGAAGCATTCAGAGCTGTCAAAATAGCATAACAGATGCGGGTAATTTGAATTGCAGCTTCTTCAAAGATTCTACTTTTTATTAGCTCACCCTAAAGGTACTGATGACCTATACAAGAGAACGACTGCTTATTTGCTGCTGCAAATAAAAGTGAAAATATTTTCGGGGGTCGTCGGACATTCTCGTTACTCAACCGTAAATCTTGTGCGCATGTTTTTTGGAGAAACGTGAAGCTGCTTTTTTAAGGCGTGCGAACGGCGAGACTGCTCCCCCCACCCCTCCGTGTGAAACGCGATCCGCAACCTCTTTTACCACCCTTTTAAAATTCTTTTTGAATTAGACTAAAAATAGATGTCAACATGATTAAATGCCTCAGATTGTGTAATAATTAATACAAAGCAGCTATTCTATAAAGGACGTAAAGCTGAAACAATACTACATCGTCTACATCTATGACCGCTTTCGATTGTCAAAGGAAATTTGATGATATGGATTGGTATGCATAATAGGGGAAAAATTTTTAATTGTATCCATTCGAACAACTTTTGCGAAGACAGAGCACATGAATTATTTCAATCCTGGTACACGTGGACAGCATTATATTTTTCATTTGTGCATATTGTCTTTGCAAATATGAAATAGTTCTTAGTGGAGGCAAAATAAGCAATTTTGTCGGACGCATGATGATGATTCTATCTGTAATTAGTATTCAGTTTTTCCGCAGTTGTATATGCATCACAAATACTTAATTCAGCCTTAAGAATGTGACAGGTTTTGTCTAGTTTTAGGTAAAATAAAGACACTACAAGTATTAATAACGTCCCAATGTGCCCTGCCACGATTACCATTCATCAAGTAAACATGAATGCCAAAAAATTTCCAAGCAGAATTTTTTGACAATAGAGTCATTTGTGACCTTGCATGTTTACTTTCCACAGACAAAATCTCGAAATCATCTTGCGCGTTTATTTGGAATCACATAGAAATCATTTTGTGCTTTCTTACAAGACTATTTAACCTTTGATATCATTTGGATGTTGCGGGGCTTTTAGTAGAAGAGAGTTGTTGTTAAACGTTTATTTTTTACGTTACAACTTATGTAATGTTCATAGTTGATTAAAAGAGGAAGACGTGCGTGCGACGTCACATCACATTATCTGACCTCCTGCTGGGTGATATGATTTCCTGGTAGTAACGCTAGACGTTCTAGATTGTCACAAATGTTTGCTTGGTTTTGGCTTGACTTTTGTCAACAATGATTTCGATTCAACTGGGAATCATTGTTAATAAAAAATTCATTGACTTTTCTAGTGGTGGAAGATAGGTTATTTTAATTTTGCCAATCGTGAGCATAGATATCAGCGTGAAAATTTTTGCTTTCAATAGCAAAGTGCAATGACCGCGAGAAACGCTGGAACTAATCGTTTCGACATTGATAATTGATATACAGCATTTGTCTGAGTATTCCCAAATACTATGTACATGTTAATGAAATACCCGTTTCTTTCCCTTAAACCTCTGTTTCGCACGAATTCTCTTAATTACCTGTCGGCAAAAATTACCAGGCTTATATTGTATATACAAATCTGTTCATATATATCTCTAATCGTTATTGGTATTCGATAAGTATATCACCAAGATAACCATGCAGGAACAGGCCAACTGATATATTGTTGACCTCGTTCCAGCCGCTTCGAAAATTAACAGCAAAAAAAAAGGGCACATTTTATAATAATAATAAATAACATCTTTATTCAGAAAACCTACGTCATACAACATGATTTTCAGTAGGGTCCAGGGAAAGACTAAAAGACTAAAATATACAAACATCAACAACTAGGATAGTAAATTATATACACTTTTAGAGTTTTCTTAAATTAGTTCGATTAAGAATGCTCAGTAATAAAAGTTCTAGCTGCTTCCTTAAATCTCTCGATAGTTGATAAAGATCGTATGCTCAAAACTTTGAGCAAATTAACTGTGAGCAAATTCAAACTTTGAACTCTAGTTCCTAAAAGGAAGTATCAAGCATACAATCGTTAGTGGTGTGATCGCGTGCAAGAATTTGAAGCTTTTTGCGATTTGTTTGGGTAGCTAGGCAACACAGACATAATGGCTCGGTATGCGGCCGCGTGAAATCAGTCATTATAACGTCCGTAAAAACAAAGATCATATGATTGAAATTACATGTATATACTAGCGCTGGCAAGTATTCGCATGTATATGATAAGGTTGCATCATTCTCTGCAATGTGTTCAGAAAGACTTTGTCAAAACCAGAAAAATTCTACAGAGATATTTAGGATCGACGTACATGCTAGAAGATTGGTGATTTCTATGTTTAGCGCGTCTTGTGCAATTTGAAAGACTTTTTTTATATAATATAAGATTATTTTTAAAATTGCAGTGACGACAGGTTTCTGTAATGGCCCTCTTGTATACATAAATTAGATATGCCTTCATATATGACATATAAAATCAAGGAGACCGATCTCATTACGTTAAGGAACATCAAAATATAGGAATAAATTAGTAGATAAGAAAATGTAATGTCATTTTACAACACATAATTTTTTTTATTTTATGGGTTTATCAACTCTACTTAACAATTAGATTGAGAGCTCGAGATTTGCCCTTATCAACTATCAACGCATAGAAATTGAGAGCGAGTAATCTAATTGTTTTATTAGAGTCTGAGATAAATGATTGATTTTTAAGTCACTTTGCTAAAAAAAACTACAACAAATTTTCTTTGAATTGAAAAAATACACCAGGAAAATTATTGTTTTTCTACTCGCTATCTATCGAGCAATAGATAGCGGGTAGATTAGCCAATCAAATTACAGCATTGGCATAAGGATACTAGTATGATTCTATTATGTTATATCAGGCTAATTGGGCTTCAAAGAACCGGCTTCTTTTGACACACTTTTAAATCCTTCATCACTTTATATCAAAACTAAAAGTGTTCAGTGAAAAAAGTTTTATCTGTTTCAATGTTTCGGCAAGCAGCATATATACGCATTCACATGCGTAGCTACCGATTTTTCTTTCACTGATAAATAGTAATGATAATAATAATACATCAATAATAATGATACATATAAAATATGTCGTTTAGACAAAAGCTGGAAACATATATATATAATAGACAAATGCCGTTTTTCGTATCGCAAGATACACCTTCAGTTTTATGTTAGGGCTTCCAAATCGCTTTAATAAAATAGAACATTCTTTTAGGAAGAGTTAAAATGAATTTTCTGACACTACTTTTACATCTTCACATGACAAGAAGGCAAAAATCGGCATAATTATATAACATTTAACGCAAATCTACCTTAAAGCATTTACTTCCTTGTTAATTGTTTCTCTATCGGAGGATGCAAGTGCTATGAGCCAAACTAGTCAATAAGGTACTTGCAATCGCTAATATAAATGTAAACTTTCTGCGTGAAGAAATTGCAACCGGAGCTTTTTACTTGATTTAATTTCCTCGTTACTTAAATGCTTTGCGTTCGAATTTTTTGACGTCAAAAGTGAGTAAGCTTGAATTGAAAGTATTTTATTGGCTCATTAGACTCAAAATGTATTAATCTGGTTCTGCTGAGGCTAAAATAATTGACAAGCATTTCTTCACAAAAATAATATAGTTAAAAAGCTTTGAAAGAGGAAAAATGTTTATACCAGCTTGCACAATTCCCACTATATAGAACCTCTGCCGTAGCTATAGCAATCCAACAGGAATTCAAAGTAACTCAACAGGTGGCCAGATTGCGATGCGTGCCAATCCTGTTTCCCATTACAGTAAACTATTTATATTACAGTTTCAAATTGTAATGTATAAAAGTTTAATTTAAAAAGACACAAAGGCTAAAAGTCTGATAATGGTATGCAGGAAGTCTTGAACTCTCCTTCTGAAAGGAAGCTGGATGTTTTTTGCCCTATCCCGTATTGTCTCTCGTTATACAAGTAGAAACAAAATTCATATAAAATTTCAAAATTTAATGTGTTATATACGTTATCAAAATTTAATGCATAATTTTCTTATCTAAAAAAGAAAGAATTCGATGTCCGTAAATTGAAACCCAAAGGAAATGGTAGCGGCAGATTTCAGGACGATCTATGCAAAGGTCTTCAGGAAACTTGTGGCTAACTTGTGTTGAATGTTGTTTGAACACTATTACAAATAAGAAAAGTCGCCTTTGTCAACAAAGTTTACGATTGGAATAATCCACGTGTACAAACATAGCATTGTGTTATGAGGTTTTGTAATGGACACGATGTTTAATTAGTAATTAGTATTTCATAAGAAAATACGCCAATTACTATGCATGCTATTCATTTAGCAAACCATACACAATTTTTACTCCTGGTGGCGGAATCGAAAGCGGCCGTGTAGACCAATAGATGCAGTTTTGTTCCAGCGCTATGTCCTTTACGTCATACCCGCGTGGTATTATTCTCTCTAAACATGCGGTAATGGAACTTGACGTTTATTTTTAGTCCAAATGAGGTTGGGAAGAACTATAAAATGGGTGACAGCACACCATAAGGCAAGACAGTTACGACGTTTCGAAGAAGAACGAGCGCGAAAAGAACTATATACAGTAAAAGAAAATGGATTTTAAGTCTATCGTATGCATGGTTAGTATTTTACTTTTGGTCATCTCACATCACTATATATGTTAACCGCTCTTCAATAGAGCTAATACATAAAAAAATAAAAATGACATAATATCAATTGACTAGCTCTCATGCACACAATTTGAGGCCTTTTCATACCTGAAGTGATGATATTTATTAGAGTAGATGGAAATCGAACCCTCCCAAGCACTCCCTTCTCGAACCATTCGGCCTTTGTAAAGAGATTATAATCTGTCAAGTGAATGTTAACTGTCATCATATTATTTACTAATATAACACTTGCCAGTTAGTTAAAAAGAGTTCTTCATTAATGTGTAGACATAAGAAAATTTCACGGAATGTTATTGCACTTTTATGGGCAAATTTCTCACGTATTTAATTCTCAGGTGTTCACTTTTTCAAATCCTAACTACGGCAACGATCTTAAATTTCAGCAGCACAATTCATCGTCAGTTTTATACCGAACCCTATATATAGAGTGACTAATGTGCTTAGTGTCTAGTGACAAGTTCGTTAACAACCTATTTCTCTATTTTCAGCTCTGCCTAGTTACCCTTCAGTTTTTTCTAAAACAAAGCAATTCTTTACCAACCAACTGTGCCGTGACGTACAGTGACCTCATGAGTCGTTACTTGCTGGTAAAAAACAATTATCAACCACAACCGACAAACCATTCACAAAAAAGTTGGACTAGTGATTCTATCAAGTGTCCTTGGACTTGGCAGGAAGATGAAGATGTTAACCGTTTGCCCCATAAGATTGCTAAAGCCCACTGCGGAAGTTCTTGCAGTAAATGGTTTTGTAAACCAGTGAAATATCATACTACAGTCTTAGTAAGAGAACGGAATGAGTGGAGATTACAAACTAAGGAAATAACCGTCGCTTACGTTTACAGCAGACATACTATTTAATGTATCACTACGGACATGAGATACAAACAATTTTGTAACGAACATTTCAAGCACTTGCTTTCTTGTTTTATTAAGACTACTGGAGGTGGAAGCGATTTTTACTGATATTTCACCATTAGATATTAAAATTATGATTGTAAGAAGATGTCAATATGGGTAAATTGTCATAACGTATTAAATTATATGAAGTATTGGAGCACATAATATCTGACATATTTTTTCTATGTATTGTAGTAGAAATATAGGAAAATTTAAATATCAATCGTCATTACTGTAGCTTGTTTTTTTTCAGCCTATCGAATTTTTACTTGAAAGTTATCACACAAGTCGACCTTCCTGCTTCAGAGAACGATGTAATCAACTTAGGAAAAAACGTTAATACCCTTAATACATCACACTTAAAAAAAGCCTTTTAAAGTATTTGTGTACAAAAAATATAATACAAAGGAAATACCTGTAAATTTCGTATCAATAGAAGCTTTGAAGTAATAAATTTTCTTGGTATTTTCACAAATCTATAACTTAATAACTTCATGAAAACTTCACGTACAGTTTCATATATGAAATTGGCTTTTCACAATTATGTGAGATGTTGCAATTCAACATACGAATTCACTTACGATTTCACATGCAAACCACTAATTTCATGCACATGTAAAATAATACGTGAGACGAAAGTTTCACACATATGTAAATTGTTAGGTATGTAAATTTTACAGGACAATCGTTTGCTTTCACATGAGAAATGTTCCAATTCAACACTAAATTTGACATTTTCATCCTCTCCATGGTACAAAAGTCACATAATGACTCATAAGCGAGTTCTTCTATGTAACTAACAATACAGGACCATAATAATATGACTATACACAACATTCTCTTCAAATCATGTTAACTCCAACTGCTGTGTACCAACGTTTCTAGGTTAAGTCGGGAATTTTAACTTGTTTGATGTTTTTAAATAGTGCGAGACAAGTTGGAACAGGGATGTTATACGGAGCAAAGGGCAAAAATTCGTTGCAAGTTATAACGTTGCGGGCAATCGGAAAATGTGATTAATGATTGCGAGGCATGTTACGCTTCGCAATTTCGTTTGTGACTTTGTGTTGCAAGAAATGTTGCATAGTGTAAAGCGCCTTGCTCAATCGACGAGTTTCCACTCGATTTACTCACACAGTACTCAGATTTTGAGTCTACACTCGGTTGTACTTGAGTGGGTTGGCCACAAACTGCTCGGCCTAGCTCCCTGTAGACATTCGCCACGTACCAAGTCTTTACAAAACCCTTGTGCCATACTCATGTTGCAGTCGGCACTTGATTTTTTCACAAAAAAATGAAGCGGCCTTTCGACGCAAAAGCGTTAGATTAACTCTCGCGAAAGTAGCGCGAAAACTGAAGAATGAAGACAGCTAAAAAGAGGTCAAATCATTCTTCAGGTTGGAAGCACCCAAATAACACTACACAGTCAACTCTCTTTACAGCGGACGCCCTGGTCCCTGGAGATCGTCATGCCGTGTCCTTGATGTTAAGAGCTTGTGGTAGCATTTCAGAGACAGATCTAGAGCGTTAATCCGTATATTTATAGGCTCTACCAGACTGATTTCTTTTAAAATAAAAAAGGTTAAATCTGTACCCCACCCCATATTAATGCTTTAGATCCGTGCACGCCCAGTACAAAACGAAGAGTTTGGGTGGTAATAAATTCAGAAACAATAAAATTATTTGTCTTTATAAATATTTATAAATATTTGTCTTTATAAATAGAAACACTAATGAAGAACTGTCATGTTGCATATAGAGAAAAACAATTCCAAGGCGTCCGTTGCAACGATAGTAGAACCATAAAATGTTTGCTGGGGACAGTATAGTGTTCACAATGCTGTAGTAACGTGAGTTCGTAATAGCGTACTAAGTTTCTTCAATACCGTTATAGCGGCTTGTCGACATAGTTGCAGTTGACTGTATAGTATACCTGAAGTATCAATCAGAATTTATGATGAGCCACTTTTTTCAGATCATATTGTAAAGGTAGTGAACGGGGGAACAGGGGTACTCGAGATACAACAGGAGGTGGAACGAGGGGTGAAAGAGGGCGGAGGAATACACTAAACACTAGAGGAGGGGGACATAATACGAGACCTATTGCAACCAACAAGGTGAAGCTGACTATGGCTGTTATGGAAGTAATACCGTTGACAATGCAAGTTTTAATAATCATAACGACATCAATATACCGTTTTCAATATACCATATCAGTTTTGTATACAAATTAAGCTCCTTCAGATATTTTAAATATGATAGATCTAAAGCGATGTAGTGTAAAAATATAGTCTGGGGTGTAGGTTAGCTCGTCTTGTAACACTTGATCAATATATAAGGGACGATCCTTACAACTAATAGAGCTATCCAGCATAAATAAAGTTAATTTAGTTTAGACTTCCCTTGGTAGAAACATTTAAGCAATGAAAGATGACCTTTACAGGACCTTTAGGAAGAACTGTTTAGAACTGATTGAGCTATCGAGCATAAATAAACGGTTATTTAGTTTAGGTTTCCTTGCATGTATAACTAGATCAATAACAGATGATCATTTGTTGACTTCTAGGAAGAACAAGAATCTCTAGAAGAAGGAGCTGTGCAGAACAAAATTTACAATATGTCGACTTGTTTTATCTTTCAGTTAGGGCAGGGGATAACCTCAGTACCATGCATGGTGTAACTGAATGGTCTTGCATCCACAGCCTCATCCTGTAGGCTGAACCAGCATACTCAAGTGAAAACAGACGACCAGAACGCAATGTAAGCTTAAGCATTTCCAATATTTTATCTTGAGTAAAACCCATGACTCGGACGTACAAAAGGTGGATAGCGCTATCCACGGAACCAGATGGTGATTTGTCCAATTTTTGGCGGAAAGAGTTGAAAGCAATGACACCAGGGATTCTAAACTCGCACGCAAGAGATGAAAAGTGAGTTTATTACTTAAAATCTGAACTTTAATATGGGTTTTACAAGTTACTGAACATGTTTAGAAAGTTTGAAAAATCGCTATCTAGTGGATAGTGTTATTCCTCTTTAACACAACCGACAATCATGCATTCGTGTCGTGTGGATTGGTCTTTATACTTATCTTTAATTTAAAATGTGAAGGTGATACGAGTTGTTGTATACGATTATCATTATACGGTATCATCTAACGTTACATTTTGTGTTTTTTTAACAGTTTAGCAAACGCTCATAGTGATCTGGTAAACTTTCTTAGCTTGTCCTTTCACATTATTTGCCAATCATCCCTCTCGCATTCTATCAATAGTGGTTGTATTCCCCAAACAACGTCCTCCCGCCCAAAAAATAGAAGTTTAGGAACGATCGAGATCCAGTGTTCCCAAAGGAAAAAACCTAAACTAAATTAACTTTATTTATGCTGGTTAAATCTACCAGTTCGAAACTGTTCTTCCTAGAGGTCTAATATAACAATAGAGTTGACGTTCGCGGGCATAAATATGTTTTTGGTGCCTAAGGGATTAGATTATTTAGGGGGGGTGAGGAGAAAATATTTAAAGGTCAAAAATTTTTCTAAACCCATCTGTCCCCCCCCCCCTGAATGAAAAACTCCGCTTTTTTGGGACACCCTGTATAGAAGACATCAGAATTTCCAGTCTAGGGGGGGTCTATTGCAAGTAGACTGGCCATTTATCTGGGTCAGTTTTGTTCACCTGACATCATATCTCTCAAAATTACTTTGAATTTTACACAAATGATCCAATTAGCCTTGTTGAAAAGAATAAATGAGGTACTGCATTACGTTGGTAATGAGGCTTCGGCAAATTGGTTTAAGTTGTCTATACGTTCTTCTAGCCTATGCTTAATTCTTGAAACTGACGAAATCCAGAACGATTTTTATCAAAGGCAGGTATTGCTCCCGGACTCAGTGATTGATTCTGAAGGGATACACATTGTCTTTACCACTGGACTATGTTAGTTACCACTTTCTACGTTAGTTACCACTTTGACTGGGTTAAGAATTATTATAGATATACACGCTAGATTAAATCAAAGTTATTCGAAGCCATTCGCGAGCTTTTGTTCGCATTTCATCGAATAATATTTAATCATACTCTGTCGAGGAAGACCTTGAAGTTGCTTTTGAGTGTAATTACATTTTTAAATTATGTACAAATTTATTTCTAAATATATCCAATTGAGTCTTTTGCAATATCACAAATAACAAAAATGGGTAAGGTCAAAACTTGAGCATATAGTAGGTTTCTGGTGCTACGAATTTTAAAAGCCTATATTTTTGTGAGTAATAAAACATTTGAAAAATAATTGTGTGTTGAAATCAGCCTTCTCTTATACTCGGAGAAGACCTTGTAAATTCTGATCAAACATACTTTTCCAAATGTAATGACCTAGCTATAGGCGTCCAATATATATATCATTGAACAAAGCAGATCACTATTTAAATCTAATTTCGAAGAACAACATTATTGCTGGAGCACTACAGAGACGATAAGTATTAAATAAATGGAAATGTGTTTCGCTGATTGCATAAATGACCACGCAAATTATATTTTGATGTTTATGATAAAACTTACAAAGCACGTTAATAACAGCAGCCTATATATAGATGCATGTGCGCATGGCAATAGTGCCTACCTGGTCGTAATTCAACCACAATCAGTGCAACAGCAAAGCATGACGTATATAAATACAAATCGGTCGTACTATAGTATCACCGATTTGTATTTATATACGTCATGCTTTGCTGTTGCACTAATTGTGGTTGAATTACGACCAGGTAGGCACTATTGCCATGCGTGATCATTTGCTTTTCTTCTTTTAAAATATCTGCCTGTACTTAGAGGAAACAGGAAGATCTCTGAAAACAAGAAAGGCTGAACACATCAGAAACGTTAAGGAACATAATAATGGTTCAAACATCGAAAAACATGCTACGCGAAAATCATTGACACACGGAATTTCCGTAGTCGCCTAACACTAGAAGTCCAGAATCATGGCATACAGCTGGCAAAGACAGGAATGCTGATAACAACTCAAAACCGCTTCCTCGACAATGTACAATCTTAATAAAGAAAACATAGTATCACCTTATCGTATTTCACAGTGCACATGTATACACGTGATATCTAGCTTCATTTCACACTTTCACAGTTTATAAATCATTATAAATATACCCGTTGAAGGCTACAGACTGGTGGCCGATAGCTCGTAAACAAATAAATATATTTTAGTCAGAGAACGTCTCACCCTTTTCATTTATGTCTAATCCTGGCTACACATCTACGATTTTTAGTGGTTTATATTGTTCAACTATTTTTTAAAGATCATTCAGTTGAAAACGGGTAAATAATTTAAACCACATAGGGCGAGTGTAATAGCCAACGCGGTCTGGTGATCAAGCAAAGTGGTGCAGTAAATAAACAACGCAGCTGAACGATAATTCCCTTGCTCGGAATTATTTTTATGTTTTAGAACAATTATAGGCTAGAGTAAACCCCGCTTAAACAATTTAAGTGGCAAGGGCGTGATAGCATTCGTGTAGTCTAGTGGCCAATGCAAAATGTCTCAAGTCAACGAGTTTTTGGTCAAATCTTGCCCTTGTCACAAACCCCATAGGCTTTTGTCTGGGGTAAGAACTATTAAAAATATACACGCTAGATTAATTCAAAGTTATTTGAACCCATTCGCGAGCTTTTGTTCGCATTTCATCGAATAATATTTAATCATACTCTGTCGAGGAAGATCTTGAAGTTGCTTTGAGTGTAATTACATTTTTAAATGTATGTACAAATTTATTCCTAAATAAATCCAATTGAGTCTTTTGCAATATCACAAATAATAAAAATCGATAAGATCACAACTTGAGCATACAGTAGGTTTCTGGTGCTACGAATTTTAAAAGCCCATATGTTTGTAAGTAGAACATGTGAAAAATAAATGTGTGTTGAAATCAGCCTTCCCTTATACTCGGAGAAGACCTTGAAATTCTGATCAAACATACATTTCCAAATTTAATGACCCAGCTTTAGGCGTTCAATATATATCATTGAACTAAACAGATCACTATTTAAATCTAATGTCGAAGAACAACATTATTGCTGACTCTGAGGCACTACAGAGACGATAAGTATTTAATAAATGGAAATGTTGTTCGCTGATTCCTTAAATGATCACGCAAATTATATTTTGATGTTTATGACACAACTTATATACAGCACGTTAATAACAGCATCCTATACATGGACGCATGTGCGCATGGCAATAGTGTCTACCCGGTCGTAATTCAACCACAATCACTGCAACAGCAGAGCATGAGGTATATATATACAAATCGGTGATACTATATCTTGATGGTCTGATTCGAAGATACAGGGTTTTAGCACTCACGGTCTGGGGGCCGCTTCCACCCTCCCCTACACTTCGAACCAGAGGTGGTGGAGTTATGACACAGACGGTTGAGGCAGTCAATTCGATGTCGTTGTCGAAAGGCAACCGCATTTGGTGGGTTGTCGAGGCCAATTGTGCGAAGCCACCCGTGCGCGCCATCCGTGTGCAAACTTTTATTACAATACCCCGGTCCTTTTTACCATCGTTATACATTTCCAAGGCTAATCCTTCGAAGGTAGCAGAATTCCTGACACCTTTTGGAACCTTTTAATTTAAATTGATTACGCTGGCGTACAATCTCTTATGACGCTTTTCAATAGCCCTAATGTAAGTGGTAGAGCGTAATTCTTTTCAATTATTTATTTGGGGTTTTTTCGCCAAAAAAGATGGCTCCCACCGTTAAGAAAAACTATAGCATTTTGAGCGCGGTTTTCTGTTCAATTTTTTTATTTTCTCCATTTACCAAAAATTTTGCCAGTGCGGTTAACAAGGAAATAAACATTTTTCTTTATCAGACTGTATGATAAAAAGAAGTAATTGTCAAATTGTGACGAATTTTTTCCTAAAAAAATTTGCAAAATAGACGAAAAGATACTTTGGAAAGGGTTATTAATTCTTACACAAGACGAAAACTATTTAATGCATGGCAAGGGCAGGAATTGATCCTACCCACTTTTGTAGGGTAATTTGTATTTGACCACTGCATTACGTTGGTTATGAGGCTTCGGCAAATTGGTTTAAGTTGTCTATACGTTCTTCTAGCCTATGCTTAATTCTTGAAACTGACGAAATCCAGAACGATTTTTATCAAAGGTAGGTATTGCTCCCGGACTCAGTGATTGATTCTGAAGGGATACACATTGTCTTTACCACTGGACTATGTTAGTTACCACTTTCTACGTTAGTTACCACTTTGACTGGGTTAAGAATTATTATAGATATACACGCTAGATTAAATCAAAGTTATTCGAAGCCATTCGCGAGCTTTTGTTCGCATTTCATCGAATAATATTTAATCATACTCTGTCGAGGAAGACCTTGAAGTTGCTTTTGAGTGTAATTACATTTTTAAATTATGTACAAATTTATTTCTAAATAAATCCAATTGAGTCTTTTGCAATATCACAAATAACAAAAATGGGTAAGGTCAAAACTTGAGCATATAGTAGGTTTCTGGTGCTACGAATTTTAAAAGCCTATATTTTTGTGAGTAATAAAACATTTGAAAAATAATTGTGTGTTGAAATCAGCCTTCTCTTATACTCGGAAAAGACCTTGTAAATTCTGATCAAACATACTTTTCCAAATGTAATGACCTAGCTATAGGCGTCCAATATATATATATCATTGAACAAAGCAGATCACTATTTAAATCTAATTTCGAAGAACAACATTATTGCTGGAGCACTACAGAGACGATAAGTATTAAATAAATGGAAATGTGTTTCGCTGATTGCATAAATGACCACGCAAATTATATTTTGATGTTTATGATAAAACTTACACAGCACGTTAATAACAGCAGCCTATATATAGATGCATGTGCGCATGGCAATAGTGCCTACCTGGTCGTAATTCAACCACAATCAGTGCAACAGCAAAGCATGACGTATATAAATACAAATCGGTCGTACTATAGTATCACCGATTTGTATTTATATACGTCATGCTTTGCTGTTGCACTAATTGTGGTTGAATTACGACCAGGTAGGCACTATTGCCATGCGTGATCATTTGCTTTTCTTCTTTTAAAATATCTGCCTGTACTTAGGGGAAACAGGCAGATCTCTGGAAACAAGAAAGGATGAACACATCAGAAACGTTAAGGAACATAATAATGGTTCAAACATCGAAAAACGTGCAACGCGAAAATCATTGACACAGGGAATTTCCGTAGTCGCCTAACACTAGAAAGTCTAGAATCATGGCGTACAGCTGCCAAACACAGCAATGCTGATAACAACTCAAAACCGCTTCCTCGACAATGTACAATTTTAATAAAGAAAACATAGTATCACCTTATCGTATTTCACAGTGCACATGTATACACGTCATATCTAGCTTCATTTCACACTTTCACAGTTTACTGCAATCATTATAAATATACCCGTTGAAGGCTACAGACTGGTGGCCGAAAGCTCGTAAACAAATAAATATATTTTAGTCAGAGAACGTCTCACCCTTTTCATTTATGTCTAATTGACACATCTACGATTTTTAGTGGTTTATATTGTTTAACCATTTCTTAAAGCTCATTCAGTTAAAAACGGGTAAAATAGGGCGAGTGTAATAGCCAACGCGGTCTGGTGGTAAGGCAAAGTGGCGGTAAATATACAACGCAGCTGAACGATAATTCCCTTGCTCTGAATTCTTTTCATGTTTTAGAATTAATTATAGGCTAGAGAAAAGCCCGCTTAAACAATTTAAGTGGCAAGCGCGTGATAGCAAACATATATAGTCCAGTGGCCAATGCAAAATGTCTCAAGTCAACGAGTTTTTGGTCAAACCTAATTGCCCTTGTCACAAACCCCATAGGTTTTTGTCTGGGGTAAGAATTATCATAAATATACACGCTAGATTAAATCAAAGTTATTCGAAGCCATTCGCGAGCTTTTGTTCGCATTTCATCGAATAATATTTACTCATACTCTGTCGAGGAAGATCTTGAAGTTGCTTTTGAGTGTAATTACATTTATATGCACAAATTTATTTCTAAATAAATCCAGTTGAGTCTTTTGCAATATCACAATAACAAAAATGGGTAAGATCACAACTTGAGCATACAGTAGGTTTCTGGTGCTACGAATTTTAAAATCCCATATTTTTGTAAGTAGAACATTTGAAAGATAAATGTGTGTTGAAATCAGCCTTCTCTTATACTCGGAGAAGACCATGTAAATTCTGATCAAACATACATTTCCAAATTTAATCACCCAGCTATATGACGTTCAATATATATCATTGAACTAAACAGATCACTATTTAAATCTAATGTCGAAGAACAATTTTATTGCTGAGGCACTACAGACACGATAAGTATTAAATAAATGGAAATGTTTTTCGCTGATTGCATAAATGACCACGCAAATTATATTTTGATATGATAAAACTTATACAGCACGTTAATAACAGCAGCCTATATATAGATGCATGTGCGCATGGCAATAGTGTCTACCCGGTCGTAATTCAACCACAATCACTGCAACAGCAGAGCATGAGGTATATATATACAAATCGGTGATACTATATCTTGATGGTCTGATTCGAAGATACAGGGTTTTAGCACTCACGGTCTGGGGACCGCTTCTACCCTCCCCTATATTTCGAACCAGAGGTGGTGGAGTTATGATACAGACGGTTGAGGCAGTCAATTCGATGTCGTTGTCGAAAGGCAACCGCATTTGGTGGGTTGTCGAGGCCAATTGTGCGAAGCCACCCGTGCGCGCCATCCGTGTGCAAACTTTTATTACAATACCCCGGTCCTTTTTACCATCGTTATACATTTCCAAGGCTAATCCTTCGAAGGTAGCAGAATTCCTGACACCTTTTGGAACCTTTTAATTTAAATTGATTACGCTGGCGTACAATCTCTTATGACGCTTTTCAATAGCCCTAATGTAAGTGGTAGAGCGTAATTCTTTTCAATTATTTATTTGGGGTTTTTTCGCCAAAAAAGATGGCTCCCACCGTTAAGAAAAACTATAGCATTTTGAGCGCGGTTTTCTGTTCAATTTTTTTATTTTCTCCATTTACCAAAAATTTTGCCAGTGCGGTTAACAAGGAAATAAACATTTTTCTTTATCAGACTGTATGATAAAAAGAAGTAATTGTCAAATTGTGACGAATTTTTTTCTAAAAAAATTTGCAAAATAGACGAAAAGATACTTTGGAAAGGGTTATTAATTCTTACACAAGACGAAAACTATTTAATGCATGGCAAGGGCAGGAATTGATCCTACCCACTTTTGTAGGGTAATTTGTATTTGACCACTGCATTACGTTGGTTATGAGGCTTCGGCAAATTGGTTTAAGTTGTCTATACGTTCTTCTAGCCTATGCTTAATTCTTGAAACTGACGAAATCCAGAACGATTTTTATCAAAGGTAGGTATTGCTCCCGGACTCAGTGATTGATTCTGAAGGGATACACATTGTCTTTACCACTGGACTATGTTAGTTACCACTTTCTACGTTAGTTACCACTTTGACTGGGTTAAGAATTATTATAGATATACACGCTAGATTAAATCAAAGTTATTCGAAGCCATTCGCGAGCTTTTGTTCGCATTTCATCGAATAATATTTAATCATACTCTGTCGAGGAAGACCTTGAAGTTGCTTTTGAGTGTAATTACATTTTTAAATTATGTACAAATTTATTTCTAAATAAATCCAATTGCAATATCACAAATAACAAAAATGGGTAAGGTCAAAACTTGAGCATATAGTAGGTTTCTGGTGCTACGAATTTTAAAAGCCTATATTTTTGTGAGTAATAAAACATTTGAAAAATAATTGTGTGTTGAAATCAGCCTTCTCTTATACTCGGAAAAGACCTTGTAAATTCTGATCAAACATACTTTTCCAAATGTAATGACCTAGCTATAGGCGTCCAATATATATATATCATTGAACAAAGCAGATCACTATTTAAATCTAATTTCGAAGAACAACATTATTGCTGGAGCACTACAGAGACGATAAGTATTAAATAAATGGAAATGTGTTTCGCTGATTGCATAAATGACCACGCAAATTATATTTTGATGTTTATGATAAAACTTACACAGCACGTTAATAACAGCAGCCTATATATAGATGCATGTGCGCATGGCAATAGTGCCTACCTGGTCGTAATTCAACCACAATCAGTGCAACAGCAAAGCATGACGTATATAAATACAAATCGGTCGTACTATAGTATCACCGATTTGTATTTATATACGTCATGCTTTGCTGTTGCACTAATTGTGGTTGAATTACGACCAGGTAGGCACTATTGCCATGCGTGATCATTTGCTTTTCTTCTTTTAAAATATCTGCCTGTACTTAGGGGAAACAGGCAGATCTCTGGAAACAAGAAAGGCTGAACACATCAGAAACGTTAAGGAACATAATAATGGTTCAAACATCGAAAAACGTGCAACGCGAAAATCATTGACACAGGGAATTTCCGTAGTCGCCTAACACTAGAAAGTCTAGAATCATGGCGTACAGCTGCCAAACACAGCAATGCTGATAACAACTCAAAACCGCTTCCTCGACAATGTACAATCTTAATAAAGAAAACATAGTATCACCTTATCGTATTTCACAGTGCACATGTATACACGTCATATCTAGCTTCATTTCACACTTTCACAGTTTACTGCAATCATTATAAATATACCCGTTGAAGGCTACAGACTGGTGGCCGAAAGCTCGTAAACAAATAAATATATTTTAGTCAGAGAACGTCTCACCCTTTTCATTTATGTCTAATTGACACATCTACGATTTTTAGTGGTTTATATTGTTTAACCATTTCTTAAAGCTCATTCAGTTAAAAACGGGTAAAATAGGGCGAGTGTAATAGCCAACGCGGTCTGGTGGTAAGGCAAAGTGGCGGTAAATATACAACGCAGCTGAACGATAATTCCCTTGCTCTGAATTCTTTTCATGTTTTAGAATTAATTATAGGCTAGAGAAAAGCCCGCTTAAACAATTTAAGTGGCAAGCGCGTGATAGCAAACATATATAGTCCAGTGGCCAATGCAAAATGTCTCAAGTCAACGAGTTTTTGGTCAAACCTAATTGCCCTTGTCACAAACCCCATAGGTTTTTGTCTGGGGTAAGAATTATCATAAATATACACGCTAGATTAAATCAAAGTTATTCGAAGCCATTCGCGAGCTTTTGTTCGCATTTCATCGAATAATATTTACTCATACTCTGTCGAGGAAGATCTTGAAGTTGCTTTTGAGTGTAATTACATTTATATGCACAAATTTATTTCTAAATAAATCCAGTTGAGTCTTTTGCAATATCACAATAACAAAAATGGGTAAGATCACAACTTGAGCATACAGTAGGTTTCTGGTGCTACGAATTTTAAAATCCCATATTTTTGTAAGTAGAACATTTGAAAGATAAATGTGTGTTGAAATCAGCCTTCTCTTATACTCGGAGAAGACCATGTAAATTCTGATCAAACATACATTTCCAAATTTAATCACCCAGCTATATGACGTTCAATATATATCATTGAACTAAACAGATCACTATTTAAATCTAATGTCGAAGAACAATTTTATTGCTGAGGCACTACAGACACGATAAGTATTAAATAAATGGAAATGTTTTTCGCTGATTGCATAAATGACCACGCAAATTATATTTTGATATGATAAAACTTATACAGCACGTTAATAACAGCAGCCTATATATAGATGCATGTGCGCATGGCAATAGTGTCTACCCGGTCGTAATTCAACCACAATCACTGCAACAGCAGAGCATGAGGTATATATATACAAATCGGTGATACTATATCTTGATGGTCTGATTCGAAGATACAGGGTTTTAGCACTCACGGTCTGGGGGCCGCTTCTACCCTCCCCTATATTTCGAACCAGAGGTGGTGGAGTTATGATACAGACGGTTGAGGCAGTCAATTCGATGTCGTTGTCGAAAGGCAACCGCATTTGGTGGGTTGTCGAGGCCAATTGTGCGAAGCCACCCGTGCGCGCCATCCGTGTGCAAACTTTTATTACAATACCCCGGTCCTTTTTACCATCGTTATACATTTCCAAGGCTAATCCTTCGAAGGTAGCAGAATTCCTGACACCTTTTGGAACCTTTTAATTTAAATTGATTACGCTGGCGTACAATCTCTTATGACGCTTTTCAATAGCCCTAATGTAAGTGGTAGAGCGTAATTCTTTTCAATTATTTATTTGGGGTTTTTTCGCCAAAAAAGATGGCTCCCACCGTTAAGAAAAACTATAGCATTTTGAGCGCGGTTTTCTGTTCAATTTTTTTATTTTCTCCATTTACCAAAAATTTTGCCAGTGCGGTTAACAAGGAAATAAACATTTTTCTTTATCAGACTGTATGATAAAAAGAAGTAATTGTCAAATTGTGACGAATTTTTTTCTAAAAAAATTTGCAAAATAGACGAAAAGATACTTTGGAAAGGGTTATTAATTCTTACACAAGACGAAAACTATTTAATGCATGGCAAGGGCAGGAATTGGTCCTACCCACTTTTGTAGGGTAATTTGTATTTGACCACTGCATTACGTTGGTTATGAGGCTTCGGCAAATTGGTTTAAGTTGTCTATACGTTCTTCTAGCCTATGCTTAATTCTTGAAACTGACGAAATCCAGAACGATTTTTATCAAAGGTAGGTATTGCTCCCGGACTCAGTGATTGATTCTGAAGGGATACACATTGTCTTTACCACTGGACTATGTTAGTTACCACTTTCTACGTTAGTTACCACTTTGACTGGGTTAAGAATTATTATAGATATACACGCTAGATTAAATCAAAGTTATTCGAAGCCATTCGCGAGCTTTTGTTCGCATTTCATCGAATAATATTTAATCATACTCTGTCGAGGAAGACCTTGAAGTTGCTTTTGAGTGTAATTACATTTTTAAATTATGTACAAATTTATTTCTAAATAAATCCAATTGAGTCTTTTGCAATATCACAAATAACAAAAATGGGTAAGGTCAAAACTTGAGCATATAGTAGGTTTCTGGTGCTACGAATTTTAAAAGCCTATATTTTTGTGAGTAATAAAACATTTGAAAAATAATTGTGTGTTGAAATCAGCCTTCTCTTATACTCGGAAAAGACCTTGTAAATTCTGATCAAACATACTTTTCCAAATGTAATGACCTAGCTATAGGCGTCCAATATATATATATCATTGAACAAAGCAGATCACTATTTAAATCTAATTTCGAAGAACAACATTATTGCTGGAGCACTACAGAGACGATAAGTATTAAATAAATGGAAATGTGTTTCGCTGATTGCATAAATGACCACGCAAATTATATTTTGATGTTTATGATAAAACTTACACAGCACGTTAATAACAGCAGCCTATATATAGATGCATGTGCGCATGGCAATAGTGCCTACCTGGTCGTAATTCAACCACAATCAGTGCAACAGCAAAGCATGACGTATATAAATACAAATCGGTCGTACTATAGTATCACCGATTTGTATTTATATACGTCATGCTTTGCTGTTACACTAATTGTGGTTGAATTACGACCAGGTAGGCACTATTGCCATGCGTGATCATTTGCTTTTCTTCTTTTAAAATATCTGCCTGTACTTAGGGGAAACAGGCAGATCTCTGGAAACAAGAAAGGCTGAACACATCAGAAACGTTAAGGAACATAATAATGGTTCAAACATCGAAAAACGTGCAACGCGAAAATCATTGACACAGGGAATTTCCGTAGTCGCCTAACACTAGAAAGTCTAGAATCATGGCGTACAGCTGCCAAACACAGCAATGCTGATAACAACTCAAAACCGCTTCCTCGACAATGTACAATCTTAATAAAGAAAACATAGTATCACCTTATCGTATTTCACAGTGCACATGTATACACGTCATATCTAGCTTCATTTCACACTTTCACAGTTTACTGCAATCATTATAAATATACCCGTTGAAGGCTACAGACTGGTGGCCGAAAGCTCGTAAACAAATAAATATATTTTAGTCAGAGAACGTCTCACCCTTTTCATTTATGTCTAATTGACACATCTACGATTTTTAGTGGTTTATATTGTTTAACCATTTCTTAAAGCTCATTCAGTTAAAAACGGGTAAAATAGGGCGAGTGTAATAGCCAACGCGGTCTGGTGGTAAGGCAAAGTGGCGGTAAATATACAACGCAGCTGAACGATAATTCCCTTGCTCTGAATTCTTTTCATGTTTTAGAATTAATTATAGGCTAGAGAAAAGCCCGCTTAAACAATTTAAGTGGCAAGCGCGTGATAGCAAACATATATAGTCCAGTGGCCAATGCAAAATGTCTCAAGTCAACGAGTTTTTGGTCAAACCTAATTGCCCTTGTCACAAACCCCATAGGTTTTTGTCTGGGGTAAGAATTATCATAAATATACACGCTAGATTAAATCAAAGTTATTCGAAGCCATTCGCGAGCTTTTGTTCGCATTTCATCGAATAATATTTACTCATACTCTGTCGAGGAAGATCTTGAAGTTGCTTTTGAGTGTAATTACATTTATATGCACAAATTTATTTCTAAATAAATCCAATTGAGTCTTTTGCAATATCACAATAACAAAAATGGGTAAGATCACAACTTGAGCATACAGTAAGTTTCTGGTGCTACGAATTTTAAAATCATATATTTTTGTAAGTAGAACATTTGAAAGATAAATGTGTGTTGAAATCAGCCTTCTCTTATACTCGGAGAAGACCATGTAAATTCTGATCAAACATACATTTCCAAATTTAATCACCCAGCTATATGACGTTCAATATATATCATTGAACTAAACAGATCACTATTTAAATCTAATGTCGAAGAACAATTTTATTGCTGAGGCACTACAGACACGATAAGTATTAAATAAATGGAAATGTTTTTCGCTGATTGCATAAATGACCACGCAAATTATATTTTGATATGATAAAACTTATACAGCACGTTAATAACAGCAGCCTATATATAGATGCATGTGCGCATGGCAATAGTGTCTACCCGGTCGTAATTCAACCACAATCACTGCAACAGCAGAGCATGAGGTATATATATACAAATCGGTGATACTATATCTTGATGGTCTGATTCGAAGATACAGGGTTTTAACACTTACGGTCTGGGGGCCGCTTCTACCCCCCCCCCACACTTCGAACCAAAGGTGGTGGAGTTATGACACAGACGGTTGAGGCAGTCAATTCGATGTCGTTGTCGAAAGGCAACCGCATTTGGTGGGTTGTCGAGGCCAATTGTGCGAAACCACCCGTGCGCGCCATCCGTGTGCAAACTTTTATCACAATACCCCGGTCCTTTTTACCATCGTTATACATTTCCAAGGCTAATCCTTCGAAGGTAGCAGAATTCCTGACACCTTTTGGAACCTTTTAATTTAAATTGATTACGCTGGCGTACAATCTCTTATGACGCTTTTCAATAGCCCTAATGTAAGTGGTAGAGCGTAATTCTTTTCAATTATTTATTTGGGGTTTTTTCGCCAAAAAAGATGGCTCCCACCGTTAAGAAAAACTATAGCATTTTGAGCGCGGTTTTCTGTTCAATTTTTTTATTTTCTCCATTTACCAAAAATTTTGCCAGTGCGGTTAACAAGGAAATAAACATTTTTCTTTATCAGACTGTATGATAAAAAGAAGTAACTGTCAAATTGTGACGAATTTTTTTCTAAAAAAATTTGCGAAATAGACGAAAAGATACTTTGGAAAGGGTTATTAATTCTTACACAAGACGAAAACTATTTAATGCATGGCAAGGGCAGGAATTGATCCTACCCACTTTTGTAGGGTAATTTGTGTTTGTGAATTGTTAAGTTTAGCGATAACATTTTGGAGAGTTTCAGAAATTTTAACCTATAGTCTGCTTGGATGGTTATTTAGGCGCGGGCTTTAGGACCAATTCGGTTCGTCTATTGTGGTGTTTAATTTAGATCTATTTATGTTGTATTTTACATGAATAACGCTTGAATGCTATTGACCAGAATTATTCAATGTCTTGATTGTAAGTACTCAATAATCGACCCCATTAACTTACAGTATCTTTATTCCGCTAATATGTAAACTTTTAGCGTGAATTTTGCCAATAGCTACTTTAATTTCAAAACAGTCATATCTATTTTTAGTATTTTTACAAGTGAACATAAGAAATCCGACGTTGTGATTGGTCCATTTTGACGTGACATAGCAGTAAAAACAAGTTTACAAAATGGCCCGCGTTTTGTACAAACTACGGACAAAGAAATTAACAAAATTAAAATAACTTGTGTAAAAATACTAACTTTGTCTCGGTGAATATTCCCCGATAATCACCTCGACTTCGGTGAATAATTGTTAATTAGTATGTTTACACAAGTGAACATAAGAAATCCGACGTTGTGATTGGTCCAATATGACGTGTCATTCCTTTATATTCACCTACAGGTGAATATAACAGTAAAAACAAGTTTACAAAATGGTGACTAGCCGCGGTTTTGTACAAATTACGGACAAAGAAATAAACAAAATTAAAATAACTTGTGTAAAAATGCTAAAACAATTATTCGCCTCAGGCTCGGTGATTTTCGGGAAGTATTCACCTCGACTTCGTCTCGGTGAATATTCCTCGATAATCACCTCGCCTTCAGCGAATAATTGTTAAATATTAGGACGCAAGATTTCTAACGGCGCGCAAAGTTTAATAACGTTGTGGCAATCATACATAATTAGAGGGTAAGATCATCTGTGGGCGTTGTCGCTCTTTGAGCCAATCAACTGTCTGATTTCTGTGGCACGTGATCAAAATGTTTCGTTGCTAGCTTGGCGATGTTAAGACGTAACATTTTTTAATGTAACAGATAAAACATACTGGGGGTGCGTTTGTGCCTTATATGGTAGTGTAGTTTTCTTTCGAACGATTCGATAGCCAGATGATCTTTCTGAGATGATCCTACCCTCTATTATTCAGGATTTTCATTAGTATTCCTTGCCGCCATTCGAAATCTTGGGTTCTAATGTAAATAGATATGACGGTTCCATGATGAAATTGACATTAGTTAATATAACTTTAATTATACATCATGTATGTGATGTATTATTAATCATAACCTTTCGCTATCTGTCTTTTGCCTTTTCTCTGTCGAACTCCAATAATCAAGGCAAATAGACGTTGACTTACAAGCACGACTGCGTATTTTATTTTCCTGCAATTTATTTTATGAGAAAATTCAGCGTGTTAGGTGCCTATAAACCAGTTATACAGTAAGTTAATGTGTCTGCATGGGTATCTCACTACCAGTCAAAAATACCGCGTTAAAAACTACTGACGCAAGTTCAACGGAGCTGCCTGAATACAACTTCACAATTTGAACAATCAAAGCCAAGATACACTTAGTGCTATAAAACAGCAGTTCGCCGGATCAAGACTGAGACTGAATGAATTTCAAATTGTCGTGAAAGTACGAGTTTTAATGACTTGGTACTCTTGAGTACTATATAATGAACAGGTTAAAATACTCCTTTAAAGAGATGATCCTTACTGAACCTCTAGGGAAAGTTTAGAACTGACCGAGCTATCTAGAAAAAATATAGTTATAATTTATTCTAGGTTTCCTAACTGATAGAGCTATCCAGTAAAGATAAAGTTGGTTTAGTTCACGACCATATATATTAAAACGTTAGCACTCAGACTAACGGACCATATTACCAACAAAAGACTGGAAATCAAGCAAGAACAGTTTCAGAAATTCTTACCTTGTTCATAATGGCAATAGATAATATTTAATATTTAACAAAAGTTATGTTTTTGTTGTTGCAAAGCCGCCTGTGTCTAAGTACAAGCAATAATTGCAATTTTTACTTAAATGTTTGACAAATAGATGCACTTAACGAGCTTTTAAAATAAACTTAAAATGACGGTGTAAAATGACGGTAAATGACAGTTTTTTGCTCAGCAGCACGACATTTTATGCTTTAAATAACGTACGTATTTCGCTTAAATCGATATGCATATATGGGTGTAACTTTGAAGATCTTTTCCCCCGATAAGCTTAATAAACCATGTATTAATTGTGGTAGAGTCGAAAAATATTGTTATAAATAGACACAAGTGTTACACGTTGACTTTGTCGTTCATGTTTCTTTGTCGATTTCAGAATTCGTAAAATTGACCAATCACAGCGAAGCACAAAAGTTCTGAACATTTGCCACTGACCAGATTATTCGCCGAAGGCGAGGTGATTATCAGGGAATATTCACCGAGACGAAGTCGAGGTGAATATTTCCCGAAAATCACCGAGCCTGAGGCGAATAATTGTTTTAGTATTTTTATACAAGTTATTTTAAATTTTTTATTTCTTTGTCCGTAATTTGTACAAAACGGCGGCTAGTCGCCATTTTGTAAACTTGTTTTTACTGTTATATTCACCTGTAGGTGAATATAAAGGAATGTCACGTCCTATTGGACCAATCACAACGTCGGATTTCTTATGTTCACTTGTGTAAAAATACTAAATACATATATTCACTCCAATCGGCAGATCATATTATTACAAGTTTTCAATCAATCGAATAATCAATCGTAGAATAACGGTTATAGAGATTACTTCATGGTTGGTGAGTGCGTACGATTTTTATTCACGAGTTGTGAAGGATCGTTAAACGAACGAGTGAGCGCAGCGAACGAGTGAGTTTAGCGATCCTTCACAACGAGTGAATAATAAAAATCGTACAAACGAACCAACCATGAAGTAATTTGTTTATTATATGAGTATAAAGATGAGTGTATAAAGATACGGATATATCTTACTGACAAAAACAAATACTCAAGCAAAATATTAAAATGGAATTTCTTACCATTTATTGCTTTGTTTTCTTGCTGAAAATGAAACCATGAGGTTTATTTCAAATTAATGAGGCCACGAATGTCGTCGTTATGATTTTAGGTGGTTGTTTTATCAGTGAAATTGTCTTAAATCTCTCTTTTCGGTGAGTTAAAAAATACTTGTAAAATCAGACTCCATGTTTACATTAGCCTGCGAGCAGGTGTTGCACGTTCGGGTCAGCCAATCAGAACACTGAACGATAAATTTTCACTGGTGAAAAAACATCGTTCGTCCAATCAAAGGCCGTGAACGATGATTTTTCACCGAGTGAAATTTTATCGTTCTTGATGCCGATTGGCTATTGCTAATTTGGATTTACGCACAGCCTTATCGATGGCATATGACAAAAGGTGGACTGGACTGGACTGACAAAAGGTGGACTGGACTCAATTGACAAAAGGTGGACTGGACTCGATTGACAAAAGGTGGACTGGACTCGATTGACAAAAGGTGGACTGGACTCGATTGACAAAAGGTGGACTGGACTCGATTGACAAAAGGTGGACTGGACTCGATTGACAAAAGGTGGACTGAACTCGATTGACAAAAGGTGGACTGGACTCGATTGACAAAACGTGGACTGGACTCGATTGACAAAAGGTGGACTGGTGATGTCACCATATGTCACATCGTGAATTTTCCAAATTTTCCCGTTTTTTAGCGGGTTTTGCAGGCTAATATTTGTTTCGATGGTTGCAATTTGAATTTGCTTTCTTCTCATACCAAACATGCGAAAATATATCGAGAATTTGTGAAAATAAACTGCTTTTTCTTTGGATAATTTTGTCATCGATGTAATATTTAATATGGCTCGGTAATTGCACAATCGAGAAGAGGTTTTAGCGAGAGTCCAGATGAATTTGTTGCCAATGTCAAAGATGAGTATGATCAGTCTGTATCACTGCCTGATTTGAGAACAAACTTTCCAGCAATTAAAGAGAACAAGTGGTTTTCCTTGATGGGGACTTGAATGAGGTTAGCATCTCTTATTTTTATGCCTAGTTTCAGAGATATATTTTTTTAGGTGATATTGATATACTGTTATTTGCCAACCATGTTTTAAATGAATCCAAATGAAAGAAATGTGACTTAGTATATAGTAAATATATTGTTGCCCTTTGTCTTTGAGGGTTAACGTTCAGACCATAACAATGAGTGTGATGAAGAGTTTGATGAATTGCCAGGAGGTCTTGTAAGTTGTTATCTGAAGAGTTTTATACAAATTCTATGCTAATCCTCTTTATCAGAGAAATATAACATAATTTTCTGTCATGTAGCTCTCACCAGAGCAGTACTACTGCAGATGATGAGCCCGGACCAAGCCACCAAACAGCAATTAGCAGTAAATCCAAATCACGGACTATCACACAAAAGCCGAAGTGTAATATAGTTACCAAACCCTGTAAATTTTATCGATAATATAGTTTTTATTCCTAAGATAAATAAACAAAACAAACAGAGTAGTGAGTGTAAATAAAAAGTCATCATAAACCCAAAATGGCTGCCATGAATTTTGAATAATTATGTGAATCAGTAAATGTGGAATTACTCTGAATTGACTAATTGAATTGAAACAAAAATGTAGGGATATCTTGTCTATATGTATTGTTAGTCATTTATAATATTTGTGGCAAAGCCATGACATTCTGAAGCTGGTAAAATTTCTTGAATCTACATAATTGTAATTATTTATCTAGTTGTTCATCGGAAAACTCGAACCGACTCCCCCTTTCATAATCTACATTATATATGCTTTCTAAAAATATATAGTTTCCCATACCTATTGTAAGTAATTTGCCTGTTTTTTATGCTTGACATATACTATGTTAATTTCAACAAAAAATTGGCCAAAAAAATCAGTAATTTAAGAGTTAAACAATTTAATTTCAAACATAGACTTTGATCTAGGCATGAAGACGTTTAGAAAGACTGACTTGAAGAAAGTTGCAATTAAATACACGAAATTTTCCAGCAATTTCAGATCACTTTTCCACACGTAATACAAAACTATATAAAATTGAAAATTGCCATCTTCAAAGGGCTAAATTTTCCTATTTTAAAACAGTTTGCAACCAAACTTTGCAATTTTATTAATTTTAACATTCTCTTTCCTGTTGTGGTAAAAGACTGCTATTTGTGGTAGAGCTTATAGTTTTTACAGTTAAAACATTCAATTTCATGCACAATATCATGTCATATGTATGGTCGCTTTATAAACTGTAAAAACTATAAACTCTACGACAAATAGCAGTTTAATAAAATTGCAAAGTTTGGTTGCAAACTGTTGTAAAATAGGAAAATTTAGCCCTTTGAAGATGACAATTTTCAATTTTATATAGTTTTGTATTACACATGGAAAAGTGATCTGAAATTGCTGGAAAATTCCGTGTATTTAATTGCAACTTTTTTCTAGTCAGTCTTTCTAAAAGTCTTCATGCCTAGATCAAAGTCTATGTTTAAAATTAAATGGTTTAACTCTTAAATTACTGAATTTTTTGGTCAATTTTTTGTTGAAATTAACATAGTATATGTCAAGCAAAAAAAAACAGGCAAATTACTTACAATAATCCATCTTCAGACTAGAATAAATCTATGTATTGTGAGACCAGAATGTGAATCCTATTTCAGGACTACATGTATTCATGCACCAACTACACGAAGCATGCAATTTAAAGTTTCTACTTAATGCGATAATGCAGTGCCTTTGACTCCCCAGCTATCTCAAAACCAGAGACATAGAGTATGCTCTGGATTTTACATGAGACTCGAGCCCTTGTCACACTCGAAGGCGGGTTAAAGGCCAAAGACACACAAACACATTTTAAGAAAGATTTATTCAAACATTACATACCCATATTTTGAGATAGCTGGGGAGTCAAAGGCACTGCATTATCGCATTAAGTAGAAACTTTAAATTGCATGCTTCGTGTAGTTGGTGCATGAATACATGTAGTCCTGAAATAGGATTCACATTCTGGTCTCACAATACATAGATTTACTTACAATTGGTAAGGGAAACTATATATTTTTAGAAAGCATATATAGTGTAGATTATGAAAGGGGGAGTCGGTTCGAGTTTTCCGATGAACAATTAGATAAATAATTACAATTATGTAGATTCAAGAAATTTTACCAGCTTCAGAATGCCATGGCTTTGCCACAAATATTATAGATGACTAACAATACATATAGGCAAGATATCCCTACATTTTTGTTTCAATTCAATTAGTCAATTCAGAGTAATTCCACATTTACTGATTCACATAATTATTCAAAATTCATGGCAGCCATTTTGGGTTTATGATGACTCTTTATTTGCGCTCAATACGTTTGGCGGCTTGGTCCGGGCTCATCATCTGCAGTAGTTGACTCTGGTGAGAGCTACATGACAGAAAATTATGTTACATTTCTCTGATAAAGAGGATTTGCATAGAATTTGTATAAAACTCTTCAGATAACAACTTACAAGACCTCCTGGCAATTCATCAAACTCTTCATCATACTCATTGTTATGGTCTGAACGTTCACCCTCAAAGGGCAACCATATATTTACTATATACTAAGTCACATTTCTTTCATTTGGATTCATTTAAAACATGGTTGGCAAATAACAGTATATCAATATCACCTAAAAAATATACCCCTGAAACTAGGCATAAAAATAAGAGATGCTAACCTCATTCAAGTCCCCATCAAGGAAAACCACTTGTTCTCTTTCATTGCTGGAAGGTTTGTTCTCAAATCAGGCAGTGTCCGCAGTGATATAGACTGATCATACTCATCTTTGACATTGGCAACAAATTCATCTGGACTCTCGCTAAAACCTCTTCCCGATTGTACAATTACCGAGCCATATTAAATATCACATCGATGACAAAATTGTCTAAAGAAAAAGCAGTTTATTTTAACAAATTCTCGATATATTTTCGGATGTTTGGCATGAGAAGAAAGCAAATTCAAATTAAACAAATATCAGCCTGCAAAACCCGCTAAAAAACGGGTCCAGTCCACCTTTTGTCAATCGAGACCAGTGAACTCTAATACAACTGGAACGATAACTCCTATGTTTTCGTCCTATGATTGGATGAAGCCAAATTTGAAGCAAAAAGCGGGAACCGCGCGGGGAATATGGCTTGTTCGAAAGGACTGGGGAAAGTTACGAGGAGTGAAAAGTTTGTTTTTGAGCGAAAATATGCTTGAAAAATGAGAATTTTTATCGCATGACTTCAATTTTAAAGATTCGATCCTGGTTTTCTGGATAGTCCTGACTGTTCTACACTTTGTTACGGCAAAAATTGAGGGCTATCAGTTTTTTACTCTGGAAAATGACGAAAGTTTCAACGTGCCGAAGCAAACTACGAGGCAAACTACGCTCTTCAATTGGAAAATATATTGCTTTAAAACATTTCAACACTTCCAAAACGTCTCTTGTGCTAAAGTCCAGGTATCGTTGTCTATTTTGAGCTTTTAGTCTTTGCTGTAGCCCTTCTAATACGTGAGTAAATTGAGGTTTTCGAAGTGGTGTATTTGTATGGTTAATTCAAAAATATGTATAAAACTTACATTTTTCGTCAGATAGCATTAGTTTTAAAGCTTTAAACTTCGGTTACGGATAGTTCTTGGTAGCCTCTTCCATCTAACTGTTAAAACTCGAGAGGTAACATTTTTTTAAAAAAGATATTTCGTGACAAAGTTTTCGCCGGAACTGTTTTTCATTTTTAGCAGCCAAAAAATATTTTAAAACCTTACTGGACGTCCTAGAAAGTTGAGGTACATGAAATTTCAATCTATCTAGAAAATATTTAGCACCTAACTGGCTCTAAAACACGAAGATAAAGGGTCGAAAAGAGCTTTTGAAAATAGGTCATATTTTCGCGGCGTGACGTACATGGCGGCCTTCAATTTGGCTTCAAAGATGGCGGCCAAGTTATCGTTCCAGTTGTATTAGAGTTCACTGATCGAGACCAGTCCACCTTTTGTCAATTGAGTCCAGTCCACCTTTTGTCAAGCGAGTCCAGTCCACCTTTTGTCAATCGAGTCCAGTCCACCTTTTGTCAATCGAGTCCAGTCCACCTTTTGTCAATCGAGTCCAGTCCACGTTTTGTCAATCGAGTGCAGTCCACCTTTTGTCAATCGAGTCCAGTCCACCTTTTGTTAATCGAGTCCAGTCCACCTTTTGTCAGTCCAGTCCACGTTTTGTCATATGCCCTTATCGATGAATAAATCTCTATACTCATGTAATAAATATCTTTACCACTCCAATTTTGCTATACAGGTCATTTTGTACTTTAATACCGCGTGAAAAATGAAGTACTCTCGTGCTTTAACAAAACACAAGCCTGCATTTTTTTGTACGACCAATTTCAAACTTTTTGATGTGACTTTTGATCATGAAAATACCATAAATAATTGTGTTTTTTGAAGAAATCATGTTGTGTGAGGAACCTATAAAGGTAAGGAGAAGTACGTGCGTTTATTTTAGATTGGTATTTGCCGTGGATGTTAAGTTTTCGTGCTAAATAGTATAACAGATTTGATTTTAAATTGAGCGCCATAATTCGTAATTGTACATTTATTAAATTACAACCGATCCAATGTTTATTGTTTTAAAAAATGCTTTCGTTAATAGTTTGCGTATTTGTGTCAAATATTTGTGACAACTAAATTAAATTGGAGCAAAATAAGTGACTGAGTCTAATTTGAATTTGCTTGCTCTGAAAAGAGTCAGTCTGGGAATGATAAACGTATGGTAAAATTTGTAGAAAAACAGTAAAAATATCGATGCGGCATTCTGTAATCAACATACTTAAACTTATATATAATCCTGTAAGGAAATGGTGAGATAAGATTCTGACAGACTGATAAGAAGTTTGACCGCAGGGCAGTGGTGACGGGCCAGCATTTTGATTGATTGATTTTGAGTTTGGTCATGCATTTGAGGCCGAGCGCTGAAGGCGGATGCTTTTTAGGGGGGTCCGGGGGTAGACTCTCGGAAATGTCATTTGCGGCAATCTGAGCATCAAATTCAAGGGAAATAATTTGGCATGAGAAACAAATTTTAGTGGGATATTTTACCGCATCTTATATATACCAATATGTGGAAAACCTTGAACTTTGACGGTTTTGCTCAATATCAGAGCTCATCAGCATGTCTAGGACAATTTGAATAAATCAACGACACATGGACAGTCAAAGCCTGCCAATGCTTATTTAGTTATTTGTTGTTTTTTTAATATTTTTTTGTTTGACAGTTGTGTAAAGTCTGCTTTCCCATACAATGGGGTCACTAGTGAACACATCGAGATGAATATCTCCCAACTATTAAACATTTCCTTAACTGACTATTAAGGTAAATGAACATTATAATGTAACACGACAATTAAGTCTTTCCGAACTGCAAAGAGACGAGAATATTTTTCTCTAATGGGGTCACTATACCTAGGTAGATATCTCCCCAACTATTGTTAAGGAAAGTGGACATTACAATGGAGTCACTGCAATTGAGTGGGTCTTTCCCTAACTGCAAAAAGAAGAGAATGTTATTTTTGGACATTACAATGGATTCGCCACAATTAAGTGGGTCTGTCTTTACCCAACTACAAAGAGAAGAGAATATTTTTTTCTAATTTCTTCTAATGGGATCCCCACAATTAAGTGGGTTTTTCCTATGAAAGCTAGAATGGAATATAAAATTCATATTAAGTGACAGAAATTGTTATAGTATATATGCCACATGGGTTATCTACCCAACTGACCATGTAGGCTTTACTTAAAAAGGAATGCCAATCTTCTGGGCTTTTCAACAAACTTATCTAGTGTGGAAAATTTCAAGTCATTCCTGGCCTCAATTGCAACTCGAAACGATGGAGAATTTAATGAGAGTTACAAAACTGCTTTTGACAAGGTAGACCCCCTGTTACTAGAGCTGACCAGAAAATTAATTACAAGCAACTGTACTTTCAATTTATAGACACATTTGTAGGGATGTTAAATGAAAGATTTCAAGATATCCAAAGCTTTGCCTTCCTTCAATGTATGTGCTGCACAATGAACAAAATAAGCAAAAGGATACTGTTGATGCATTAGTGTCTGAACACCACCAATATGACCAGACATCACTGAAGCACCGTCATATGTTTGCATAATTAATTTGTTGTCAGTAATACCTGTATGCTGATTTGAAATACTTTAGTAACCACCAGTTAAAGTTACAGCACGTCTATCAGTACTTACATCAACAAATTTAAAAATCTTTCAACGATATCACTGCCACTGTCTAACCGAACAATTATACTTAACTACTCTTTGGTGGACACATCTGTTGTTTCATCAACTTGAACACTCAGCAAAGTACAATCATTTAATTCCTGCATAAGCTGATCTTCAATGACAGCATCAAGGCAACTAGTAAGCTCATTTTGTGTATCAGAGAATACCCCAGTAAACCGACTATCCCCATCTCCCTCAGACTCAGCTAAACGCCCATGCAAACGTCGTTCAAAGACAGAATCCAGTTCAGCAAAACATTCAAGCAATTCTCGGTAATTACTTTTATTCAAGCTGTCACTAGATTCATCATGACCTCTAAATGGCATCTCTTGTTTGCCTAAATACAGAGCAGCATTTGTTATCGTTTTTAGCATTTCTCTATTCTGCCTTACCTCCTCGTTGTGTCGCTTGATTTCCTCTCGTCTTGCACCACAAAGCGAGACGATGTAAACAACTCTCTAACTTGCTTTGCCGTACAAAAGGATGAATTCCCACAGGCCCAGAGGTGTCAAGCTTGTCAATTAAACTATTGTGCATAGTAATTACGTTCTAATTTTAGGGCATACATAATTACTAAAATACGGTATCGAGTATTTTTGAGACCCACTGCATGCAAGACTTCAAGACGAGTAAGATACTCACATCATCGATTGGAAAACCTATTATTTCGGTCAACCAAATTGCTCTCCAGCGTTAGTCCTCGCTATATGCTCGAAGCATTTTAAAATCTCACTCCTTGCAGCTAATTATAAATGCGAGGATGAAAGAGCGTGCGTTCCCATTGCGCCTTGCGCGCTTAGAGTTTAAGGTTTAGAGTTTGCGATGACAACCTTTTTTGAATTAGCTGTATATCATAGAAATAATAGATATAGAATGCGTGCTCCTATCTTTTCTCTGTGAAAAACTAGTCGCCACAAAATGGCGGATTTATAAGGGCATTTGACTAGTTCCAGACTCCTGCAAGAGAGAATTTCGCGCGGTTGCAAGGAGTGCGATCACTGAGCTATGAGTGCGATTTGTTTTTGTCAACCAGAGTTTAAAAAAAAGACATAAATTCGAGACTTTAAATGGAAAAAAAGGTTTATAAAACGTTTCGAATAAAGGAAAACAGATTTTTTGAAACTTTTTACGTAAAAGATAACACAAAGAAACAGGAGAATGCGATAATGCAAATGATATGAGCAGAAAATACAAGAAATTGTTTACGGAGCTTTCAAGGTTGCTGTGACAAGACTCAAAAAATGATAAAAACTCACAGGTATGTTTTAGCGTTTGAAAATACACATAATTATGTAATGTTCAACACTATTCTGAAAGCTCAAATGGTACCTTTGTTGTTTTAGTCGGAGTTCCTTACTGACCTTAGTTTCGAAAGGCAGTTTTTGAGAATTTTAAGCAATCGATATTTACAAACAACACCTTGTTCGTGCACTGTTAAATATTGTAGTTTACATAACTTCTGTTATCTTGATGTCTTCTGATTTAGCTTCAAAAGTCAATGAAAAAAGCGACAATTTGGTCACTTTTTAAACGAAATGTTTAGTTATATGCATGCAAAGCATTTTCAAAGTAAATCATGTTTACGCAAAACTAAAACCGTCTTTGTATTATAATACACAACTATTATTTACCATCAGTGTTTCACTGTCTTTATTTCATTGTTTCATGAGAACTGTAATTAAACTGTAAATTCGACAAAAAACTATTTTTTATCGGGAACTGCTTTGTTTCACAGACTCTGACGTTTAACTCCAGGCCAAATTCAATATGGCGGATTTATAAGGGCAAATTATTTTAAATTTTAGGCACAGGCTAGGTTACCGAGCACGCATTCTATATCTATTGTTTCTATGATATATTAAGGACTTATTAACCGAGTGCGAGGTCTGTACGGGAAAGTATTGCCTGAGGTTTTTCGTACAGACCGAGCGACGAAGGAGCGAGGTCTGTGCGATAAAAACCGAAGGCAATACTTTCCCGTACAAACGAGATTAATAAAGGATTTATTATATGGCTTTGTGTTCTATCGCAATTTGTTGTGACTTCGTAGAAAAGACCAAAAAACGCTTTCGCTGCTAAACGTTCAGCCGTATTTATTTGGATCATTTGTTTGTTCAGGATAGTAAAACTCGCTCGGGAGCGATTTTCGTCGTCATTATACGGCATAATAAGTTTTAATTTCCTTTAAAAATTTATTTTTGCAATGTTTACACGAGCGGGCAAGATGAATTTCTTTAGAGGGCCAGATGACTTTCTTGAGCGGGCAAGATGACATTTTCCAGACCGCTAATCAACCAATCAGCGTGCGTAATTCTTAGCCATATAATAAATATTAATAAGGTTGGCAACTAAATACAAATTATTACAATTTTACGATCTATCACCTCAAGAATATCGACAAAAAACATTGAAAGTATAACACAAAGCAAACTACATAACTATAAAATTTGATATTTTTACTTGCTTCCTGGTAAGTTTTTTGGTTGCAAACGACTCGAAAAATAATGAAAATTAGCAAAGTACTGCGTGTTGTTATATTTTTTTTCGCCGTAACTATGCTGGATGTCATTTACCTGATACTGGTTTTCGCCTCAAATGACGAAGCAGTGAATTCATTGGCTGCTGAAATTACTGAATTTGAGTTTATTGGCTGCTGATATTTCAGTAATTTCAGCAGCCAATGAATTCACTGCTTCGTCATTTGAAGCGAAAACCAGTATCAGGTAAATGACATCCAGCATCGTTACGGCGAAAAAAAATATAACAACACGCAATACTTTGCCAAATTTTCATTATTTTTCGAGTCGTTTGCAACCAAAAAACTTACCAGGAAGCAAGTAAAAATATCAAATTTTATAGTTATGTAGTTTGTTTTGTGTTATCTGGTATATTTTCAATCATTTTTGTCTATACTCTTGAGTTGGTAGATCATAAAATTATAATAATTTGTATTTAGTTGCCAACGTTATTAATATATATGTATATATATATATGTATACAATTACCAACTACCGCTACGCCACAGAACTCAATATAAAACTGAATGGATGTTTGAATTTACCAAAACACTAAACAATTTTGGGCTACCTAGGTTCTTGCCTGGGAAAACATCACATCCGTTCTTTGATCACGAGCCTCGCGAGTTGAACACTTTCCAGGTATTAAATGCATTCATGTGTGACTTTGCGTTTCGTGTTTCTTGCAGTCCGAGAGAAAATCCTGCATGTTTTTGTAACAAGTCTAGGTTCCAGATGTTCCGGGGCAAAACAAGAGACAAGGCCAACAAAACATTCTACGTTTGAATAGAGATCCACAAAGCCATTCTTTCTTCGAATACCACGACATTTGAAAACCTTTCCCGATCGGAAAAGTTGAAAGGTCCGGCGTTGGTCTCTGCTTAACAATAGCATTCTGTTGAGCAGTAGCACAAGCAGAAAATGTTGCCAATTCTCAAATAATGTCCGAATTTTCTTCGATTGAAGAATAACTCGACATGCCTGACTGACCACTGACAGAAGTCATGTTCATTCAGGCTTTAAGCTTCGAGCTAGAGGCTGTGATCAGGTTGGCTTGCCTGCTTAGTCATGCAAATCGAAAATTGCATGACCAAGGCGTCAAAAATAACCGCATTGCGCGTGTGCGGGCGTCATAAGCCAATCAGAGACCAGAAAAACCTTCTGTAAACTATACTGCTTGTCGTGAAATTTGGAAAATGCATGACCAAACCACGCACGAGGAAACCACGCAGCAAGTTACACGCAATCATTTTCGCCAGCGTTTACGCAATCGGTCTTGCTCATAAAAATATGCAGTTGTCATGGTAACAAACTAAAGTTAATAACATTAGAGAAAATTTTGCGAAAATATCAATAAAAGATCACTGATTTTGGAATATTTTGGATAAGCAAAATGATGAATAAAACACCTCAACATGGAAGTGCAAAGATAAAGTGCATTTCTGTTCAAAACAATTTTACTAAAGTTTTCTTATTTAAAACACATTCTTGGAAAATGTTTAGTCATGCACTGCATGACCTGCATGACCGCTGGCGTCGCCACTGCAGCAGGTTGACAAACAGGTTTTGTCCAAGATTGCAGACTACTGACTAGTATAAAAAGTATCAGACTGGAATCTTTAATGTTTCTAGAAACTTTCTCTTAGCCTCTTTTAAAATGTTATGTATTTGTATATTAGTAACGACCAGAAGGGTTTTTTCTTTATAACCGATCTTATTAAAGGAGTAAACTCAGACTGGAATGTTTAAAAATGGCATACCCAAAATTTAATAGAAAATATACAGAAGACATCAAAATTGCGCACCTGTTATCTCGGCCGCAGTACAAGCTTTCCAAACTTTGGCTGAAGTGATTGTTTTATCTCCGCCTGGTAGTCTGATACTAGTTAAATTTAGGAAAGATGTCTTCATGTTGACATTTTTGTAGCAAGAGATATCACAAAAAAGATAGATCGATAAGAAATATCTTGAAACCTAATAGACTTCGTAATTCATTGGAAGTTGATACATAATCAGAGTGGCATGCATAAAAAGCTTTTAATCTCTTATGTGTTTCAATTGTAGTAAAGTACATTTTGGTCCACTAACATATATAAATCTGACCTGGTAGGCATTGCTGGGTTTCAGAAATTATCATCGAATAGACAAAATTTTAAAATTTGCAATAGCTCGTGGATTTGATTGCTGATCAGTATTTTGACTCTCATAAAGCTCTCATCCAGTATTTCACTATTGCTCTCTGAGACTGCTCTCATATTCATTAGCCTTTGTGATTCTCAATCAATAATGCAAGTGCTAAGTTAAACAACCAAGCAGCCGAAGGGGGGGGGGGGTGTTTGAAGGCCATTTCAGATGAGGTAATTTGAACTTGAACTAGCAACTTAATTTTGTAATTTTTCTGTAAACAGTAGTTGGAAGATGGCCCATTACCAGCCCTCGCAATTTGGGTAAATTCATGGAGGCAAAAAATTGCCGCCGATAATTTCAGGTTCGGCGGCATTATCGGCAGCAATTTTTTTTGTTGCGGGCGGAATAATAAGGAAAAACCCTCGGAAAATAGGCGGAATAATAAAGAAAAACCCTCAAAATATTGATGAATTTAATTTTCTCGTTTTTTAATACAAACACATTGGGTACACGTACATTGGCTTTAGGGGGGGGGGGGGGGGGGGAGGTTAATCTTAAAATATTGTATTGTTTAATTGGTCAGGTTTTACTGATAAC
Organism: Muricea muricata; assembly: GCA_963855995.1. Lineage (NCBI taxonomy): Eukaryota > Metazoa > Cnidaria > Anthozoa > Malacalcyonacea > Plexauridae > Muricea > Muricea muricata. The sequence goes on from OY979717.1 coordinate 29,467,296, forward strand.
CCCCACAAACTATATATTGCCAGAAAGCTTATTATCTGGGGAATCTAAAAAATATATATATATACTGCCTTGAAAATTTCATATTAAGGTGGCTCTGAACCAAATTTTAGATTTCCATGGGGCTATATTCAAGAATATATTCCAGTTTGTTTATTTGAACAATTCTATTTTTTAATATCCTAAGTTAACAAACACTTAGTGACAACTGTTTTAAGCAGAGGGATTTCATAGGCAGTAGGTAAAAAAAATTATGGCTGATGATATTTTAGAGTTAAATTTTCGGAAAGGAAAATATACATTACTAATCAGAGATTTTCCACACAACAAATTCCTCTGCTTAAAACACTAAGCTGACTATGATGACTATTCCCTGAAAATGTCAGGCAAATTCATTAAATAGTTCCTGAGATATCTCTTCTTAAGTGGGAAAACATTCGAAAATGAGAAAATTGAGTTTGAAGTTTATCTTATAGGTAAATGTCAATTTTTTTAGCATCCCATCAAGTTAAGGCTTGATACACTTGTTCAATGTTTTGCAATGCATAGCCATTGTAGAAAAAGTTAAAAGACTCCAGCCTCATATGTAAACTCCTTCTGCTTCCCGAAGAGCTTCTCGTCGAGCTTCTTCAGCTAGTATAAGCTTTCGAAGTCGCTGGCCAGTTTGTTTCATTTCCGCCTTTGCTTACTCTTCTAGGGATCTCATTATGCTTCCTGCTTGACTGTAGTAGGCAAGTTTTTTGAGATGCAAGGCATGTTGAGAATGCTACAAAAGGATGACAAACCTTCGTAACCACTACCAGATTCCCCTGCATGGTCCACAGCTTGGCGATTAATATTGATAATTGCACCTAATTACAAGAATCCCATGCACCCAGGGAAAACTCTGACTTTAAACCTGCATGTTTATCGGCAATTTCCTCAATAGTCACATTTCCTACATAAACAAAGTAAACGGTAGTTAATATTTTGTACACAAACTCGTGAATAAAGAAATAATACAGTCTGTAATAACATGAGGATAGGGTAGATATATGCCAGGACTTATAAATTATGTAACACACTTTTAAATTACAGTAAACATATTTGAATTAGAAAGAAAAGATTGCAGAACAGGTTACAGGTTTGAAAACATAAAAAATATCACAGGGCAATACCTTCTTCACATACGTGTTGTATGGTAGATAAAGCTGAAGACAAACAGTTCAAGTTGACAACACGGTATTCTTGACTGTTTCCTGACATTGACTTGATTTTGTTTTTCGCCCAATACGTTTTAATATTTTTTGAAGGAAATGCCGTAATGGTGAAAACAAAAACTTCTAGATTTTAGTGTAACGATTTTAATTTGTTGTTCGAATAAAATTTTATAACCGGAATTTACTTTAAACAGGAAGTTAGGGATTTTGAACAGGAAGTTAGGAGCATTTACGAAATTGCAAATCCCTTCAGGTTTTCTTTTTGCAAAAGTAATTAGAAAAATTTCAATTGAGTTCAGAACTCAAAATAAGTTATATACAGTGCGAACCATGGTATTAGTTTATAAGATATTTATGCCGTATGTCTCTTTTGCACATTTAGGCACATATGAAGACATGTTGGTTGCTAATAATACGGATCTAAAAAATCGTTCTACCACTTCTTTAGCAGGTACCTAAAACCATTCAGCAAAAGTTCTTTTTCCCAGCATTAGGGCATTATCATGTTGATCTCGACTTGTCTGTCAAAACATGAAAATTCCGATGTGCTTTCATGCACTTTTCGCTTAATCCAGTTTCAAACGTTTCTTCCATGACAATAGTAAAGGTATATTTTTAGAATCATTATTGTTTACAAGGAATCCATCATTGTTAGTTTTGAAGATATATGGCAAAGCAAACTTTGCCAAAATGTTGACAGACGTTGATCATCATAATTTACGAGCAGTTCTCCTTCAAACGCCTAATACCTCCCATTCTTATCCATTTTAGAAGTCCAGAATCCCACTTTTCTTCCGTTCCACGTTTTCTTTGAAAAATCCTCCAACTATGACACGAAGTTCGTTTATTTTCTAACTAAAACATTCTCTTGTTGTTACCTATTCTGTTTTTGGTTAAAGAATGTCGTTTCCAAATAAGTTAAAAACAACGTCCTATCGTGTTATCATATTTTTGAAACTAGTAGCGTGGTCCACCTCAAATATGGAACAACGCCATATTTTTTCAGTCATGTGACTAATATCAAATATCAACATCGCAAAGATCTTCTTACAACTTTGCTTTGATGTTCGCAAGTTTTAATGAATAGCAATGCTCATCTTGCATACGTACTGGATAAATATCTTATAAAACTAATACCATATGGTTCGTACTGTATAAGCTGTAAGTTATCTTTGCAATGCAATCAAGAAAATACTTTTGTTTCATGGGCACAAAGTTTTGTTTTATACGCGCTTTACACCCATTTTCAAAATTTAGGACCAAGCCAAAAATAGTTTTAGTTGCAAATTTCAATTTTATGTCCAGCGAACTGCTATAAATAGCAACGGCGAACATAAACGAATACATATTAAATTGTACTTTTGCAATAATTATCGCTAAAATGTCTTGAAAGCCATTCAAGACATTTCTTTATAAAACAAACGAAGCATATGCATTGATACTGATCGCAAAATTTTAAACTTTGTACAATTTGAGCTTCGTGACCGTCTAACATTAAAAATTTAAGCCGAGATTTGTGAGAGCTCCAGAACAAGGGAATAAAATATCTTTTAAATTCTTGATGTCTTTAGGCTTGTGTACATTATGGTTTTTAACTGGAATACGATGGCATAATGTCATTAAAAATGTGCCCAGTGTTTTAGCCCGAATCCTATTAATGCGACCACTCCGTTAAAAACGGCTACTGAATTTTATCCGAACTGTGATTCGACAGGTGGCTTTTACATAGGACAACGCTTGGGGGTCAACTTTACACATTTTGCGGCTTTGTGCCTTGTAACGCTAGCAAATTTTCTTAAATGGCATAGACTTTTTACCCAACACAAGCTCGTAATACTTTTAAAAGTCAAATCTATAACAGTGTTTCCATTTGTAGTTGACCACCAAGCGATAAGCTTATCACGTGATTAAAGCCCATCCATTAACACTGAAGAAGTTTAACTGTATTTGTATTAATCATAGAAAACGTTGCCTTAGTAAACCTGTTACTCAAAGCAGCGCCTCGAATGGCGGGATGGCAGATCTCTTGGTGGAGGGCAACCACAGTCCTTATTTTGGGAAGCTCATCATGGGAAGTCGATATTGGCGTGAAATTCTACCTCACTTTGGTAACCATAACTACCCATGCTGACGATTGTTGGCGAGACGTGAACATGTTTTCTATCGCGGTTCGAAAATTTATTGTGTGTCTCAGGTATGTTTTTTGCATAATGGTTAAACGCCTACATACGTTTGTCAGAAAGGGGAAAGGGGAATGCTTGCACAAATGACAGTAAATGATTCAGCAACACGACTCACTCGTTGAGAAGTGGAAGTGCATGGATATCCTTTCAACTTTTACGAAAATGAAATAAAAGCTGAATTTTTATTCACGGTACGTCAAATATAAATAGGGCCATGAAGATTACACTCGCGTATAGTCTACCGCTATTGTTGTTAGCGAGGTTTAGGTACTAAAGCATGCTGTCTTAAATGCTGATTACAGGCTGCATGTGTATCAGTTCAAGACATTACAGTTTACGATAATAGATAACAATTCGTCGACTTTTCAAAAATTTTTTTGAAAATAATGTTTATTGCATTGATTTAGCTTTATCTGAATGATTTTCTATTTTCGTTCTTCGATGTTGAGTGGTTGGTGTTGTCTAGGTAGTAGTGTCCCTTAATAGTAGACGCGCTGTAACTAGACAATTACTATGTCCAATTAATCAACGAAGCTCATTTATTATTCTCCTAATTACATTCGTTATCATGGATAAATAACTAATGAGATTAATTTAATATGCTTAATTAACTAACAAGGTTAATCTATCATGCCAAATTAAGTAATGAAATTTGTTTAGTATGCCTGATTAACCAATGCCCCAATATCTAACTTCAAGGCTTACACTGCGACCCGCAATATTAGTTTTATAAGATATTTATGCCGTACCTATTCAAAATGAGCATTGCTATTCATTAAAACTTACGAACATCAAAACAAAGTTGTGAGAAGATCTTTACGATGTTGATATTTGATGTTAGTCACATGACTGACAATATATGGTGCTGTTCCATATTTCAGGTGGACACGCTATTAGTTTTAAAAATATGATAACACGATAAGACGTCGTTTTTAACTTAATTGGAAGTGGAAACGACCAAGTGGAAACAGCATAGGTAACAACAAGAGAATGTTTTAGTTGGAAAATAAACGAATCTGGTGTCATAGTTGAAGGACTTTTCAAAGAATACGTGGAATGGCGGAAAAGAGGGATTCTGGACTTCTAAAATGGATAAGAATGGGAGGTATTAGGCGTTTGAAGGAGAACTGTTCGTAAATTATCATGATCAACGCCTGTCAACATTAAGAGTTTGAGTTTGCATAAGAGTTTTGTCTACTCCATGCTCCGGTAAAATGAGAATTAAATTTAAAATACAAGTTAAAATTTATTTGAGTCGAACTAGAAATCGTGAGTAGAAGAGATCTTGCATCATACTTCTCCTAAGCAATAAGGTAAAATTTAAGACAACTGGTTCTTTTGAGCCGAATATTTTGGTGGAATTAAAAACTAGATATATATATTTTCGCAAGTCTGAAGTAATAAAATTTTTAGCACATCATTTTAGCTGTTTGTTGAATAAGCATCCAAGTAAAGCAAAAAACTAGCTGATCTCAAAGCTTCTTGGCGACACTTTTCATCACGTCCAAAAATAAAAACCATATTTAGCGGGCATACTGGTTGATTTACTGGCCATGCTCGGGCAAGTATCTCCCTATCCGAACGTCGCGTCCAGTGAATAAGATTTATATAGTTTCGTTTCGTCTTTAAGGTCCTCCTGACGACATGACAGTGGGTGGACAATCAGTATGTGGATCTTGAATCACCAATGGCGTGTGGCGTAAAAAAAGCAGATGAACGTATGATTGTGTTTGTCAGACTCAAATCCAACATGCGCTGCTGGATGTTGTCCACGTATTTGGTCAAGTATCTCCCCATCCGGACCACGTCTCAGGTAAACAAAACTGTAAATATGTATAGTTACGTTTCGTCTTTAACTAATCAGCTAATATACCTGTAACGTAACTAATAAGATTTCTTTTATACGTTTTGGTGGTTTTATTAAGACTTATATGTAGGACACTTAAGCTTTGAAAGCGAAAGTAAGACTAAATCACCTTAACTCCTAGAAAACCGCAGAACATGCATATTACAGCGAACTGCCCTAGAGTTAAAAGGTTTATGCAATATATCGAATAATGCCGTTGTCCTCGGTGCTTATGCCTTGAATAATTACTTCGTCCTCTCTAATGCTTGTTAGCGTATTTTTTCTCTGCTAATCACAAGATGATCAGTTCTCTAAACATCGTTATTGTTTGTAAAAAGTTGCCTAGTAAAAAGTAAATACACCAACCAAAGACAGAAGAAGATGGGAAAGAATTGATATCGATCTAAGAAGTGAATCACTGGTCGTGTCACAATGCAAATACTTTAATGTACGGTTTGTCAAAGCATTTACAATCAAATTCTCGTTTAGTTTCTATTTCTTCTCCTTATTTTTATGATGGTTGACTGGATTGAGGATCTTGTGACCTACTGGACCGGTGATGCTCAATTAAGAAAGAATGCCTATACCAGACGGGACCTTAAACAACATAATGAAACATGATCAACTGAAGCCATGACTATTTAAAGATAAGTTGGCGTAAGTTTTTTTGATTTTATTTTTATTCCGTTTTCTTTGTCTCTTCAGTTTTCGTTTCAAAGCCAGTAGTGCAGTCAAAATATCGCAAAAGCAGACGTAGTACAATACTATATTTTCTACTCTGTCACGCCTGTAATGTTATTGCCATATTTTCTACTAACCTGATTACCATTTTGTTATGTCACGCCTGTAACCTTATTATAAGTTTTAACAAAAAATGTCCCTGGAGGGGACCTAATTAGAGTGGACCTAATTAGGTTTCCAGGTTCAATTCCTGGAGACATAAAGATTGCGTTAACTAACTACTAAACTAACTATACTTACTACAGTTAATATAGTCGGTGGAGGTAAGGTAAGTATACTAAATTTTAACTTGTACTAGGTACTTACAGTACTCGTAGCTTTATAGTTCTCAAAACAATCTAGTTATTACGGTTACTGTTACGTAGGCAAGTCTATCTGACATGCTCAGTAGGTAATTCTAATCCACTATAGTTAGTATTAGTACTGGAGTTACGTTGGTTAACTAAGGTAGAGTTACCGCAACTCTACCTTAGCTAACGTAACTCTAGTACTAATACTTACTATAGTGGATTAGAATTACCTACCGAGCATGTCAGATAGACTTACCTACGTAACAGTAACCGTAATAAGCAGATTGTTTTGAGAACTATAAAGCTACGAAAACTGGTAGGGGTGGAAATTAGAATGGCCGGGGGTGGTTTGTGGGATTATGTTTAACTGTAAGTACCTACATATTACTATTTATATTCAGTGGACTTACCTCTACTAACTATAATAAGGTTAGTAGAAGTAAGTATACTAAACTTAAAATAATATTGGGTACTTACAGTTTAACCTAATCCCACTAACCACCCCCGACCATCCTAATTTCCACCCCTACCGGTCTTCGTAGCTTTATAGTTCTCACTGTTGTCAGGTTATTACGGTTACTGTTAGGTAGTAGGTAAGTCTATCTGACATGCTCAGAAGGTAACGCTAGTTTACTATAGTTAGTATACTAGAGTTACCTTAGTTGACTAAGGTCTGACTTACCTTAGTGGCAGACTAGAGTTACGTTCGTTAACTAAGGTAAAGTTATCATGACTCTACCTTAGTTAACTAACTTAACTCTATACCACTAAGATATATTAGAGTTACCTTAGTCAACTAAGGTAACTCTAGTGTACTAACTATAGTAGATTAGAGTTACCTTCTGAGCATGTCAGATAGACTTACCTACTACCTAACAGTAACCGTAATAACTAGATTGTTGTAAGAACTACTATAAATCTACTAAAACCGGTAGGGGTGCAAATTAAATTAGTAATGGTCGGGGGCGGTTAGTGGGATTACTATAAAGTAGTGTAAGTACCTACCTAGAACTAGTTAAAATTTAGTATACTTACCTTACCTTCAACAACTATATTAACTATAGTTAGTATATATCCGTTAACGCACATCTTTATGTCTCCAGGAATTGAACCTGGAAACCTAATTAGGTCCACTCTAATCAGGTCCCCTCCAGGGGCATTTTTTCACTAGTAGTTGGTTACAGGCGTGACATAACAAAACATACTGGAAAATATAATAATGTACCACCCATATTTTTGTGTGCTTTTGACTGCAACTACCGGCATTTGAAATGAAATGAAATGAAAGCTGAACTGACAAAAAAAATGGAAAAGACCAAACAAAATCAACAAACTTACTTTCACTTTATCTTTGGATCGTCGTGGCTGCGGTTGGTCTCGTTTCATCATGATATTCATGGTTTCATCATGCTATTTATGGTTTCATCTGGTTGGCATCCTCTCTTCATAAAACATCACGCCAGTTGTCCAGTAGGTAACAAGCTCACTCATATCCAGTCAACCTTCATAAAAGTAAACCAAATTTACTTGCATTAGTTGTAACTGTAAGTACCTATATGGTGGTACTAGTTTACACTTAGTATACTTACCAATTTGTATATCAGCTATAGTGCACATCCATCTGCCTCCTAGAATTGAACCTAGAAACCTAATTAGGTCCACTCTAATTAGGTCCCGTCCAGGGGCATTTTTTGTTAAAGCTAACAAGGTTACAGGCGTGACATCACAAAACGCAGTGCAAAATATCGTAATAAGGTTGCAGGCGTGACATAATAAAATATAGTAGAAAATATAATAGTGTATAGCCCCTACGTTTTTGTGTGCTTTTCAATGCAACTACTGGCATTGAAACGAAAATCTGAACTGACAAACAAAATGGAAACGACAAAATAAAACCAACAAACTTACTTTGGTTTGGCCAAATACACAGGTGAAAAACTAACATAAACTAACACATTTTCAAGTTTATCGGTCAAAATGGAGTCGAGTCTATACGGCGAAAAACTCTGAGCAAAACAACCGAAACAGGCGCTCTTGGAGCCCATAAGGGCGTAACAAAAATTGTTCTCGTGGGGGATAACGGAGCAAACAGTCGAAACAGAATGGTCACGGGTTATGAACGTTAAATGAACGTCAAAAACAAGAGCTAAAATGCTGTACAGTTCACTGGAGCCTACCACATGAAGCACAACTATCTGTATTACGTTGAAAAAAATGAACGCAAAGAAAACTGCATACTGTCGAGAAGAGGAAACAAACGGAACATGCCTTAATGGCATGCAAAGTAGCGAAACAGCTTTAGGACTTTGTTAACGAGATACTAGCAGGCCTCGGACAGCTACAGCTCAAAACATTACTAGAAGGAAATAGCTGATATACAGCAGATTTTCCTGATCCCGTTGGTTGGGAAATAAAACAATCTTTACCTCTAAGTAGATTAGAGAGTGCCTTGATTTGGTATTCACTCAAACAATACAACCTAACAATAGATTTCACAGATTCTATAGCTTTTTTTCACAATTTAGTATATCACTGTCCTTACTCGCCATTGCAAATTGCAATATTGTGCCATTGTAGTCTCCCCCCCCCTGGTAGTTTATGGTATATGACTTCACCGGATAAGATTCTGTCCTGTGAATATTAATGATGCCGAGTTTTACAAGTCCGCTAGTTCTCCGTTTCAAGTTCAAATCTGATCTCGTAATACGCTGGATATAGACCCTATCAAAACCCTTTCGAGCGAGACTTGGGCAAGTCTAGGGATATCTAGCAACCTCTCTATACGTGGTCTGGACGACAAGAAAGAAGGATTTGTACGGCCAGGGATACTGTACAACCGGAATACGATGGACATGTTGATTTGGCTTATTTAGCGTAGAATCACAACTGACTTGTACCATAAAAAGAAACATAGATTAGAAACAATACCTTAACGCCTGGAAATTTGGCCTTTAACATTTAGATTTGGGTATTTCTAAAAACAAAACAAAATATTACGTAGAACAGAAGGTTTCGAAAAAAATCAGTTTCGTAATTAAACTAGTTAGTTGAAGCATTCCGTCACTGCTCCGTCGCTCTATCATTATCAGGTTTATTAATTGTGTTCTACATAGTTACAATCATTCAGTGGCGAAGCCAGCCCGATTTTTTACTCCTGCTATGTAAATTTCAATTGTTAGCGATAATTATATCATAATTCATTTCTTTAGAAATTGATTGTTTTTACAGACCATTAACTCTAAAAAATTAACATAGCAGGAGTAAATAGTCGGGCTGGCTTCGCCACTGCAATCATTATCATGTGTTGAAGCAACGAGAAAATATGACTTGACATTTTGATTCCCCGGGAATATACCAAGATTCAAGCATGCTTAAAAATCAGCAAGATTCATTATACAGGGTGTATAAAAAGGTAATCGACCTTTAATTCCGTTAATTATTTAATCTACAGAAAATATTTCTTTACAGACAAAAAAACCACGCTTTTAGCTTTCGGTTGTGACCATTTTTGTAAAATTTGAAGAAAAATTAGTCTAATACGAATCATGTGAAAACAGCCGATCGAAATCACATACACTGTTATCTTTATCTCTGAGCATTTTTAAGGCAAAGAATAAAAAAAGAATATTCCATTAATTAGCTACTGATCTGTCACGAAAAACAGTCAACGTGGCCGATAAGATGCATTAAGTAATCACTACCTAAGCTACAGTTTAGCAATTTAAATTCCTAAATGGGATAAAATTTCAACAGGTTTTTTTACTAAAACAATGAAAAAAATGCGATTTTGATCGGCAATTTTTCTATGCACCCTGGACAGGGTGTACTTAGGTCTGTTTACACTAGAGCAAAAGTTACCGGATTCGTAAAAAATATCCGGATTCCTTGCCTTTCAGGCCCAGAGCGTTTACACTGCACAGCCTCACACAGCGATTGTCGATACATGAAACACAACCGCGATTCTACCAATCTTATTTTGTGATTTTTTGACCGATTTTGGTAGTTGAAATTGATGGCTATATATTCGAAAACCATACGAAGGAGCAAGTTCTTTCAAATTATTTACGGAAAGAGTTTACACGAGAAGTTTTGTCGGATTCAAACTTTCTCGGATACAAAGTTCCCACAAACGTTTTCGGATTCGAAAGTTCCGGATTCATAATCTATCTGTGACAATTTTGTGTCAGATTCATGTTCCTTAAGTATAAACTGTAAAAAGACCGATATAAAAACATCCCGGATTAGCGACGAATCCGGAATCTTTTGCCATAGTGTAAACGGGTAATTGTGTCGTCTGTCCACGGTGGGACATAATGAGAATTCTGTTCGATTATTTATGATAAGTAATATTGGTGCTTTCAGATTCGTTTTGGTAAACAGGAGCAATGGAACAATTAAGTCATTGATTGTGTACCCTACAGGGTGTATCAAAAAACCCGCAAACTATTGCAAAATAATCTATTGTTCGAATTTCAATGGCCTAGCACTAATCTGAAGGTAACGATGCAAAATATTGACAAGGTGTATACAGGGTGTCCCAAAAAAACCCAAAAACTATTGAAATCACCTATTGTTAACATTTGAATGCCCTAGCACCTGTTAAAAAAATTAAAATATCTTTGTAAAGTACGTTTGTTTTGCTCATGGGAATATTGATAAAAACCAAATTGAATAGGCTAAAATAACCCATGCATAAAATTTGATTGCATTTTTAATATGCACTCTTAGGTTTAGTTTTTTTGTCTGGCATGACAATGGTTAACATTGAGTATTACCATTAATTATGACGGTTATGTCAATAGTTTATCCACTCGTGGGTTCAATTTAGTGCTAGTCATTGAAATTCCAAGAATAGATCATTTTCAATAGTTTTTGGGGTTTTTTGGGACACCCTGTATATTTAGTGTTGACGTATTAATAGATTAAAATATGTTTGTAATGTTCTGCCCTTGGGAATTTGAAGAAACTTCGTGAATTCTAAAAGACACATATGTCAACCCGTGAGTTAAATTTATACATAATAGATTATTTTCAATCGTTTGCTTTTTTTTGGTGCAACCTGAGAGCAGCTGCAATCAATAAAGTAAATTGTATTACCATGGGAATTAAAAATGTGCAAAAAAACACAACTATTGAAAATGATCTACTGTCAGAACTTCAATAGCCCAACAGTAAAGTGAATGTAAAGAGCGCAAAATATTGACATTAATATTTGATCCAATGGGTTTACGAACCCATGGGTTTAATTCCTTCTGTCTAACATAGGTACCATGCAAATAAGTATGAATTGCGTTCTGATTCTAAATTTTGAACAATATGAAGTAAATATACTAACTATGGGGACATTAAAAATTCCCATGGACCTACATGTCAACAAGTTAAATTGCTTTTTACCTTTACATAATTGTCATGCAGGTACGTTTATTCAACCCAGCATTAGACTTTAGCAAAGTATTAGGTTTATATTTACTTCCGACCAGTTAACACATGCAATGGAAAGTCCAATAATGGCCTTTCAGTAAAAGTTTTACGAGTGAAATCTCAATCAAGACAAGTACTCAGTCTTCGTGGGTTTAAGTAGCTAGAGATAATGTATAATTTATCTTTTATTTTGCTTTTTTGATAATAACTTAATTTATCAGCCTTGAATGCATGGACTGCGAAAGGGTGTGGAGTGTGTAAGTTGCAGGTTGTCAGGAATATTGAAGATTATTTGAAGGGATCTAAATTTTTGAAAGTATGCTAAGATCTGTCGTCATTTCTAATAAAACAGCTAACAGTAAGTCTAAATATCAACTAAATTGATATATTGTGATTATGAACAAAAAACTGTGAGTAAAGTGTTTCAAGTAAATTTAAGTAGAATTCTCACCTGTTTTATATACGAGAATTTTTTGCATTCCACCTTTTCTCTTTACGTTTGACCTAAAATATCCAAATAAACTACATTTAAAAGGTATATTTAATTTCTTTTAATTTGGTTGGTCGGAGTTGGGTTGCAGTGGTGCACGCACGGGTTTATCAGGAGTGAGTGATGTCAATGGTGAGGAAAGTGACGTTAACGAATGCAATGCAGAAGCTTTTTAGGACTGAGGAAGACAGCTTAAAAATGAGGCAGGAAGGCAGTTATTAATTTGTGTTCGCGATTTTCCCTCTGATCACGAATTGCACTCGTGATTATTTGCGATATCACATATGTTGCGCTTACCAACAAAATTGGGTCAGATTGTTCCAAATTTTGTTGTTCGCTGACTGCCAAATTAATTTTAAATGGAGCTTGATAAATGATGAAATAAAAACCCCAGTGTGCTTAGTTTTTTAACCGCTAGGGACAGCGGCGTCAAAAAATGCAGTAGAGGAGGATGAAAAGCTACCAGCTTCAGAAGAAGATGTTGACATAACTTTTGCTAACAGCAAAGCCTCGAAATTTTAGTGAGAAATTTTAGTACTAATTTTTAGTAAAAATTCAATGCTTCGACATAAAGGATGGAGGCTTGCATACGTCGATGCCGTAACGCAGATCCATCCCAAGTGGAAAATCTTTCAATGCAATATACTAACCTGGATTAATCATGAATATAATTGGACTGGTAATGCAGCACTGTTCTTTATGTGAACGTTTTTTACCACGAACATTCTTATCTCCGTAGACTTATCGTTTTGAAAGGTTTTTAACAAAACAACACGTAAGAGAACAAAATATTCTCACGTAAACCAAATTTAAAGATATTTTTCAGGCTTAAATGAATTTGCCCGTTTTTTTTCCATGCTAAAAACAAAATTATGAACTTTTTTCTTTATCTTTTTGTACGTTTATCTAGAATATATTCGGTCAGTGGCTTTGAAAACGTCATTGCTTACGTTGAATGGCGTGGATAGTGCTTACTAACTAAATGGCGGACACTTGCGTCAGCTCGCGTACGTATATGCCAAACATTTGTGACAGAAATTTGTTGTCTTTGACAATGCGTACATTTATTTGTGAAAAGAGCTTGCCGTGTTTCTGTGAAACTTAGGTGGGTGTGAGGAAAATATAGCCAGCCAAAAAGGCAAAACTGATATTTTGTAATTCTCAGTCGCATATTTCTCAGTCGCATGGGCTACGCAAAAATTTCTATTGGTTGAGATTCAATTTGACATTGACAACTTATCCACGGTGACTGTTTTTTAAGCTTACACCTGCTACAAAGTGGTTGATTCATTACATGGCATTAGACTTAATACCACAACAATACATTGTACACATACATTGTGAAATAGTAGACCGGTGTATATTACTGCGTACTCTAGTAACTGGTGTGCATTTGGGGCAGAAGGGATTCACATTTTTCTAACAGGGCTAATAAACTAATAATAACCCAAAAATGTTCATGCGAAAACTGGCAAATACTTGCTTATTTGTACGACTCATCCCAAATCTACTACGAAATTCAGGGCCTTTTATCATACACAGGTATCAAAAGTCAGTGAAGTAACTGCACATTAATTTCTTTGTTAACTACAAAATAGTGATTAAAAAAGTGATCCCAGAAACTCAGAGATTTCCTGTGGCTGACGAAACTAACTTTCCATCATGGATGAACAGGGATAATGGCAGGGACACAAACTTTGAAGGTTCTGACTCAAGTGATCCTTCTGTTTAGTTCCTATCCTAAGTCTTAAGTTAGGAATCATCAGAATCCAGTATTAAATAACTTATTTTGTTCTGTCATATCTATTTTATAAAGTTAAATGGAAGAGAATGGTAAGTATTTGCACTTAATTTGTAACATAACATTAAAGCTGAAAAAGTTTTTATGAAAAAGTTGAGATCTTATTAGTTCTCGTTCCTATCACCAAACATGAAAAGCAACAGTAGATTTCATCTTAACTGCAGTTAAGACTTAAGGCCCATTTGCATTACAGAAACATTTGGTATGGTTCGGATAGAAATGGTTTGCAGACCATTCAAAAAAGTTCGGCTCAATAAACTTTGCAGTGTAAACATTAGTCCACTGTTGTTCCCCAAGCCCAATTAAAATTGGTACCGGCAGCTTTGTTAGCATGAGCACTGCAATCAAATTCAAAAATCAAAATAGCGGATGTGGTTGTGGCCATTGAACTGTAATACAACATTGAACTGTAATAAAGAAAAAATACTAAAAAATAAGAAATAATAATAAGAAAAGGTAATAAAAAAATACTAAAAAAATAAAAAATAACGAAAAATACTAAAAAATAAGAAATAATACTAAAAAAAATAATAATATAAAATAATTGAAATTACTAAAAATTAATTAAAACTAATCAAAAATAATAAAAAAATAATATAAAATGCTCAAAAATAAATAAAAATACTAAAAAATTACTAAAAAAATAAAAAATGAAGAAAAAATACTAAAAATAAGAAATAATAATAAAAAATAACACAAAGTAATAAAAAAATACTAAAAAAGAACAAAGAATGATAAAAAATAAATAAGAATAACAAATAATTTAAAACACTAAAAATTAATTAAGACTGAGAAAAACTGATCAAAAATAATAAAAAAAAACTAATCAAAAATAATAAAAAATGCTTAAACATAACTAAAAAATACTAAAAAAAATAAAAAATTAAGAAAAAATACTAAAAAATAAGAAATAATAATAAAAAGTATTTAAAAAACACTAAAAAATAACAAAAAATGTCAAAAAAATAAATAATAATAAAAAAATTTTTAAAATACCAAAAATTAATTAAAATAATAAAAATTAAAAATAATATAAAATGTTCAAAAACAACTAAAAATACTAAAACATTACTAAAAAAAGAAAAAATACTAAAAAATAAGAAATGATAATAAAAAGTAATAAAAAAATACTAAAAAATAACAAAAAATGATAAAAAAATAAATAATAATATAAAATAATTAAAAATACTAAAAATTTATTAAAACAGATGCAAAAGGGGATGTTGATAAGAAAAAAGTTCCACATCTTGTGGAGCTTGGATAGCGATATCCAAGTTTCACAAGATGTGGATATTCCCACACATGCATGGAAACCCCACCTTAGCTTATACAGTCTCCTTACATCTCTCAAATCATCCACTGTTGGTATTGATAAAAAGTGTGGTTTCAGTTTTTTTAAGAATGCCATGCATACATCTTTTATTCAGAGACAAACAAATGTGGTAAAAACTTCAAATAGATTTGCCACCGTTCTGACTGTACTCCGATGTTAAACCAATGTAATAAAGAGTAATTGCCAGTCGTTTTTGCGAGGATACTGCACAGCGCAGCTTGTTATTTTTATGGGTAATATCATCTGCAATTATTTCAGACAGGATAAAGTTGAACGTGCCCTTGGAAACACGGAAGTTGGCATACCACTCGCTCTGCGGCAGACTCAGAACAATTTCAAACCTGTGGTCACTTCGAGGAAACATCTAAACTGACCCATCGACAGAAGAATTGAGAATCACAAATAAGGCCATGATCAACTGCATCCTTTTCATTAGATTTCGCTTGTGTCTTCTAAGATTTGAAGTACCACTTAAGTGACTTGCCGAGCCAATTTTCACCGAGCTAGAACCATTTTTATTCGAACGGTACCAAATACTTCGTGTAATGTAAATGGGCCTTAAATACCATGGTTGAAATGTACAAAGCAGTTGACCAGCATCTAAGGATGTGAAGCCTTATTAATATCACTAACCCATAACACAATGAAGGTTACTGTATGTCTTACTGGCTCTTACTACATCACCTATATACAAAACATGGCTTACAAAGGAAAATAGTAAGATTTGATTGGCTGTTGCAATGTAAGCTAACTTAATGTTATTCAGAGTCAGTTGTTTCGTAATTTGCATTGTCAATAATTACTATTATGAAGAAAGTTATTTTGACAGATGCTCGTATAAACTCACAGTAATTTGGCGTCCCATGGGATTTTTGTGTAGTCTTCACTATTGCTACGGTGGGTAATTGGGAAATTAAGGGCCCACATTAATTGGTTTACACTGTTGTGGTGTCCCTGTCATTCTTGTCCATGTTTATTGTCTAGATGTCTATTTGTTGATCTGTTAAGTGTTTTTGGCAAAGTTAAATAAATTAGTGAATTGGCAGGTAAAAAACATACTCTAGCTGCATATCTGCCAGTATTCTAAAACATTGCAGGGAAAGCAAGTAACTAAGTATGTGTGTAAATGCATGTATCAAAGAAACTCATGATCAGTTCAACCAAATTCAGTACAAGAATTTAGTAGTGATTGCTATTTACACAACGGGATGTACATATACAGCTAGGTCGCCCTTCAACGTATCTTGTTCACAAAATCTTTATGCAAGCAATCAAGTTTGAGATTTTATATTTACGTATGCAAATTTGTATAACTGAATATAAGCTCGGTAATTTATATCCTCAGATGCAGGTCAACTATTGAACACAAACTTGTATGTTCAAATATTTCGCTAAATTCAGCCTGTTCACCACAAAACTTATCGATATCTGAGATCTAGGTACTCTTCCATAACTAATGATAGAAAATAAAGAATATTACCTTAAAATAAAGGCAGATTGCTTCAGTATCTTGAACGTTTCAGAACTTCGTTCGCTTCTTGCTTTCCGACAGAAAATTAAACTGGGATTTTCCGAGTAGTTCCGACTGGCAACGAGCAAACCCGACGCTAACGCTCCTTGGGGAGAAATAGGGGGTCTGGTGTTGAAATGAATTTGGCAATAATTCCCAATCTCGTTCCCCGAGCCTATGATCCCTTGTGAAGGAAACGGAGGCTCTGGGATAATCCATGGTCGGCACATACAAAAAACTGTATGTCGCCCGTACTGCACATGCGTTGGAAATAAATAGATTCAATAAGCCGCAATAGCCTTTTTCTAAAGCTCTTTGGAACAATATTTTTACTATTTTGTTTGTAATGTCAGTGGAAAATATTAGTTTATTTAATTATGTGTCGGACAAAGCGTTGGAGCGACTGGGTAAGAAGAATCTCAAATTGAAGGAGTGTCAATAGCGGTAAAGGGTGTTGTTGTCGACCAGAAAGACACGATTTGTATCTTGTCTACTGGTTATGGAAAGTCACTTGTATACCAGCTTCTTCCCTTCGTCTTATTGAATCTATTTATTTCCAACGCATGCGCAGTATAATGATTGACAGTTACAATTACCTAATTACAAAAACTACTTAGTGCATGACGAATGATGTAATATTCAGATTCATACGAATAGCCGAATAAAGCAGATCAAAAACTATATATAACATGGTGTCAGGAGTGGGAGGTAATAATATACAGAAAAAAATAAGTAAGCTTAGTCCTCCGAAAGAATTAAGGTTTGATGGAAACCTAAGTCAGAAATGGGAGCGCTGGAAGAAAGAATTTAATTTCTACATGACCGCTACGGAATCAAATGAGCGGAAGCCTGAAGATGTGAGTAGTAGAGAAAGGCCGGTTCTGGCGCATTTTAATTTTTTAACTGACCACCACCCAAACCCCTTCCCGCGGGCGCACGTAAAACTCTTTTTCCAAAAGAATTTTACGCCATCTTAATTTTTTTAAACTGACCCGCGGTCCCAGTTAGTTACCATGCACCCACCCAAGAAATAATTGATAAAATTCTTTTGAAAATATTCCAAAAGAATTTTCTATGTCATTTTAATTTTCCCGCGGTCGCCCGTGAAAATTCTTTTGTCAAAAGAATTTACTTAAAAAATTTCCTTTCTGCGACCTTGAATTTTTGCATGGCCGTCATTTCTTCCCAGTCTTTCTTCATTTCTTTGAGGTGCGGTTTAACGATGACCCGTACGACGTGTGCTTCTACGCCCCGTCCCGCCTTGTCCATTTCGCTGGCTAGGAAGGAAAGCATCCTTTGTTCGTGTTTTACAACTTTCCTATGGTCCTTTTTAAGAGCGGGTACTACAATTTTTTTAAGGAAAACGTAAGAAGGGTTTTTCTTTTGGTATGTTGTTTCAAAAAAGGCCTTGCTTTTCATAAAAAAATTCTACCGTTGTCACTTCATCGTGTGGGTTAGCTTCGATGATGTTTTTAACCTTAATTCTAACTAATTGATGGAAGAGATCGGTTTCCACATATACACCTGTGTATAAATACTTTTAAAAAACTTTTTTTGAACTCTAATGCCATCTTTTTAAATAGCGTTTCATTACCCATTTTTATTAGTAAATTATTTAAAGTTTTTTTAGCGAGTACGTGTTCCCGTTTGCGTTGACTCTCCCTTTTTTTAAAAGGAACGATAACGACCCTTGGCGGATACCAAACTTGTCTGCGATTTCTTTTTGGTTTTTAAGCCTATGCTCTTTACCTGTTTTTATGTTTTTGAGGATGTACTTACCTTTATTTTTGTTTTCTATCCCTAAGACTTCACAAAGTCGTTTTTTCGACATCATTGTAACGCACTTGACCCCGTTAGCTTTTGCAGCCTCCCTGAGGTCATTGACTTTAGAGTTTTCATTTAGGTTAGTTTTATTTTTTTGTATTTCCGCATAGTGGCTACGGGGTATGCAGAGGTCATTTACAAACTCGTACCCTTCGAATAACCCACAATTTGTACAGTATGACATTCCATCCTTTTTTATGAGATGGGGGTGCCCACACGTACTCTGGTCAATGTTGTCGTCGTCATGAGGTGTTTCCCCCTGGACTAGGCCGCAATCTGTACAAAATAGGGTTCCATACATATTTTCTAAACGAGGGTGTTCACACATGTTTTTTTTTGGAACAAATGGTATGGGAGGTGGTCCTGTCAACCTGATCCCACAACGTAGGCATACGAGCTGGTTATAAACCACCCTTTGGTCCGTATGTTCAAAATTTTCGTATTGGCTAGGGTGTCGGTATTTAGGGTCCCCATCAACGAAGTAGAAGCCACAGTCAGCACAACAATAAAAATCCGAGTAGTCAAAGAACCTCTTTTTACGACGATGTTCACACGTACTAAAAATTTTAGTGAATCGAAGTCCACATCGGAGGCAAGTGAAGTCACCAAAGATATCGCCTTTTTCTAGATGTCCACAGTCTTTGTATTGGTTTGGGTGGGAATATTTTGTATCATCACAACAAAAGTGGTACCTACAATCCGCGCAGCGATGGAAAATACCATATTTTTTTTACGGTTATGTTTACAACCGATAAAGTTTTTTGGGTCAACATACATTCTTTATTATATGAGGAAAATTAACTATTAAAACGTTTTAAAAAAGTATTAATAAATAAGAAAAATGAACGTAAATGAGTTAGCAAGGGGGGTACACGATAGGGTAAATGGTGGTGACGAAAGTAAATTCCCTAAAACGTTGCTCGTGGTCGCTGAGTTATTATATGCCAGTGAACCCATAAATTATTTTGGGTGGTGTACGCGTAGTATAGCACGTGGTGATTCTGATGAGGGTATTATTGGGCTTTGTGGTGATTATGATGATGATTCTTTAGAAGAAAAGAATAGGATCCATGATTCATTTAACAACATGAGGCAAGAGGTTGTGGAGTTTAAATTACAAGTAGTAAAAGGCTTATGCGTTTCAACATTGGTTTTAGGTTTTGCTGTTGTTGGTTGCTGCTATATGGTTTTTTCGTTAGGGGGTATGGTTTTTTCGTTAGGGGGTTTTGTAATGGGATAATTTCGTAACGGGGTAACGTTATGAATTTAAATAGGTTTATAATTTCAATAACCGTTTAAAACTGAAAAACGTTTCGTCCGTAAAGTCCATCGTGTGGTTATTGTCAGACTGGAATACAAAATAGATAGAGTTACCTAGAATGTGGTCGGTACTCCGTGACACTAAATCTTGCATAACAAATTCATACGTTTTCCCATTTTCATAATCTAACGAAAGCGAAATTTCTTGCCCGTAAATACGCGTACCCTGGTTCAAAAACGATCCTTGGATACGTACCCTTTTACCAGTACCCCTGTGGAATAATCCACCCTGTACATCGTTATGGGCTATCTTATTCTCATAACTCCAACTCCAATACTTATATTTGGACGACGCATTGTACCCAGAACCACCATAATTACCCCATAACATGACATCGTACCCCCTTGAAGTCGTTAAAACAACATCCATCTCGTACGTGTAAACACCGTTTGGGAGTTTAGGTTGAACGGAAAAATTTATTTGGTAACTGCTACCTACTTTTGAAAAGTCTAACGTTTTCGTAGCACGTCCGTTTTCAGGCGAATCAACCGTATTGTCTCGCCTAAGTATTGTAACGCTACCGGGTTTCCCTTTAAACGTTATAATGTTCGTATAATCTGAATAATACTTTTCGACAAAACCTTTCGTGATCGGTTCGCCAGATGTTAAAGGGATAATAGGCAACCCGGTAATACGGTGACCGTTCATATCAATATCGGTACCTTTTTTAATATACACCGTGTCGGTATAACTTTTGGATACGGCTGCCGTATCGCCGGATGGGGTCGGGTTCAAACCTAATATCTCGTGATTGTTCATACCTATGTTGTCTTGCATCGTAAACCCACTGTCGGTCAAGTATACTCGGTTCGCGTATTGTTTTGTAATAGGATCGTTTGCTAATGTTGGGTCTGGGAGGTTTGTAATTTTGTTATTGTTCATATTAATGTCCCCTTGCATTGTAAAACCCGTATCGGATAACCCACCGGAACCAGGAGGTCCCTGATTACCTGTATCCCCTTTTGGCCCTTTGTCACCTTTTGGACCTAGTGGGCCCGTATCGCCTTTGTCACCTTTTGACCCTTTTGCACCTGTATTGCCTTTACCACCTTTTAACCCTTGTGGGCCCGTATCTCCTTGGTCACCTTTTGGACCTTGCGCACCTGTATTGCCTTTGTCCCCTTTTGACCCTTGTGGTTCCGTATCCCCTTGGTCCCCTTTTGGTCCTTGTGGACCGGTATCTCCTTTATCACCTTTTGGCCCTTGCGGGCCCGTATCTCCTTTGTTGCCTTTTGAAGAACCACCGCTACCTTTATCCCCTTTCGGGCCCTGCGGTTCTGTATCCCCCTTGTCGCCTTTTGACCCTTTAGGACCTTGTAAGCCTACATCTCCTTTATCCCCTTTTGGCCCTTGTGCACCTGTACCCCCTTTTGGCCCTCGCGGTCCCGTGTCTCCTTTCGCCCCTTGCGGTCCCGTGTCTCCTTTTGGTCCTTGTGGACCGGTGTCTTCCTTATCACCTTTTAGTCCACGTTGCCCACCACCACCACCGCCACTAGAATAATGCGTGTCCGCATAACTTTTCGTAACAGGTTCCGAGTCCGACGTTGGTGATGGGAGGTCTAAGATTTTATGTCCGTTCATTTTGATATCTTTTTTAATGCTCCCCAAACCAGGTGGTGAGTAACCAAAGTTTAAACTCATTGTTTATTTGTAGACCTTTTTACCATTACTTTCTCCGAGGCGCTTTCGCTTTTTTGTTCATCCTTGTTTAATATCGTTTTGCAAAGTTCTTTACAATTGACGAGGTGCCTTGGTCCAGGTGGTCCTTGTAACCCCGGTGGGCCTTGTAAACCCTGCGGCCCAGGTGGACCCTTTGTTGTTAAAATATTTTTTAAAATGTATAGTCCGATTCCGTAACCCAAAATATGTATCATCTTATTTATTTTAATAAATAAAACATGGACCAAATTATTAATTTCACAGAAGAGGAACTTACGGAATTAAAAGAAGAATTAACGACGGAATTATCAAAGATGAAAGGGAGCACTAGGAGGAAGAAATTAAAATTGTTTGGGAAAACGTTATTGAAATTAGTTTTTATTGGCGGTGGTGTGGCGGTGGCCATAATATTCCCTTCCGCGGTAGTGCTTGCGGTGCTTGGTGGAGTGGTTGCGGTATTGGATGGGGGTAAGGGGGCGGTTAAGTCGTTAAAGAAGGTAAAAAGAAAACTAAGGCCGGAGAAGGTGAATTAAAAGGGGTTGAATCCGAACTTGCAAAGAAAAAGACGGTGAGGGAATTTTTCCAAAACCAACAACCAACTGCGCCACCACTTTACTCAGGGCTTTAAATTTTTTTCATATACGTAATCATATATGAAAAAACAACTTAAGAATCCAAGTCGACGTTCGGGGGTTTGCTCATTTCATTTTGTTTACCCATCCGTTTTTTTATTATTTTTTCAACAACGGTGGCACCACCGCTTAGCAACCCGATTTGAGGGATGAGAGGCATTAATTGGTCGTTTACCAATTCGTTGAGTTCTTCTTTAAACAATTCGTTTTCGTCTAATTCTTCTTTTAATTCAGCCGAACTATCAATGAGATCGGTTTTTTCCAGTATGTCCGAGAGTTTGGAAACGAGTAAGTTTGACACCATTTTAGATGACTTTTCTGTCATTTTCCGATCATATTTTATTTTAATTTTTTCCAACGCATCTAGGTTTGTTTTTTGTATATATTTTGTAGAGTAGTTTATTTTCCCTTTTTCGGCTAACGAAATAAGTTTCTCGCGTAAGCTGTTGTCACCAGGGGTCCCTTCAGGGATTTTAAAGTCCACGTCTGGGAAATTTTCAGGGTTCATTTATTATTATGATGAGTATACGATTCTATGCCCCCAGGGAGGACGGCGGTACACTTCCAGCGTGGAATACTCGTTTTTCTTAAGTTTATCTTTGATTTCACGGTATTCCTCCTCGGTACCATCGACGGACTCTTCTAATAACGTTTTCATATCGTTCTTATCAGGGTTGTAAAACGAGACCAGGATCTGTGTGTTTGTCCTGTACGGTTTTGTGATCGATGTTAATTGTTGTGTAACGATAATTGTACTGAACCCGTAATGCCTTGCAGAGAAGGCAAGTCTTACGATTTCGCTCGACCTGTTTTTTACGTATTGGCTGCTTGCACAGTCGTCGAGGATGATTAAACTGTTTGTGTCTTTGTAATGGTGCGTAACGAATTTTAGGAAATTTCTACCTCGTCTTGATCGCAGGGGATTGGGAAAAATTTTTTATCGTCTTTATATTCTCATTTCTGGTACGTTTTGTTCCACAAATACGTTGGACAAATTAGGAAAATGTAATCAAAATGACCTTTGTAATCGTTTTCTAACATTTTAAGAAGGTAGTAAGTTTTCCCACAACCCGTCACTCCAACGATAATCATATTTAATGGTGTTTCAAATTTCATTTTATTTATATTTCAAGGTTCTGGAACATCATATTGACAAAGTTTCGGTACCGGTCGGACACAACAAACGTATTACACACGACGTCTTCGGTTGTCCTATTCTTTTTAATTTTAAGTGTGACCCCGTTTTGGGTGTTCAGAATTTTCCTCCCATCACCGGAAACGTTGTTATCCGGGTAGGTCCGCAAGTCAATGACTAGGGCAAATTTGTCTTTTGTAAAGAAGTCGGTTAAGGCAAGGGTGTCTGTTTCGTAGTTCAGGAAGACTTTCCTTGCCTCTTCAAATAATTTTGATTTGACTAACCTTTGGCTGTAGACGGCGTTTGGGTTACCCTCGATAACCACATCCACCCTCTTGATTCCCGGGTAAACGTACTCTTCACTATCCATGAGCGCACTTTTCCTGAAAAGCATCACGATGTACCTCATCGACGAACACGGTAAATTGATTGTCTTGTTAATGATCGTCGTGTCTTTCCCCCAGGTATCATCATCGATGAAAGTTACGTCCTCGAAAACAAGCGTTCGACCCTGGAAGCTATTTAAGGCTTTGGTATACACATCAGGGTTTTCTATCGACGAGTATTCTAGCATGGTGTCTTCTAACACGTACTCTTCAACTTTTTGATTACTTTGTGCAACCATAATTTCGTCTGCTTTTGGGAAAATTAGTTTGTATTTGATGATGTTGCCTGCATCAAGGGGTGCGTATAACCCGTGGTCGTTTAAGATTTTCCCGAGTGGGATTCTTATCCGGCCATCAAAGATGTTAACAATAGCTTTGTCTGCAACGATGGATTTATCAGCACTATCATCTCCTGACACTAGTTTCCTAGTGTTTTCGTTCATTATTCCTACATCCATCATATTTTTTCTCTGTTCTTCTGGCAACCATAAATCTTTGTATACGGAATACATACTTTCCTGTACGTTCGTGTAACAGGCTTCCCGGCTCCCAACCATAACTTGTAACTCTTTTACCAGGAGCCTCCCGAGGTTATTCAGGAACCAGGATTTCGTGTTTTTACTCTTGAACTTTGCGGTTAGGAAGAAGGTATCTGGGACTAGGCACATATTCGCACCGAGGGTTGGGGCGGAAATGTAAACGGATTCTCCATGGTTGATAACGCTAGGGTTGAACGTTACCTCTGTAAAAATCTTTTCCCAGTAATCTTTGCATCCTTGTACCTTGAGAATTCTGGACCAAGGTTCTCCATTCTGTTTTCTAACTTCTTTCCTGTAAGCATATTTATCTCTTTATTTTTATATTATATTATTTTTTTTAAATATTTTAACAAAAAGATCAACCCAGTCCCATAAGACCTCTAAATTCTTGTCGGTTAATTCGTTGACGAGCGACCGGACGGTTGGTTTGTGGTTATTTGGAACGAGACAAACGAGCCCTCCCTGTTTGAAATAGCTAATTCTACATGTTCGTTTAAAAGTTTTGATCCTTCTTCCAGTAAGTATTCATGTGTGAACGTGGCAACGTAAGAGGTTAGAAGTCGTATTTCTATTTTGTATGGGAATAACCGTACGAGTTCGTTTAAAAACGCATCGTATTGAACGGAAAAAGTTTTAACAATGTCCATTTATTTATCTTCTTCTTTTTCTTCTATATTCATTGTAAACGATAGAGGCTATTATTAGGAACAAAACCCATAAATTTTGAGACAACCACAAAAGCCCCTGGCTGCCTGCCAAAATCATTTTTGATAAGAGCGTTCCCAGTGCAGAAAATAACGGACCGAGTTTTTTAAATACTTTTGATACACCCTTAGCGAATTTCCCTAAAGCTTTCCCACCTTTTTTTACCACACTTCTTGCACCCATAACGGCTGCGGTAACTATTCCTGCTATAGAAATTGCGATTGCAGACGCACCAACAACGTTTTCCCTTGCCCATTTTTTAAACCTTTCAAATCTAGTCAAATCTTTGACGTCGGTTTCTTCTTCTACCATACCCACGACTTCTTCATTCACGGGTTTTTCGTTAAGGCTTAATCTTATCCTATCAGCTTTTAGTTCTGCGGCCCTTTTCATAGCTTTGTAGAGTGCTGCCTTCCTTTCTTTCCCTTCGGCTTTGGCTTCGTTTTCCTTCCCTTCAATGAAAGGTATTTCAATAGTTTCAATGTGTTTAAGTGTTTCCCCCCTTAAATCCATACCGTCAACAATCATCTCCTTGTCAAACACATAACCCCCTAATCAGGGGC
The DNA here is from genome assembly GCA_963855995.1 of Muricea muricata. Classification (NCBI taxonomy): domain Eukaryota; kingdom Metazoa; phylum Cnidaria; class Anthozoa; order Malacalcyonacea; family Plexauridae; genus Muricea; species Muricea muricata. The sequence goes on from OY979717.1 coordinate 29,492,871, forward strand.
GGATCTATACCGATGCGAACGATGCTAATGCATCAGTCAGAAATACTCAAATTTGAATCTTTGACTCTTCTTAAATATACATTACACAGAGCTATACAGAGGTATTAATCGATAAAACTAAAATGTATATAATTCCAAACCCCAGAATGCCCAGATCATTCATCAAAGTCTCTTCAACTCGTAAATATACCATCAGAGCGACACAAAATCGTTTGTTTGTGTCATTTTGCGCCAGATTAAATTAAGGTAAAATAATTCGCGAATTTTTTTTCCATGTTTTGCCTGTTGGATTATACGGCGAGTGAATACGTCACAGTAGAAGCAAATGCATCACTACGTCACAGTTGATCTGGTATGCATCGGTGAATGCACGTGAATGCGTCGGTCCCGAGTCTTTTTCTGCGCGGTATCTACTGTGACATCATCAAAACCATTGTTTTATAGCCTTTTTCTGCCTACGTCACAGTAGATTTAGGTCCGCTGAGCGATGCATCGCGTGCAGGTTGCGGGTGCTCGCATCGGTGCACTGATGCATATTTGCCATGAATCTACTGTGACGTAGGAAGCAGTCAACAATCACCGAAGCCACACGAAGCTTGTTCTTTCGACCCACGCTTTCTCGAAGTTATGACGCAACAAAAAATATGCAAATGTAGTACGATCTATTGTACTTACTTCGAGACGAAAAAGCCTTCGAAATCGGAGAGTGACATGAAAGACAGTGTGAAATGAAAGTTACTGATTTCATTCGAAAACCAAAGCTTGGAATCCATTCTTGAGGGGCAAGAATGGAAGGGATAAATTGACTGAATTGTTGATTCTCAAACATATTGTCCAGGAGTGGCAGCTGTGTGGAGATTTGAGGGCTTTAAAGTAAGTCAAGGTTCCTTTGTAGTTTATTCCATTTATTCTATATATAATATTATTTATCTGTGCATTATATAAAATTACTGGCAAAAATATTCCCTAGCTGGGGGGGGGGGATCCTGGATTTATCTGCTAGACAATTTAATAGTGCCTTAGTATGGGATTTTGCTGGATTGTCTATTTGATTTGTTGCAATTTATACATGGTGTTTTATTATAAATTATAGGCAAAAGTTTTGAAAATAGGCAATCATATTAAATAAGTCATTGAGGTTTTGTAAGCATGAGTTCAGTTCCATTATATGGGGCTGTATGCCTCATCCAGAGACCATAGGCAGTATGTTAATTAGCCCTATTTTTATAGTGTGATAGTTTATTATAAATTTAGGCTCATGATTTCATCATCAATTTTATTTTGTACTCACTTATAAAGAAGTAAAGGCGATGGGAATTGCCTGTATAGAGCATTCTAAAATATACTTTGTGGGAAGGAAGATCTGTGTGGTTATCATAGAGTTTTTACAAGTATCGATTTTTTCAACAATCAAAACTTGTATGCTTTCCAACCATACATAAAAGAAAAGTCTAACATATTCCCATAAAAAACAATGCATTTTCTGCCACAGTATCTGATTCTGCATTGGGTGATCCATGATAGATATGACAGGAAGAATTCCAGGCAGCAGGGTGATGGTTGTAAAAAGAAAAGTGATCAGAAATTCTACAAACTTTTTCAGGAAGTTAAATTATATCTGATGTGGACTACTGATGATATTTATACTCTTCCTGGAATGAGTGATAACTTTCAGCCTAATCACTTTGTACCACTTTACTGTTGCATGACTCATTAATTTCTCAACATGATTACACTTATCAATAACATTAATCTTGTTGGGGTTGACCAAATGATGTATGCGTTTATTGTAAATTAATTTCCATAAATTAATGTATATTTTTAGGCTTAATAATTTAGTAATAATAATATAGGGCACAAAAGGTTGCATTGCAGCACAATGAGTTGACTGATATTTGTAGTATTTTATTAGCCATGGAATTATTAAAATCTGTGTGTACAAAATTTGCGACTAATTTGGACAAAAACATCATTCACATTTTTTGCTTGTTAGTTGCTATACTCTTGTTTTTGCGAATGACCATTCTTTTACCGTCTTTGCACAGTAGAACAATTGCCATGCCTCTACTTTCTATTATTTCCATATGGATTTCACGTAAGTACATTGCAGTAAAATAGCATTTGTTGGTTGCTTAAATAAGGTAAGCACAGACCGTGTTTTATCTCAACGTGGCTTTAATTTAAAAAGTATCGTAATTTAATTTCAGAAGTAACATAATACATTTACCATACTAACCAATATCTTCACGTATTTTATTTGAAATTCGGCAAATTTCGAACGGTTTTTGGACGTAAAATTTGGATTAAAAGTTCGCTCAAAATGCAGGAAATCGCGTTTCCGGGCTCCTAGATTTCAAAATTTTCTGGGGGAGAATCCCCCCGGACCCCCCTAATTATGCGAGGCCTTATGCATCAGTCAGCCGAACCGCTAGATCCGCCCCTGCCCCTAATTCTCTTAACTCGTCTTTGTCTATTTCCGTACCGGACGATATTTCCTCAGCTATTCTGTTTATTTCAATATCTATCCTCCCCTTTACGTTCCCTATGATACTATCTATAACGTTTTGTGGAAGGTCTACCCCGGCACGTTTTTCGGCTATGGGGGTTGGCGTTTTCCGATGTTCGGCGTCTGCCTTTTTAAGTAATTCCTTGAATTCATTAACGAGCTGTGCTTTCGTTTTATCCGTTGAGTATATAAGTTTCCCGTCTTTTAAAATTAAAATTTTTTTACCTTTGTACGTGACACCGTTAAACTTATTACTCTTGTCGGTTGTAAATCTTACCCTATCGTATATTATTGTTGAGTTTGTCCATCCCCTTTATGGAATTTAATAGATGGATCCCCATCTATTTGGGATTTTGGATGTCGATGGGCCATCGGTATCCACCCTTGTAAAAACTGGGTTCGAACCGTCGATAATGAGAATGCTTTCGTCACCAGGCTTCCTATCATTATCCATAAAACTAGTTTCCTTCCCCAATAACTTGTTGGCGTTCGCGGTCTAAATCTTTTAATTCAATATCATCAACATTTTCTGCCATATTTATTTTATAAAGATAAATGAGTAAAATAAACGTATTCATTGAAAACAATGAAAAAGAACTCCGTTTCGACACTTGCATCGTAAAACCTGCGGGGTCTGTAATGACGTTAAAAAATGCTGCCATCTATTGGGATTACAAAAACGTCATTGCCGGTAAAAACGACCACGTTATGCATGGGACGACAAAGGTCCCCTTCGGAGAGGGGTACTGGACTTTCGGTAGGGTTGAGAGGGAACTCGGGAAGCAATCAATAAAATTTGAAGCTATCGAGCACAATAACACGTGTAAAATTTATTCAGGGTTACAAAATTTAAACCTTAAAAAGTTTGGAGAATTATTAGGTTTTCCCGAAAACGAAGTCGTAAGCAGCGGGACGTGGAAAACTTCACCAGGTGTAGTAGACGTAAACAAGGGTCTCAGGTACGTGAATATTAATTGTAATATCGTAAACACGGAGGGGAATATCGATACGGACGGTCACTGGAGTTGTGCGTTAGCCTCGCTTCCGATACCGTCGGGCCAGCTTTTGAATTCCACGGTTACCCAATTTAAAGGAATTAATAGTAGCGTAAAAATTACCAACGGCCAATTCAACAGGATATTATTCAACGTTGATACGAACATTGAAGATAAGGTTGATATGAGTTTGTTTCTCGAATTGTATATAAATTAAAAATAAATGTCGATTAGCGATAAGGAATTTGCTAACGAACAAGGTTTGAGAGATATATATTACGGTCCGAGAACAGGTTACCGGTCTGCCGAGGGGTTATACCAAAAAGCAAAAGAGGATGAGTTGAAAGTAAGTCGAAAACTCGTTAAAGAATGGTTAATAACCCAGGACACGTACACGAGGTTCAAACCCGTGATTAGGAAACATAAATTCCGAAAAACTTTTGTAAAAAACCTCGCAGATCAAATACAAATGGATTTGGTGGATATGGGGAAATACGCAAATAAAAACAAAGGGTACCGTTGGATTTTAACAGCCGTTGAAATCCTAAGCCGGTACGCGTTTGCCATCCCCGTTTACAGGAAAGACGTCAAAAATATGACGGAAGCCGTTAAGGAATTACTTAAAAATTTTAAAGTTAGATTTGGGAAATACCCAAACGCTGTTCAATTCGACGAAGGAAAAGAATTTTATAACGTTGGTGTTAGGGAATTATTGAAAAGCCACGACGTAAATTATTTTTCTACAAAGTCTGAAAAGAAAGCTGCAATCGTCGAAAGGTTTAATAGGACTTTAAAAACCGTAATGTGGAAATATTTTTATAGCAAAGGGATAACAGTACGAAACACACGACCATTCATATGAAACCGAAAGACGTGAATCGTAAAAACGAGAACGAAGTTTGGATTACACTTTTCGGTTCGGGTTTTGGTGAACTCCCCTTACCGAAATTCAGAGTAGGGGATACGGTTCGAGTAAGTAAGTACAAAAACGTTTTTAAAAAAGGCTACGAAGCTAATTTTACCGAAGAAATTTTTACGGTTTCAAAAGTTTTCAGAGGCGACCCGTATGGCACGCCGTGTGTAGCAATATTCAATAAGTCGATATTTCGTATTTAATCCTACAATATGGTATCGAAAAGTCTGTAATTTAACATTCAGTAAAGCATTCAATGTTCAGTAAACTTGAATATTCAATGAAAACTTGAATATTCAATGAAAACTTGAATATTCAATGAAAACTTGAATATTCAATGGCAACTTGAATATTCAATGGCAACTTGAATATTCAATGGCAACTTGAATATTCAATGGCAACTTGAATATTCAATGGGAAACTTGAATATTCAATGAAACTTGAATATTCAATAAAACTTGAATATTCAATAAAAACCCTAGGTAGCCCACTAATTGATGGTATATTTTTGGTTCAAAAAATGTGTATTTGTTCTTGTGTTACTCTTTCTACAACTTTATTGATGCGCGCGGTCCAGTTCAATGCGCGGTCAGCTTGTGATACATCAACGTTTACATCATGTATATATATTTTCCCAAGGTTGGCAAGTAAATACCTAAATTGCACACGTAGCCCCGACGAAATGGTACAAAAACTACACAAATACGATTGAAAACACAAAATAAACACTTCAAAAATAGACTCAGATAATTTTACTAAACTGCCAGCCACTTTTTTGGGCGAAAACAACAATGAAAATCGGGTAAAATTCGCAAAGTTTTTCAACATTTTGTTGAATTTTTCGCTGTGACTATGCGTGGTCCAGGTGGTCTGACATTATTTCAAACGGTTTTCCAGTTTAACTGACGACGACAAGATTTCATTGGCTTTCGAAATTTTTCCAGCTTTACATACCAATGAAATTTTGTCGTCGTCAGTTAAACCACAGATTACTATTGTACCAGATGTCTACAATACAATACAATACAATATGATGTGTACAATAGTAATCTGTGGTTAAACGGGAAAACCGTTTGAAATAATGTCAGACGACCTGGACCACGCATAGTCACAGCGAAAAATTCAACAAAATGTTGAAAAACGTTGCGAATTTTACCTGATTTTCATTGTTGTTTTCGCCCAAAAAAGTGGCTGGCAGTTTAGTAAAATTATCTGAGTCTATTTTTGAAGTGTTTATTTTGTGTTTTCAATCGTATTTGTGTAGTTTTTGTACCATTTCGTCGGGGCTACGTGCGCAATTTAAGCATTTACTTGCCAACCTTAGGAAAATATATATACATGATGTAAACGTTGATGTATCACAAGCTGACCGCTCGTTGAACTGGACCGCGTGCATCAATAAAGTTGTAGAAAGAGTAACACAAGAACAAATACACATTTTTTGAACCAAAAATATACCATCAATTAGTGGGCTACCTAGGTAAAAACTTGAACATTCAAATGTTCAATAGAAACTTGCATATTCAATAAAGTCCCGGTCCTGGGACCGAACGTCAGAGAATTTTCCCGCCAAAATACGTTTGTGCAAGAAAAAACATGGAGGAAAGAATACGAGAGTTATCACAGCATTTTGAGTCACAAAACGAGAATTTTACCTTGGAAGACTTACCCACGTTTTTGCTATACATTCTTGAGCAAACTCGAGTGATCTGCTGCGATCAAACACCAAAGATAAACGAAATTGAAGAAGGATTTATTGTCATAGATAAGGTAGTAGGTCTTCTGAGAGAGCTATGCATAGTTGCGAACACAAATGTGAACACAGAGGAGAACAGAAATGATTTGGAACAGTTACAGTTGGTTTTAATTGTGTTTGAAACCATCTTCTCGGATATGCGCGACCTTATTCTAAGTTTGTCTGTTACACCATCAACAGTTGCAGAAAATCTTTGTCCCATTGAAACGACAAGCTCTGGCGCTGCAAACGTTGGTCGTCCAAAATTTTGCATAACTTCAGAAGTATTAGAAGACTTGAGAAACCTTTGTTTTACCTGGACAAGAATAGCCACGATGTTGGGTGTATCGAGATGGACAATCTCACGAAGAGTTAGGGAGTATGGTTTGGAAACCATGACTGAATTTAGTGATGTATCAGATGAAGAGTTAGACCGACTTGTGAAAAGTTACATAGATTACCATGGAACAACTACAGGACAGACATATATTATTGGCTACATAAAATCTTTAGGGCACCGTGTGCAGCGAAGTCGGATAAGAGAATGTGTTGCAAGGCTAGATCCACACAACACTGCCCTGAGATGGGGTGTCACTCTATCCCGCAGAGTGTACTCTGTACCTTGGCCAAATTCACTTTGGCACTTGGATGGCCATCATTCACTGATACGGTGGAAGTTGGTCATCCATGGATGCATAGATGGATTCTCTAGAAGAATTAATTTTTTAAGATGCAGTCCAAATAATTTAGCTGAAACTGTATTGACATTGTTCTTAGAAGCAATAAACAATGATGGGGGCATGTGGCCATCAAGAATTCGTGTGGACAGAGGTGTAGAAAACGTATTAGTTTGTGATGCCATGATAACAGCCAGAGGAGTGGGGAGAGGTAGTTTTATTCCAGGCCCATCCACGCATAATCAAAGAATCGAAAGGCAGTGGAGGGATGTATTCAGATGCGTCTGCCACATGTACTATTATATTTTTTATGGCATGGAGATGTCTGGAATATTGAATCCTGCAGACCCCATGCATCTATTTGCTTTACATCTGGTGTTCCTCCCACGAATAAATTTGGCTATGGATGAATACAAAGAAGCATTCAACCACCACCCAGTACGAACAGAAAATAATTGGTCGCCATACCAAATGTGGATGAATGGTATGATGCATGAAGAAAATCCTCTCGCTAATATGCAGTTGGATGAAGACCCCGATGATCTTGAGTATTATGGCTATGACCCGCAAGGTCCATCACCATTGGAAGACAACGGTGAAGTAGTGGTTTCTGAAATAAGGCTTGACCACAGTGAAGAAATTAAATCTTTTGTCTTACAAAATCTGAATCCACTTTTACCTTCAAATAGTATGGCAGTTGACATTTACATGAATGCTCTTCAGCTTGTGAAAACAAAAATTGATGAATTAAATGCTGCTATATTATAAATACAAAACACCATTGTGTAAGTTGTAGTTTAATGGCAGAATTATTTCACTTCAATGTTAAGAGGCTTAGCTTTTGTCATTGTGGAGCTAAAAAATGACAAGGGTAAAAAATAATGCAGAATATACAATTTGTGCTAACAGTTTACATTATTAATCCTGGGATGTCAATATTGTGTTTAATAGTATTTACCAGAATAAAAACATCAGGGTTTTTTCATTAGCTTTGATAACATATTTGGGCACCAAACGACTAACCCTTCAAGTCCAAAGGGGTCACTGTTGAAGTCTCCCCCACCCCAAATAAAAACTTTAAGGAATGTTTTGCCACCCTGTTAAAAGTCAGGGAACAAGGAGAAATTATGATCCATCCAGCAAACACCCCCCAAAAAAATACAATACCTGTACTATATGCCCACTACCCCCCCCCCCCCCCCATTATACTATAAGGATACCATCAATTCAATTTTGTTCAATATTTTATTTACCTAATATTTTAAACAGTGTATCGTGCACTGCAGCTCAAACAATATCCGTAATATCTCAAACAATATAAGACAATTCATTGAAACAGCAGTCCACTCTGTAAACTGTCTTTTTATGATCACCTTTTTTTCAACTTACAAATATGTGACCATTATTATGACCAACTAAATTATGACCAATTAAAAAATAAGAATAAAACTTTGCTAATATAGTTATAAATATATTAATATACTTTCTTAGGTTAGTTAATCACAACATTACCTACTTGAGTGGATGCAGCAGCAGTACACAAATTTGCATCACAAAGCACATTTCCTAAAATAGACCATTTTGTTTTGTGAAGCAAATTTGTAAACTACTGCTGTACCCACCCATGACCCAAGTTGCAAACAAAACATCAGGAAACAAAACAACAACCAATACTCAGTGCAGCTCCTATCAACAGAATGTATCCAAAATGTTTATACAAGACCAAAATATGTGTTGCAAAATGCATAGTCATACACTTCACACAGCTCAACTTCATTTGGCAAATGAATATTATTTGTAGGTGTTGGAAGTGTCATAACCTGGCTGCAAGTGTTTGCCAGAGGAATGAACGCCCATTTGGAGGTAGATGTTGCTGTGGCAAATTGAATCGATGGGTGAATTGCAAACCCAAGAGGGGGCTCTTCATCAACTGCTGTACAAAACTGAAGAATATTTCCCAAAGAAATACCATTTCTTCTACCACTGGCAACATCACGAATATAATTAGAAAATACTTTATAAACAGAATTCTCGTGTATGCGAGCATTTGAACCTTCTTCAGAAAATGTTGGTCTGAGAAGTTCAACCAACTTCTTGCGTGTCAACTTTGTTGGTCTACTCTTGCGAAATAAATCAAGGAATCTTGGAAATTTTTTCCCAATCTGAAAAACACCTATTTTTGCTAACCCAGTACGAAGCTTAACAATACACGGAGAGGGAGATTCAGAGGAAAATGTTTCTTCAATAATCTCGTCTGTTAAAAAGTTGGGAACATGACCATTTTGTAACAAACTGAGACCCATTAACAAACCAACAATTTCATAATCTCCACTCATATAATCTCTGAGTCCATTTGCAAAGTATTTTCTTTGGATTTCTCTCATACATAACGTGAAAAATTCTTTCCCAGGGCCTCCAAGATCTGATGCTAGCTCCCCATAAAATGAGACTTCTAGAGTAAGACGTGGATTTTCTAAAGATCGGACCTCTTCAAATGCTGATGGCAATATTTCTTCTCTATCTATGTGAATAAAGCTGGTTTCACCTTCTATCACATGTGATGATGAACTGTATCAAGCGCTCGGCCTTGCACTATGTACTTTGAAGCACACATCAGTATTTCAGTGGGATCTGTTATACTTTCTGTTTGGCACTTTGCAATACAATTAGCAACAGCAGTTTCCAAGTTGTCTGGTGGGCTGTTAGATTCATGATCTGATACATTTGATGGGCAGCTGCAGTTAGACTCAAGAGACTCCACAGGATTAACATTATCTGGAATGCTGGCACTTTGTTGTTCATTAACTGATGTTGTAACAGTGGTTGAGGTGGAATTGGACATGTGCGTTGTACATGGGAGAGAAAACAGTTCTAAAAAACACAAAATTACTAATAATTGGGGCCATGTTGGGAAATATTTTACAGTACAGGTATCCGACAATGTTACTCAAGCAAATTCCAATTTCAAAGTCAAAGTCAAAATTTGAGTGCTGATACTATGTAGTCGTCTTAATTATTATATTTAAATCTTTAACTTGATAGGTTTGTCATTTTTATTTCATGTGATTTATGCCTAATTTATTCAACTAAAATTTAAATCCACCACTGACTGTCAATCACAGTCTAAGGTAAAGCAGAGTATAAAAAACCATTTCATCGAACCCAACTTTGCATTTAACAATTATTCAAAACTTAGGCAAAATAGTATGAATACATCATTGCTATGAAAATCATTATAAGCCTGGGGTGAATAATTGTTTTATTGTAATCCATAGGTGAAAGGATAAGGGAGGGTAAAGCAAATACTAAATAAATAGTAACATAATACCAGCTCAACCAATCAGCCATGGTGGAAAGATCGCTTTCCTGCGCCAGAGAATGTGATTCTCCTGTACCATGCCACGCCAGAGATCTCTGGCGCAACTGACAAACTTTCCACCAAGGCCAATGAGAGAGAATGATTTTCAAAAACCTTATTTCTGGAAAATTGTTAAAATGTATTTTAATGTACCATATGTACCTTCATCATTATCAAAAGCGTTTTCATCCTCAACCAAAAGACAATCGAAGCCATCTTTGAGCTTTAAATAAATCGATCCCTGACCAGCTAAAAGTTTTACATGTGGGTAATCATAGGATTGGATGTTTACTGGTTTAGAAAGCTTTCTTCTTGTGGCTCGGAGAAATTCAAAATCACTGTCCGTAATCATTGGATATTTGGATCTAATTGCTTTGCCAATTTCAGCACGAATTTCATCTTCTTTACTTGTGGTGGTAACATCAACCAACCCTCGTAGTAGGATATTGTCATCCGTAATGGCCCAACTTTCGCTTCCCACGCTTATATTTACTAATACAAATTCGAAAACCTTTTTCACATTGTCTGTATCTATTTTTCTACGTTTGCTTCTGTTATTATTGTCAACAACACTTGATGCCGAAGATCTCAATCTTTCTCTTTGGGACAGCCTCGAATACACACCTCTCGTTGCTGATGTTGAAATCATTGTTCTTGCACGAGCTACTGCATTACCAATCCTATTAGTAATATTAACTGCTCTCGACAAACCAAGTCCACCCATAGGTCCACCAGCGCCAGTTGTTGCGTGGCTTCTACTGGTTGTTGTGCTACTAGTTGTGGTTGATATACGCGTTGCATCTTCTTCACTGCCACTGCCAATAGATGAGCTCGAGCTCGGTAGGCATCCACTATCAAGAAATGTTGACAAAAGAGAAGATGTGTCCCTTAAATGCTGTGATAACTCTCGTATTCTTTCCTCCATGTTTTTTATGCAATATGGCGGACACGCGTATTTTTTGGCGGGAAAATACTTTGACGTTCGGCCCCAGGAATGAATATTCAAGTTTTTATTGGATATTCAAGTTTCATTGAATATTCAAGTTGCATTGAATATTCAAGTTTTTTTATTGAATATTCAAGTTTTATTGAATATTCAAGTTTCATTGAATATTCAAGTTTGCCATTGAATATTCAAGTTTTTATTGAATATTCAAGTTTCATTGAATATTCAAGTTGCATTGAATATTCAAGTTGCCATTGAATATTCAAGTTTTCATTGAATATTCAAGTTTACTGAACATTGAATGCTTTACTGAATGTTAAATAACTGACTTTTCGATACCATATTGTAGGATTAAATACGAAATATCGACTTATTGAATATTGCTACACACGGCGTGCCATAGACCCGACCGTCTACGAATTAGAGGACCACGAAGGGGAACCAATCGTTGGGAAATTTTACAAAGAAGAATTATCCATCGTAAATAAAAAAGACGAGATGTACAGGGTGGAGAAAATACTTAGGAAAAAAGGTGGAATGGCATTGGTAAAATGGTTAGGGTACGATAGTCGGTCGTGGGTCCCGGTAAAAGATATTAAAGATATTAAATAAAATGACTGAAGAAGACTTTAAAAAGTACGAAAAATCTTACAGACAGTACTATGGTGAAAATTACAACAAGGCGTTGGAAAATTTAAGGTCGACAAAAAAAAGTTTACGGGATGATTTTTTACAAAAATATCCAAACGCTAACACCGAAATGTTTAGTTTCAATGTAACCCTATCAAAAAGTGGGGACGTGACCGGGACAAGTGTTTCCTTTAAGGTTCGCGACGGGCAGTTCCTAGATATTACAACAAACGCGTTCAAAGAGTTATATTCCGGGGAGTTGTACTGGTCACCTAGAATATGGGGGACTACCGGTACGGTTCAACTGTTCGTAAAGAACTCATCAAGCGTAGACGTGAATTCGTTTAAAATCTATGTGGCGGACGACTTGTTTTTCAACGCAAATTTACCAGAACTCGAAATAAGGAATAACGAGGGTTCGAACGATTATAAAGACAACCCCTACTTAGCAGCGTTATTTGCAGCGTACATTGCAACATATTCGTGTGGGATAAGCGAAGAACATTTCAATTACGATGGACCTAAAATTATTTCAAGCATCGCTAGGTACCATCTTTACTTTCATATGAGAAGATTCATTAGACAACCTCGTAAAATGTCAAAATATATCACACAAGAGATAGAGACGATTGTTCTAAATAACAAACCCGTGGTTTACAAATGGACGAAAGAATTCCACTCGGGAAGAGAACAACTAAGCTATTGGATTTCAAAACAACCGAGAGGAACTATTAAAGACGCAAGGGTTGTAATGAGTCGTAATAATACAGGACAAATTGGTATTTCATATATGAAACGTTGTGCACAAACGATCAGGAGTTTAGACGATTATAAATTATTTATTGCTAGTCAATCCAATGGGTTGACAAAAACAGGGCAATTACTATTCCAGGAAAGCATTGAGAGCTTCGTCTATTGCGTATTAGGTTCTCAGGCAAACACCCGATGGCCCATTGTTGGACGTGGCGCAATGTCCTCACAGACACAAGAAGTTTTTAAGAAACTAGTGAACGATACGGTCATCCAAAGCGACCATACCGTAACGATTTCAAATATGAGGAAAGCAATAACAGACACGAACGTTGTGTTGAATATGGTTATTTCCCCAGGTATTATTTTAATTCCGTGTAACCTTATCATTCTTGATAAAATGGTACCCGGTTACAATAACGTTTTGAAGTTAGCAACAAAAGGTATGAGGTTTGGGAAGAACGATGACGTTAATTATTTCAAACCCGCAAGCACCGAACCTAACCGCGTACCAACCCCCGCAAGCACCGGGCCTAACCGCGTACCAACCCCCGCAAGCACCGGGCCAACAAGCGTAAGCACCGGGTCAAGCCCCGCAAGTAAGGGGTTAAAGAGCGTAAGGCCTGAACCTAAAATGAATGGATCGGAACTAATTTTACTAGTAATCGCAGCCGCTGGCGGAACATTAATTTTTAATTTAAACAGGGTTTTTACTAGGAATCTGTTGAAAAGTTGTTAAGATTTGTTACATAACAGAATTACAATAAAACGTAACAGAATTACAAGAGAAAAATTCAACTGTAGTTTTGTTGTAAAGTTGTTAAGATTTGTTACATAACAGAATTACAATAAAACGTAACAGAATTACAAGAGAAAAATTCAATTGTAGTTTTGTTGAGAGATTACTAAAGAATTTACTTTCATAACTTTCTAGAGTTATGAAAATTAACAAATAAATGAGTGAAGAATTAAATAACCCTGAGCACCGAATAACGGCCGATAAACCTGAAAAGGACCCGAGGAAGGTTGAGGCTGGGAAAAAACTCGCCGCATTTAATAAAATGGTAAGAAAGAGAAAAGAATCACCCAAAGGACCTGAACATCGTGAGAATAATAGTGAGGAAGGGCCTGAGCACCGTGAGGAGGAAATGAGCGACACAACAAAAATCCTATTGCTTGCAGGAGCGGCCGGCCTCGGTTATTATATTTACACGACGACAAACAACAGTGGAAAAGAAGCCCCTCAACAACAACAACAACAACCCGTAACCCAAAACAATAACGAAGTCCAGGAAAATACCGTTAGTTAATTACGTACTTTTAAAAATTAAATATATAAATATATAAATATATAAATATATATAAATAAAGAGTAAAGTATGTCGTCTCAAAAAGATATGATTAACGATGCGTACACAGCGGCTGTAATTACCGCTGGTGCCGTTGGAGTCTCGTATGCAAGCAAGAAATTTTTAAAGACACCGTTGGGAGTCCCAGAAACTGTAAATGGAGCAGCAAAACTAGCCGTCGCCGTTGGATTGGGTACGTTATTGGTTAAGAAGTTACAAGAGAAAAAATACCTTCCGGAAGAAATCTTTAAAGAATAAATGGCAAGTACAGCAGCAGCAGGGGTATTCAATGCGTTCTCTTTCGCCGGCGCAGGATTCTTATTCAAATTCGTCGACAAAAATGGGTACGAAGACGAAATGAAACGTCATAATTTAGCAATGAAAAAATTAAAGGCAGCCCAAGATAAATGGTATGAAAACGAAGTTGCAAAAAAGAACGAAATGCAATTATTACGCCAACAATTGTCCGACGCAAACGCAGACATTAACAAAACAAACAAAGCGTTGGATAATTTAAGGAAGATCACCTTCGAAAACAGAACGTTCACAAGGGAACCTCACATTTCAGATTTCTACGAACCGTCCGACGAGATGGAAGAATACCAACACGTCGCGGTTGGACTGGCAGGGTTGGCTGGCGGGTGGGGGTTATATAAACTAATTTAATTTCATAACTTATTAAAAAAGTTATGAAAAACAAATCCTAACTATTAAAACGTTTTAAAATTATATTAATACAGGATGAATGATTACTATGACAGAGAATTGATGCTCAATATCATGATATGGGCCATAAGACCAAACGACCCCCAAGGCATATTAACTACCGTCTTTGAATCATTTAAAAAATTGCTTAGGTCAGACATGACAGGAGGTGAGCTCACACCTAGGGTAATATTGGACGACCTAGTCAGGTTACCCTACAAAGTAGCAATGGAGGACCCAACCCAACGGGATGAATTCGTAAAATTTGTCAAAGGGTTAAACCCCCAATTTATCGAGTACTTATCAGAGGACGTTAAGGATTTACTCAAAGATTATGAAGTGGACTATTAAAACGTTTTAAAAATTACATTAATAAAGGATGAATGCTTATTATGATACCCTAATACGGATCACAAGACCAAATGACCCCCGAGGTCTAAGAACTACCTGCATTGAATCATTAAAAAAACTACACATGACAATGGGTGAGCGCACACCTAGGCAAAACCTTAGCTTAATATTTGGTGGTCTAGTCAAGTTAATCTTCGAAATAGCAACGGAGGAGGAGGATGAATTATTAGTAAAACTTGTCAAAGGGATAGTCGTCCAATCTACCTTGTACTCACTGTTACCAGAGGATGTTAAGGATTTACTCAAAGATTAAGAAGTGGACTATTAAAACGTTTTAAAATTATATTGATAAAGGACGAACTTTAAAGACATTGAAACTGTTAAATTTGAACTTCTGGATACGATCACCTGGGGTGCTGAAAAGAACATAAGGGATGGTTACTCAATCCCAGTGTCAGTGGACGACGACGAAGTAAAAACAAAAATAAACCAACTTGTTAAGGAACAAAACACAAAAAACCCATTATACGGGAACGGCCCGAAAAAAACACTTTACCTAAAATCAAAACTTTTATCAGAAAAACAAAAGGAAGAACTACTAAACAAAGGGTTAACATACATCAGGGTGGAATTCGAAACCAGGTTTGTGTTTACAAACAATGAAGGGAACAATTACCTCTGTTTTAAGGTGAACAAAATTGGAAAAATAGATAAACACCTTCCAGGAGACATGTGTCCCGACTACTATGATTAAAAAGTTTTCGTAACTTTTAGGAGTTACGAAAAAATTAACTATTAAAACGTTTTAAAAAATATATAAATAAAGAAGAAGACCAACTGTTCTTTCAATCACTAAGTTCATTGCTTTTTTTCTTTTGTAACTTCCGCTGGTTACAAAAAATTAACTATTAAAACGTTTTAAAAAATATACTAATAAAGAAGAAGACCACTTTCAATCGTCGCTTATTTTTTGAACTCATAGCCATCTTCCCTATATAATCTCATCTCATTTTTTGAGATGAGATTTTTTTTTGCCGCACTTATAAAAGGGGTAAGCTATGAGTTCCAAACTAAATAAGCGACGATTGAAAAAGAAAGAAAAGGCCGTTCAACACAACCAAAAAAATGAACTTCGCCGCCAACGAGAGCTCGAAAAGATAAGAGTCTCAAAACAACGAGAGCTCGAAAGATTAGAAAAGGAGATAGGAGAACGACGAGAACACCTTAAAGAGGAAAGGCTAAGACGCCGGCAAAGGCGCAAAAAAGAAGAGAAGGAATTTAGGCAAATGCGCGAAAGGGAAGAGTTAATGCGCAGGAAGGAAGAGGTAAAGATACAGAAGAGACGTGAAAAAGAAGAGCGTATGCGCAAAAAAGCAGATGAGGACCGGCTCAAAAAAGAAACACAAAAGTGGGAAAAAGAAATAAGGGCTGAAGAAAAAAGACGAGAAGAAGAAAAAAGGCAAGCCAGAAGGCTCAAAAATTTAAAACCAATCCAGGTTTCTGAGGAAATCAAAAAGAACACGAGCAAGTGGGTGTTCCCCGGTGGCGGGTTTAAAGACCCGCTCGTCTTCCTTGAAAGCACAACACCAGCCGTTGAAAGGCTAATTAATAGCACCAACAGCGATGGAAAAAAGGTACACACCGTATTGGTGTGTAAAATGGTACGGACGGACCCGGGAACCGAGAAGGATACCTTCACCATCGCCCACTTCAGTAGTAAAACGCATAGCATGATAAGCGAAGAAGACGTTAAAAACGAGTACCCAACAATGAAAGAAAAAATGTTAGAAAGCCTTGCTGGATACCAAAAGCTTGGGAGCGGATGGCGGTTACAGTCCGTAGAAATATTCATAACGAAATTCAAACCATTAAACGGTAAAAGTTATAAACCTTTTCCAAAATTTATCGTGAAGAAGAAAGCTGTTATCAACATGGAAAACGATGATGACCAGTGTTTTAAGTGGGCGGTGACAAGGGCATTAAACCCCGTCGACCGTGACTCTGGGCGTGTAACCAAAATCCTTAAAACTCAAGCCGAGAAATATAGTTGGAGCGATATAGAATTCCCTACAAAATTAAAAGACATTCACAAATTTGAGAAGAACAATAATGTTAACGTTAACGTTTTCAGTTTCGATGAAAAGTCTGGTAGACACGGGAGAGTTTACACACTAAGACTTAGTAAAACAGAACATGAAGAAACCATAAACCTGTTCCTTTACGACGAGCATTACGGCGTGGTAAAAAATTTAAGCAGACTCGTTTCCAGCCAACTCAATAAGCAAGACCACAAAAAGCATATATGTCTCAGGTGCCTAAACCATTTTAAATCATTAGGAAGTTTAGAAAACCATTTAGAACTATGCCAAAACCATGACCACCAACGGCATGTGTACCCTAACAAGAGTAACAAGTACGCACTCTTTAAAAAACATCAAAAAATGCACAGGGTCCCCTTCGTTGTATACGCCGATTTCGAATGCTTCGTTGAACCCACCGATAACAAAATCGGGGAAGGGACCGTCCAATATCAGAAACACACACCGAGCGGGTTCTGTTATACAATCAAATGCATGGGTGAATCCATCTACGAAGGCAAAACCGTATTGTACACGGCAAAAGAAGAAGGTGAAGACATAGGTAAAAAGTTTGTAGAATCATTAGAAAAAGACCTTAAAGAAGTTTACAAAATCTTAAAAACGGTTGTCCCAATCAAAATCTCTGAACAAGAAGAGGAAAGTTTTAAAAGTGCAGTCAAATGTTATGCATGCGGGTTAGACTTAAAAAAGGACCGTGTAAGAGACCATTGCCACCTCACTGGTAAATACCGGGGAGCGGCACACGGTAAATGTAACCTTAGGATGAGAACACCAAAATTCGTACCCGTGTTGTTCCACAACCTAGAAGGTTATGATTCCCACCTGTTTGTAAAAAGCCTAGGAGGTGAAATAAGTTGAATCCCAAAAACAGACGAAAAATATATTTCGTTTAGCAAGTATATTAAAATTAATGATAATACGAGGAACGATGAGGAGGTGCGTTTAATACAAGCCGTACGCAAATCAAACTGGACAAGAGAAGAAATAGCTGAAATGGTTGATTGGACCGATGAAGAAATAGACCAGGTTTTAAACGTTACCGACGAAGAATGTGGAACAACAAAATTAAAACTGGAAACTTTAGAAATAAGATTTTTAGACTCGGTAAAATTTACTTTAAAATCCCTAGACGGCCTCGTAAAAGGGCTCGGACCCGGCCAGTTCAAATCGTTAGAAAAGGGGATGGTTGATAACAAATTATTGAAAAAAAAAGGAGTTTTCCCATACGAGTTCATGACCGATTTAAAAAAATTAAACGTGAACAAACTCCCACCCAAAAGCAAATTCCATAGTAGACTCAACGACTCGAATATAACCGACGAAGAGTACGAACACGCTCAAAACGTTTGGGGGGAATTTAATTGTAAAACGATGAGGAATTACCACGACTTGTATTTAAAAACAGACGTCCTATTGTTAGCAGACGTAATGGAAAATTACAGGAATGTTTGTATTGACAATTACGGATTGGACCCCTTATGGTACTACACGGCACCGGGTCTCGCGTGGGACGTGGCCTTAAAAATATCAAAAATAGAACTAGAATTAATAACCAACCCAGACATATACTTAATGGTTGAAAATGGAATCCGAGGAGGAATTATTACCATTATGAAAAGATACGCAAAGGCAAATAACCCGTACGCCAACGACTTCAACCCCGAAAAAGAAAATACCTATATCCAATACTTAGACGCTAACAACCTTTACGGGTGGGCAATGAGCCAATCCCTCCCAGCTGATGAATTCGAATGGATGGAGGAACCAGAATTACAAAACTGGAATAACCTTGGTGGAGGAAAAGGTTGTATATTAGAAGTTGACCTAGAATACCCCAAAGAGCTCCATGACAACCATAACGAATACCCGCTAGCCCCCGAACGACTCAGGGTAAACAAAGTCGATAAACTCATCCCTAACCTTAATAACAAGGAAAAATACGTAATTCACCATAAAAATCTAAAACAATACTTAGGCCTAGGTTTAAAACTCATTAAAATCCATAAAGGAGTTAAATTTAACGAAAGAACCTGGTTAAAAGATTATATTCAATTAAATACAGACCTAAGAACTAAAGGAACAACGGAGTTCGAGAGAGACTTTTTTAAATTAATGAACAATTCGGTATTCGGTAAAACTATGGAAAACATCCGAAATAGAATTGACGTAAGACTCGTCACCGAAGAAAAAGAACTTGAAAAATTAGTTAAAAAACCTAACTTCGATAGGATTAATATTTTCACAGAAGATTTGGTAGCCGCCCATATGAAGAAGACAACAATCAATCTCAATAAACCCATATACTTAGGTATGAGCATCCTAGACCTCAGTAAAACGTTAATGTACGAGTTTCATTACGATTATATTAAACCTAAATACGGAAATAACGCAAGCCTACTCTTCACGGATACGGATTCGTTATGTTATGAGATCAAAACACAAGATTTTTATAAAGATATTTCAAACGATGTTACAAAACGATTTGACACATCGAATTATGATGAGAACCACCCTAGCGAAATTCCTACGGGAATGAATGAAAGAGTTATCGGAATGATGAAGGATGAGGCCGGAGGAAAACAAATTACAGAATTCGTTGGATTACGAAGTAAATTATATGCATACAAAATGGACTGTGGAAAAGAAGAGAAGAAATGTAAAGGTGTAAAGAAAGGGGTGGTGAAAAAAGGGATAACGCTCGACGATTACAAGAACTGCCTGTTTACCAAAGAAGACCAGCAAAGGACAATGAATGCCATTAGAAGCCGTCAACATAATATACATACGGAATCAATTACAAAAATTGCACTATCGGCCAACGATGATAAACGGGTAATATTAAAAGACGGGATCAACACGTTGGCCATAGGGCATTACAAAATCAAATCCTAAAAAATTATCTTATAAAATAATTAAAAATGTATTGTAAAAAGTGTCATAAAAAAATAATAATTTTCGTTAAAAACCTTCACGAAATACATAATAGGTGTATGTGCCATGAGCAACGCATTGTCATATCACCAGCAAAAGGGACAGAACTACTAGGGGCATTAAAAGGTAAACACGTTTCAGACAGAATTCTTAAATCAACCCGAAAAAAGGGAGGATAAATTCTTTTGGAAACATTTTCAAAAGAATTTTTATGGAAATTTAAAAAGTTATTTTAGAATAAAAAATGATAGGTGAATACCATTCTGGCTCCCTCCAGGATGTTTATAATGAATTCAATAATAACCTATTCTATATTTATAGTGAAGGACGGTACATAGAAACGAAATATTTTAAAGAAGCCGTCCAACACCTCATATTTAACATATATGAATTAAACCCTACAAATAAGGTCGGATGTGTGGTTCATAATTTTTTAAAATTACCCTTTTTTGAAGAACCAGAATATAGGAAAGGTGTGTATAAACAAATTAGGTACCAAATTTTACCTGCCCTTTGGAAAAACCATAAAGCAATCGAACGGAAAAAACAGGAAAAATTAACCTTCCTAGCCAACGAAATGGACAAGGCGGGGCGGGGCGTAGAAGCGCACGTCGTACGGGCCATCGTTAAACCGCACCTCAAAGAAATGAAGAAAGACTGGGAAGAAATGACGGCCATGCAAAAATACGTGGCAGCAGAAAGGGAATTTTTTAAGTAAATTCTTTTGACAAAAGAATTTTCACGGGCGACCGCGGGAAAATTAAAATGACATAGAAAATTCTTTTGGAATATTTTCAAAAGAATTTTATCAATTATTTCTTGGGTGGGTGCATGGTAACTAACTGGGACCTCGGGTCAGTTTAAAAAAATTAAAATGGCGTAAAATTCTTTTGGAAAAAGAATTTTACGTGCGCCCGCGGGAAGGGGTTTGGGTGGTGGTCAGTTAAAAAATTAAAATGCGCCAGAACCGGCCTTTCTTTACTACTGATGTGAAAACCTCGAGACTACTCACGGCAATAGGAGAAAGAGCGCGAGAGATATACTATACGTTCACCTTTGCGGAAGCAACAGACTCCATGAAGCTTGACTCAGTAATAGCGAAGTTCGACGAGCATATGAATCCCAAAATGAATATTCCATATCTTCGATACACGCTTTTCTTGTATAACCAAAATGAGGACCAAAATATTGATGATTATGTCACCAAATTGAAACTTAAAAGCAGTCATTGTGAATTCGGAACGTTGAAGGAGAGCCTCATCAGAGACCGAATCGTTGCTGGAACCAAAGACAACAGAGTTCAAGAAAGACTATTACGTGAACCTGATCTCACACTACTCAGTAGACAAAGCAATCGCTATCTGCAGAGCAGCTGAGAAAATTAAGAAACAGTTTGAAGAAATGCAAGCACAATTGCCGTCTTCAAACATTAACCAAGTACGCCATCGGAGACCGAGAGGTAAACAAAATGAGCGAAAACAACGTGAAAATCAAAGAAACGAATGCAAGTATTGCGGTAGTCAACATGATAAAGGACGGTCCCCGCTTTTGGAAAATTATGCAAAAAATGCAATTACTTTGCTAAAGTATGTAGGTCCAAACAAGCAAAGAGAGTTGAAAATATCGATAAGGAAAGCGAACGCGATTCAAGTGAGGAAAACACCAATGGATTCTTTGTTGATTCTGTAAGCCAAAGCGAGAACTCTCAATTACAAAATAAAACTACTGACAAACAGTACAACATCGAGATGTGCTCAAACCAAGGTAGTTCATATCAATCAACACCTCCGGATCAGATATCAATTACAGGATCAGACACAGGAGCACAATCAAATTTAATTCCTCAAAGCTTATATAATAGTTTAGAAAAAAGCTCAAACTGCACTCAACGAAAGAGAAACTCTTTGCATACGATGGATCAGAAATTCCTGTTGTTGGTAAGTGTATTGCAAGATTAAAGTGCACATGCAGCCATTTCAAATTTTACGTAAATTAATAGATATTAGCGATAAAATCAAAATAGTGTTTAGCGAATTCAAATATCTTTTTTGTTTCTGAGGTGTCTGTTCTCAAAGTTGGCAAAAACCCTCTTATTTTGTTACTGCAGCAAAAAAGCGAGAGATTGAACTTGAACCCTGGGCCCTACTTGTGACGTCATTTAAGAAACACGCTTTGTTTACAAAGGCGAAATTGTACTATTATACTGTATACAGTCATAGTGTCTAAAAGCTAAACTTGTACAAAATTAAAAAAATACCCGATCGGTGTGTAGAATTTCACTTCACCTGATTCCTTTTTTTAATGACGAGAGAAGCGAAGCAAAGCGCAGAAGAAAGCGATGGGTCGACTTTGTAAAGGCTACGCGCGACAAGTGGGTCCAACCAAGAATTCAGCTGTGTGCTCCGAACACTTTACTCCAGAATCGTTTTCTCGGCGAACTAGTGTCATGTCCGATTCAGAAACTCATTTTTCCTCTCGTTTGACTCGAGGCGACTTCGTAATCCCTGCATATCCAACAATTCAAATAAAAATTGTCACGGAATTGACCACACGAGACCGAAGAATGGTGAGTACCTTATGAAGGAAATTTGTATACTTTATGCATGGGTGATTTAGTATTTTCTTTGTTTTTCCAGTATATTGTGCGTAGGAATTTATTCTATCTTTTTATTTCTTTTAAGACTAAAAGAAAGTTGATGCCCAAAGTGCGTGATGATATGCCAATAAGCCACTGTGGCCAGCTAACGACAAGTCACGCAACTCACGCAAATGTTGAACCACGGTTGAACTTCCCATAGAACCTCCAACTTATTCTCATCGTGACGAGCAGTATGAGAAATCTTCTATCTTTCATAGCTGTGAATCGGATCCAATAATTAAGGTACTTGATATATGAATTATAATTGTTTTTATCGAGGATCTAATCAACCTGACACAAGACGATATTCCTGTGGTACACCCCCCCCGCGTAAAGCACCATACTTGTTAAAAGATAAGCTAAAGAAGGAACTTGATCGCATGGAAAAAAATGACATCATTTACCAAGTAGAGGAACCATCAGACTATGGTTATAGTCGAGAAACGTGACGGAAAATTGCGAATAAACAAGGCAATAAAAAGAGAACATTACCCAATGCAAAGCGCTGAGTCGATTATGGCAGACATGGCTGGCGCCAAATATTTCTCTAAAGTAAATGCGTCAAGTGGGTATTGGCAGACCAAAGTGGATGACGAAAGCTCGAAGCTTACCATTTGGACGATATAAATTCAAGCGACTTCCCTTTGGCATCTTAAATGCCAGTGAAGTTTCCAGAAGAAAATATCCCAGATTATTGAAGGAATTAATGGCTGTGCAAACGTGCAAGATGACATAATCGTATGGGGAAAAACAAAACACGAACATGATCTTCGATTAGCAGAAACACTCGATAGGATTAATAAATCCGGACTAAGGCTGAACAAAGGGAAATGCGTGTTTGGGACCACAGAATTGACCTTTCTTGGTCACATCTTCTCGGACGAAGGAGTAAAACCAGACCCAGCAAAGATTAAAGCGATCACGGAAATGCCAAAATCGACCAGCAAGACTGAGTTGCAACGTTTTCTTGGGATGGTAACATACCTTGGCAAGTTCCTCCCAGATCTCTCATCGAAAAGACGAAAACAACCCATCTACGACAACTACTAGGGTCAACTGTTGAATGGCATTGGTCCAAGTATCAAGAAAAAGCTTTCGATCGAAAGATTAAATTAAAGACTGAAATATCCTCAAGTCCAACTCTTAAATACTATGATCCACAACTAGAAACCAGGCTATCAGTTAATTAATGCATCAAAATATGGGCTTGGAGCAGTTCTACTGCAAAAGCACGAAACATGGGCTCCAGTGGGATACGCCAGCAGATCTTTAACGAAGACAGAACAAAACTACGCACAGATAGAGAAGGAGACATTGGCAATCGTATTTGGCACACAATGATTTCACGATTACGTATATGGCAACACTTCACAGTGGAATCAGACCACAAACCCCTGTAACCGATTTTTACGAAGCCAATCGCAAATACACCTCCTCGAATCCAGAGATTGAGGCTCAAATTCTAGAAATACGATATGACTATAAAATTTACACCTGGGAAAGATTTGGCAATAGCTGATGCCCTATCCAGAGCATTTCTACCTCAGTTACCAGACGATGAACTCAACCTTGAAAGCCAAGTACACATGGTTCTCAACAGCTTACCAATATCCGATGAGATGTTAAGAACATTTCAAATTGAGACAAGCAAATACCAAGTGCTACAAAAAGTGAACGATACCACGCGTAATGGATGGCCAAATACTAAGCAGGACTTCCATGGCCACAGAATACATGAAGGTCACCTCGGCATCAAAAAGTGCAAAACCAGAGCATGCCAAGCATTATTCTGGCCAGGAATGAACACTGAATTAACTGAAATGATTCAAAGATGTAGCACATGCCAAGAACAACGAAATTACCAGCAGAAAGAACCACTGATACAACACACTCCACCCACGAAGCCTTGGGAGAAAGTTGGAACTGACTTATTTAAATTTCAAAAACACGACTACCTAGTAGTAGTGGACTATTATTCCGACTACACCGAAATATCCAAACTTGAAAACACCACCTATCGTCATGTCATTCGAAAGCTAAAATCCATATTCGCAAGACATGGCACACCAAGGAACGCCATGTCAGACAATGACCCACAGTTCAGCAGCAAGGAGTTTAAAGAATTCAAAAATAAATGGGAGTTCACCCGTACTACATCAAGTCCAACGTATCCAAAGTCAAACGGCATGGCAGAGAGAGCTGTTCAAACCATTAAACAAATTTTGAAGAAAGCTGAAAAGAGTGGTGAAGACCCATACATTGCAATCCAAGCACATCGAGCATGCCCAGATTCAAACGCTGGTCTATCACCTGCCGAAAGACTATTTGGAAGGAAGATTCGAACAAGATTACCTTCATTCCGTGAATCCAAGCGACAGTTTCAAAATGATGGCTACAGTTCGCAGCGAAGATCGATCGCAATGAAACAAAAAACTTACCACGACAGGTCAGCGAAACAACATCCGCCGATTCAACAAGGATCAACAGTTCGAATGTATAAAGATAGCTCATGGCAAATCAAAGCAAGAGTCATTGGACGAGAACAGCATCCAAGATCCTATAAGATACAAACTGAAGAAGGAAAGATACTACGACGGAACAGAAGAGATCAACTTCAAACCAAGGAACTATTTGTTGCAATCCAACCGGAAATGGAGTCACTGCAACAACCTACATGCCCGACGAAGGAAGGCACTCAAACCACAACACTCGCAGATCAAACCCTACCCCTACCCAAAACAACCAGACTACAGAGCACAGAACAAGATCAGGACGTGTGATAAAACCACCTAACTACTACAATTAGTTAAGTTAAGGTAGGGTGAACAGACGAAGAAGACACACAGTCTTCGTTTATAAACATCAAGTAGCTAGACAGCTCATATATATTATATAATGTTTTGTTGAATATGAAAACACGAAGAAACATTTTGTAAACTTAGTGTTTATTGAACATCCACGAAGAGGGGGATATAATGATTGACAGTTACAATCACCTAATCACAGAAACTACTTAGTGCATGACGAATGATGTAATAATCAGATTCATTCGCGTAGCCGAATAAAGCAGATCAAAAACTATAACACGCAGTACGGGTGACATACAGGTTTTTGTATGTGTCGATCACGGATTATCCCAGAGCCTCCGTTTCCTTACCAAGGGATCGCAGGCTCGGGGAACGAGATTGGGTAATGATTCCGTGTTTTCATATAAATCTTAATCCAAGCCCTAACCCAAACTCTAATCCTAACCAGCGTTTTATTTGTCATGTTTTAACTTTGATAGATTGAAGATTTGATTAGATTTTGGGCTTGCATTAAAATTTAATTTCGTGTACTGAGAACACGGAATTATTACCACGAATTTAAACTGTCCGAAAAATTGATCATATCTCGAAATAAGGTTGCCACAGTGTCGACGTAGTGCGGTCGAAAGCAAAACAGGACCTGAGGGAAATAGGATTTGGTCAAATTTTGTGCTAGGTAAATGAGAATAGGACGAGTGTAAAGTCGAGGGTAAAAAAGTCGAGAGTCGTGAGTAAAAAGTTGAGAGGAAAGTCGAGAGTCGGCAAATGTCATCAGAAACGACAATTATATAAATAGAATGTTACTAAACAAGGTCATTTATTGCAAATCGAATTTTTTGTAAGCAGTTTAAAGAACGAGGAAGACGTTACAAAATGGAAAACTTGAGAAAAATAAACAACTTTGAAACAAAAACAACGCGGAAAAATAAAACCGCAAAAAAATAAGTCGTTCGAGCCCTGGGTGTGAGATTTAATTCTATAATGTCAGTTTCATTGTGTTTAGACTTGTTTTAGTTTCAAAGTTTTTTGTAATGTATTCCTCGTTCGTTAAAATATTGAAAAAAATTGATTCGCTATAAATGACGCTGTTAAGTAACACCCTATTTATTGTGTTGTTTGTGCTGACATTTTCGACTCTCGACTTTTCTCTTTACTCTTGACCCTTGAACCTCTCGTCCCCAGAGTCATTTTAAATTACTCTCGACATTTACTCTCAACTCTTGACTTTAGATATACTGGAATAGGATGGTATTCGATGACGAAAAGAAATTCAAATTTATTCTAGAAACATTTTACGTAATGATTATTCCTTTTAAAAAGAATTATTAATCTCCGCTAGTTTAAATAAATTAATAAATTCTCCCGGATAGCGCTTTTCTCTGACAATAGAGACCTTTAGCATTGCGTTTTTTTTGAACCGCGAACCTCAAGAAATCACGTGACCAGTCCTTGGCGTCCCGTTTGACGTAAATTTCTGGCGTTTTCGACGGGAAAGTATGGGATTTCAGGTAAGTCGATTACCTCAGCTTTTGTTTGCCTGAATATTGTTTTTTCTCGCGTATATCTGTTGTTGGTATTAACCCTAAGTCAATTTGAATTGGAGATTTTCTCTCTGCTGCTAAGCTTGTCTCACCTCAACAAAAGAAAGCTCTGACTTTGGAGGTTTGATGTAGAAAATGACAAATTAAATCTTCAGTTTTGTCTGCTAAAATGGTAGAAACAACCTTTGATAGGAATAGATACATTTCGAGCCAAGTGCGGTGAAAGATCATTTTCTCTATCAAGAGAGTGGGTGATCAAGACGTGCAGAGATGAAGCTAGTACTACCATACAACAACAGCTCCAAATATCTGTGGAAGACCACAGCCATACACAGGTGCAGATGCATGCTGTCTTTTGAAATTTAACTGCATGCTTTGCAGCCAAAGCTTCTGCAGAATTTGGAGATGTTTTAATCTATAGGAAAGTATACATTGGGACTTTCCCTCGGGACTTTCACAAACCTCCTCGGTTCGCGCGATATTTAATCACTATATCACTTCTTCAAAACCATGGTATTAGTTTGTAATACGTGATCACCGAGGTGAGGCTAGTGTTTTCATTGTACAAAATTAACTGACAGTACGTGTATTGTGTAATACAATGCATGATCAATGATGTATACAAAGTAAATAAATTACTTTCTTTATAATATAGTTGTGTGACTTGTTTAGTGAAAAGTGAATATTAATAAGTCGAGTAATTAACACTATATCTTAATGTCATTAACATTCTAGCGTGATTATTTTGTTTGTGTGTAAAAGCTATTAAGAAAGCTCTTTGTCGTGTCTTTGAATTTTGCCTCATGACTTTTAATCAGGGAGAAATTAGAAATCTGCCAAAGGTTTGCCGGGAGAATTAGAGATCTCCCCGCTTAGTCGGGAATATCGTGATTAAGGGGGTCTTATACAAAAAATTTAGAAATTTAGTCAAAATTTTTTTTATCTATTATAAAGCATTAAGCAACTAAAAATAATGCTATGAATGTTTTGCATCGAAAAGAGAACTCTTAATATGTTTTAAAGGCTTTTAGAAATAGTTTTGAGCTGACCGCGTGTTGTATTCCTGGTAACTAGTTTCTGTTTCCGGTACTAGAGACAAAATGGCAGTTAAGAAAGCAAGCTTTTTGAAGCGTGAAGCTTGTAATGTGCTTACTGCCTAGATTTAACCAGAATCAATTGGGTGAGGACATCATAAAGTCCGAGGATCCCGATCTCTGTTGCACGAAGAAGTGTGTGATATAAACACTACGTAAGTCGTCGAATATTTTACGAATTTATACACGACTCGGTAGTGTTGAGAGGCTGATGTTAAATCTGTCCACAAGGATTTGAAATTATATGAAAACTGGCTTCATATCCGTAAGTTAGAGGTGTTGAAGTAGAGCTCTAGTGTTTCGAAATATTTGTATTGTACAATGCTTGTGGACCGGCTTTCTATAATTTCTTTGTTTAGGCGGGGGGCTATGGGTCACGCTAAAATTTTTCACAATTACCCATAATTCTTTATGGTCGTAGTATCTTTCGCTCTCATTCAAAAGGCTTAGATGAAGTATTGCAAAGCATTCAAGTCGAAAAATACAAGCTGAAAAAGTACGTTTTTGATTGGGATTTTGTAGATCTAAAATTGATGCAAAACCTGGTGAAATGCAAAGATCGTGTAATAAATATTGCTGGTAGAGCTGTAATAAATGCTTTTTGAAGGATGAGAATACATAATACGGAATTACCCATTGTGTACGAATGAAGATCCAAGCGAATATTATGTCAACAAAGTGACAGAATACATCAAAAAACATTTTTCGAAAGACAAAGTCAATTGGAAAATACAACAAAGGCACCAGAATAAGTCCTTCAAAGCAACAGAAAGAAAAAAAACATGGCCATGTAACAAAAAAAGGAAGAACGACATGAAACTAAGATACTTTGTATGACTGAAGTATGACTAAACTTTAAAACTAATTTTCTCAGTTTGCATATTTTGCCTATTTTCTGATAGTCAAAGCAAAATATCTAATCAAATATTTATGCTATTGTTCTGAAATTTTCAGAATTAATAGTTCTTGTAATTCTCTAGGAGGTGAACTAGAATTGTGATACTGACTTACATTGTTCCCGAGAAATCACTTGTGTTGTAATATGATACTTTTATTTAGACGGATTATTTGAGTTTACGGCTGTACCTTTTGCACTGGCAAAATAATTCTAGTTCACCTCCTAGCTATTCATCTTAGTGATCTAACAAAGGTAATTTGAACCTTATATCACAATTACTTTTTTAGTTATCATGTTTTGAATTGTACCCAATTTTCCTTGCTTGGGTTCCAATATTTTGGTTGCCATGGCAACAACATTTAGTAGAGTTGTATTTTTGGAGATAGTTAGTACTATGCAACAGTTTAACGTAAAAAATCTTCACTTTGTTGAAAAACAAAAAAAAAGTTTATTTTTGTGTAAGACCACTGTGATTCAACCACCCGCGGCGAGAACAAAAGAACCCGAGGTGATCATGGTATTATAGAAGTAAATGATGTGGACAAAAATGGAGACGTTATTGAATCGTGCGATGATGATTAAGGAGGGATCCTTTAGAAAAATGAGTGCCTAGTTAATTGTACTTACAGTTTTTCAGAGAATAACTAGTTCTTAGAATAATAATTCTTGACCGGCAAGGATCTGGTTTGAAGTTTCATAATCCACAATTTTGGTACCACTGAGTTAATGGAGGAAGGTGAAGTAAAGGAGATATGCTACAGGTTTTTCAAGATGATGAAACTTCCTATTTAAATGTTCAATATGCATGTCGTGTACCGTACATGCTTGATACCTCGTATAGTCAGCCCTTGAAACTCCTGAAAATTCAGATTAGCAAGAAATTGCCAACTAAAAACAATAAATCTGCAAATACAGTTTAGCGTGTCGGCATTCCCGACCTGAGTTTTAAGAGCTGTATAGTTGTTATTTATTCTATTGCTATTAAGGGTTTGCTGGTGTTTCCTCAGTGGTTTACTTTTGTTTGTTACGTTTATAGAAATTACGACATTTAAAAAATATCTATAGCTGCAGTAAATTTTGTTTCAAAGAAAAAGATTTATAAATAACATATTACAAAAATTAATTACAAAAACAATGTAACTCTTTGAAATTGGAAATCAAGTTGTTCATTGTTTTTACATTCAGCATGGAATGCTTTGCTTCAGAAATAGTGAAGCCTCTATAGCATTTTTTGCTTGATTTTTTCAGGATTAGGTCCAATTTTAGACATTGTTGCCTTGTGACTTCTTTGATACATGGGCACGAGTAGCAATCATCCATTACTTCTGAAACCTCTGCTACTCGACTAACTTCTTCCTCAGGCAAGCAAATTCATTTATTTGTTGCTCCATAATTCTCAGGATAAGAAAACGTATGTTTAGGAATACCAGTAGGAATTTCTAATTTTTCTTGAGCACGTATTCAATGAGAGTTCCAGTAATTAACAAAACGCATTACACTGCCTTTGAGCCATAGATATGTCGATATTAATTAAATGTTGATCATGATTAGAGTTTGAATCACACTCATGTCGTTCTAATAGCTCCCTGAATTGTGCTTTGAAATACCTCGAGATAATTTGTTGATACAGTCATAAATACGAGGGAAAAGATCCCGTTCTGCATGGTAGCCACAAAGTTTATCATGGCCATCTAACTAGACCACCCACAAGGGCTCTTCAGAGGTAAAATGGCCGTTCTTCGTTCGTTTTTTGAAGATTTCGTGCTTCAAAGTCACCGTCCAATTCAGCCATGACCTAATGAGTAATGGCGTTCTTCACACAGTGTTTTGTCCTCGACTTCTGATGTATGTCCCTAGAGCCAAAATGTGTTGCTCAGCCCATCTAACTCTCTTTGAACTGCATGTTCCACAACTTTTACTGGAGTCTCGTAATTTATGTATTGAATTTCAAAATGACGTAGACGTCGATCTAGAGTGGGAAGACTCCAGGAGTATTGTAGATAATCACATCGCATGAAGTCCAGCACTTCACGCCTCCGCAAATGTTGTGCTCTACGCAACTGTTTAAGTCGTGTTCAAGTTCGGTGTTGTCCTTCCAGTTATTCGCAACAGAAAAAGAAACTTGATTTTCATCGCAACATAATATCATGTAAAACTAAAAAAGCTTTCTTGATCGCATATTTTAGATTTCAATAGCCAGCGAGCTAGCCGTGTGAAATTTTGTATTTCTCAAAACTCCTATTGGTTAACATTTAATTTGATTGACAACGTAACGTACTAATTATATTACTAGTTAAGGGATATTGGCAACAAAAAATTTCTTTGCTCATTTGAAAGAGATTTGGAATGAACGAGAAAGCTTGTCACAGCTTTTTCATACCTATAGCTTAATTCTTCCAACATTTGGACTCAAACATATCAGCTGTCCGCTATCTTGGATAATTTCTTGAGCTCATTACATGACGTTATAAATTACTCAAAAACGTATTGAATCCGTAGAATAGTTTAAATATAATTGTGCACAGGCATTTTTTATAAAATCGCGCGAAGATTAGAAAGATAGTAAGAGCACTAAGCGTTTGTATCAAAAATCTTTTGTATTCTTATATGTGCCAGAAAAATGCAAAATTTTGTAATAGGTACCTTCTACTGATTACATTTTCTTAAGGGCGCATGGCAAGGAAATACAAAATTTCTTAAGGGGAATCTGAGAAATGAAAAATTCCTGAAGAGCAAGTCATAGAAAAAGATCAAGGGTTAAAAATCTTGGACTTCATCTGCAGAGGGGGAGGTTGCACATTAAATGGAATGGCCCTTTAGGCATTGCCAACGAAAATTTTAAATACAGATAATTTTGCATTGCTCCAGCTGTTTGAGTTTTTTCACACACTACAACATTTCTGAACGCATAATAAAACAATTGTTGGATGAGGCTTAGCATGCTACCAAGAATTAGGCCTCATTATTGTAGTACAGGGAGCATCAAAAAATATTTACAGTCGGAAAAAGTCTGATAATGCAAAGAACGCTTAATGTTTTAATGAGCTTTAGTGATCCTAAGCAGCACACCTGCATTTGGAACATCTCGAAATGTTTTCTCCACAAAATTAATTTTTATGACTTAAGTTAGCTAGTTGTAAAAAGCCCCTTTTTAAATTTTTTCGCATGCACAAAATCTCTTTGTTTGAAACCGGTTCAGAACAGATTGTGTGGCGAAATATGGCAGAAAATTTGATTTTTAAAGGCCTCGTGCTCGAATTCGCGTGAATCAATTTGTCACAAGCTTTGCAATAGGCGTACGGGCGCATTTTTTTAGGGGGACTGGGCTAAATTTGCCCGAACGACATGACCTCATAGGTTTCGAGAGGTCATCATAATACATATTTGTTTTAAAATTATCCGTTCGCTGGTTTTAAGTTTGCAATAACAACAACATGAATAAAACAAATAAATAGAATGTGTAAGTCACGCCCAGCAAAGTGCATTTTAAACGCAATAGGTTTGCGATGTCTAACGCAACATTTTTACTGCACAAACCATTGTGTAAAACATGAAATAAACCGCAACCTTGCGGCTTGAACGCACATTGGAATAATAATGCCAACGAAACACATGCAAAAAGCAGCAAAACGACTTCTCTTTAGCATGTGAAAGTAAACCTCACCCCTCAGAAACAAGTCGTTTCACTGTTAGCAACTGTCAATTTTGAATAGCCCAACGTGCGTTGCGAACGCATGTTGTTTCAAGGTCAAACGGAGTCGGCTGTGCTTTTGTTCCGCTTTAAGAGTATTATACATTCGTCTAATCAGCAGACCAACAGACCGAATGGCTAACCCCCCCCCCCCTTCCCCCGCCACACCCCCTCGTACGCATATGAATCTTGTGCTGGTGTGTTCAACATACGCCATACTCTTGTCGTATTAGCGTATATACTTAAAATTGCTTTTTAGTAGCCTATCTTTGTGCGCAGGGCATTTTAAAAGTGACAGTTGATAATAAGCCCCCTTAAGTAAAAAATTTTGTAAAAAGATACTTTTTTAGATGCTTACGATGAAGCTAAACAGCTCAGAATTAAAATATTTTATCCAAACATTGAACGCTCTCTGAATTAGCATTATTTTTCCTACTGTAAACTTCTTTGATACAATCTGCATATCAGATTTCAATAACTTGGTCAGAATAATTCTTGATATCATGCTTAGTCTCATCCAACAATCGTACAATAATCTATAGCTAGCACTAGTCAATCAAAAAACATATTAAATATGTTTACTCTTACAGACCATTCACTACCTTCTTGTGTCAATAGACGTAGATCTTTCTGCACCAACATCTACTCTCTACAAAGGAAAGAAAATGTTTGACAATTTCAATGCAGTAACATGAACATTCTCCTGGAAAAAATGTTAATAAGTAATGTAATTCAGTAGCATATTAGCGTGTGTTTTTGACCCACACAACCCACAAATGTCAGTTTGAAACAATAGTAATTAGCAGTATATTGAATGTACTTACTTTTTTAACATGACTAATTGGATGTGAAAAAGTTAATAAATAATGCATGGCGTTAACACTAGATATTAGTTAACAGGAGTCATATGGGGGACATGCTACCCTCTAGATAAAACAAGTCAGCTTCTAATTTAGCAATGACATGGAGATTTTAAGTTCTTGTGAAAATTTCAAATGATTAATATAGGTTTCCTGCTAACTAATAAGTCATACTACCAGACATACACCTGGCACGACCCCTTGTGATATTCACTTAATTAAACACTCGACAAAACGTTACGACACACCTACCTAATCTTTGAGGCCTAGCGACGCCCCACATTCTGCATTCTAAGTTAGTCATATGCAGTTTTTATTGTATTTTTTCATGTTTTTTAACGTAGACGTGATGCTTTTGTGATTTTCACACCAAAAAGATATTGTAGCCCACGCAAATGTGAAGAGGATGGTGTGTGTCCGCATTGACGTTATATTACGTTCTGACCTTAATGCTCTGATCTTTTTCCGAACCTATTGTAGTACCAATACTTTTGAAAGAAAATTCTATAACCCTATTTGCGTGGCTCCCCTTATTTACATTGTAAATATACGTTAAGTCATTGCTATATTTTTGTTGAGTTCTTAAAATTAGATATCGATAGGCTTTTTAAATCTAGTTTGAAAAATCTATAATTAATAATAGGTATTTTGTCATCGACGAAATATTAAAGAAAGAAGAAGCAACGGCTTAACAAGATGATCATATTACCCAGAACCCATATCAAATCCCATCATGTTACCTATCTACACATCCACATATCACATCATCTTACCCATCTATATTATCGCAATGTTATAAAAGGTTCTTCACCGTCACGTGTGTATTGTATTCTCGTTAACTAACCAATGTTGTTTTAGGAATATTAGCCATGAACTTTTGAGCAATGCAAGAATTGCTATTAGTACATCAGTGAGCAAAAACACAAACACACCTTATTTATCACCAAATATTTTTGCATAATTTTTACCAACATGGATAATTTGTACAGCTTCTTATTCTAATGAGTTTGTTAAAACCATCTCTTCTATCGAGTATGTTGTCAACTGTTCTTTATTTTCTAGCGCTTAGTATGCCTTAAAATTCAATTTCCTTGTGGGTGAATTGTTTACGATAGAGTATATGACGCGTAGAATAACTAACACGTCTGGCTTATTCCAGATAACAGCTGAATTGTGCGTTGAAAGACACGAGGTCAAGTTCCAACTATTTATAATGAACATATTTCTTCCGTTTTATTGTTGGTGCCAAATAGATCGAAGTTCCTGTTGGATGCTCTTTTTTCATTTAATTCCACATTCCAAGTTAATGGTATTGAGTTTTTTATCCTATTTTTGACAATTTTTACCACTTCATGACGGGATGTTTTCGTGATCTATTGCTGCCCACGCGAGTATGAAGAGGATGCGCGTGTTGTAGACGACATTCCGTAAAACACGAAAATAAATTTCGGCATTGGCATTATGTCACGTCACCAGTGCTTTGACCTTTTCTCGCACAGTTGCCGTGACGATACTCCAATACGACGCCATACCGGTTGTGGCTTAGAGTTCTAAAAGCTACAACCCGTGTACCATTGTAAGACCTTATATATCATCTCTGCGTATGCGTTTAAAATGCGATTTTCACATACCCGCCAAGCGCCACAAATGACAAGTAGGAATTACACAAGTCAAACCATCATTTCCCACGCTCGCATGTGCGCTCAGTACAATTTATCTACAACAATTAATTGAAATAGTCAGCAAATAGGTATTCACAGTGCTCGTTGGGCTGTACGTGTATCTACCATATGAAAGAATAAATGTATATGAGACATATTATTTCTTGCCGATAGATGATACTCATTTTGAAATAGTATAAAAGCATTGAAACGGTAAGTCTTCTCGGCAAAAATACTTGAACGTAAAGCATTGCGATAAGTGCGGGATTGTGGATGATTTGAGGCTGTGTATTATTCATGCAAATTTATGCAAATGTACATCATTATCATTATTCATTTCTTTAAAAATTGATTTCTAATACGGTCTATAAACACTGAAAAATTTGCAATTGCATGACCAAATGTTGGGCTGGCTACGTCACTGGTCTTATACTTATTTTTAAACTGAACTGTTTGAATTTGTTAAACGTTCCTGCGATGCATCATGCTTACGTTAGTAATCACAGTGCCGATTTTGATGGTTCGGACAAAGTTTAAATAAAGTTCGAATAAAGTTCATCATCTAGTGTGCACGTGATCAACAAGGTTGAACCTGGAACAACCTCGAATTATTGATTAGCGCAAGTTTTTTCTCAATGTTAGGATTAATTACAAATTCCATCCGTATCGTACTTCCTGTAGATAAAATATAGTGGTTCCAATTACTGCGAGCTAAATATAACACTGTATCCATATCTAACGAACCTTCCTGAAAAAAAATTATACGTTCATATATAGTTTGCATAGTTTTATCTGTTTGGAAAGCGCTATATAGGCATACTCCGGGAATAGCAATGAAAATAAGCAATTGGAATCATGCGAAAAATGATATTAATTCCTAGTGTACGTTTTACGCGCGCACTCATGTACAAACATGGTAGTTTGAAGGAGTGGGTAGGAAACTTGTCGTCGAAGTGTTTGAGACGCCATTTTCATAGCTGCCGAAGTAAAATTAACTTAAACTAAAATAAGTAAAACGTTCACCTCAAGGCGTGGCATTTAGGCGTGTTTATAAAACAATAAGACGTTGCATAGCTTTCAACATTACTGCTTGAAATCGAAAAACATAGCCGCGAAATGAGAAAAATGTCGACCGACGCCTGACGCCTGCAGCTAGTTTCCTACCCATTTCTACAACTATCCATGGAGCAACTGAAGAGCCATCTGCATAAGGTTGGATTAATACAATTGGATTAGTTGCTAAAAAGCTTTTATTAATAATTCATGATTAATATACCTACTCCAAGGAATAAACCGGTCGAGATTTTATTTAAACACGAAGGTCGTAAAGGGCAAGAAAGCTATGATTGGAAAAAAAGCGAAATGTAGGACGGAAAGTACTATGGTTTATGTTATATGAATTTTCAGAATATGCTGTGGGAATTTCGAATCACGGAATCGCGAGACTATTTTCAGAACCATTCTCAGAGACATGAAACCCTTATAATTCACATTTAGTCAGACACGGTAATGATTAACAAACAAAAATTCGTTGTATTGAGCGGGATTTGAACTCGCACCTTCGAGTTTAGCCTAGACCGTCGCTCCACCAGGCACCAGTTGACGTGTCGAGCTAACGTGACGTTGATTGGTCTTATCCAATTTCAGTGCAGAAAATATTTAATTTCCGGTTTCTAGAAGCCCGAAGATGCATATGCGAGTTCAAATTCCGCTAAAGACTACCAATTCTTTGCTCTTCTCTGTAGTTTCAGCTGGATTAATACACGAAAGTAGTTTCTCGTATATTTGAAGATGGTTGCGAAATGCACATGGCTACAAATCCCAGTTGGATCGATAGCTTATGCAGTAAATGGCAAAACAGCGGAGTTTTGAAACCACGACCGGCAATTAATGCGACTGCGGCAAAGCTTGAAAAATTTTTCGTTGTTCCCTGCGGTGTAAGATTAAACGATTAATGGCTGCGTCTAGTTTTCATGCACGCATTCAAATTACAGTGTATTCTTATTGAGTTATATATGCTTTTGCATCTTTGGTCTGTTAAGATTGTGTACCCAACTACAGTGGAAAAATGAAACCAACAAAGGGAGCTAAGAAACACGTCGTTACGTTACTAATAAAGTGAATTCAGTTGCTCAAAGGCAAAGCGTGTTGTTGTTCCTTTTTAAAATTGTTTTGCGATGACTGCCGGATTAATTATGCGTCATCGTAGTTTCAACCAGAACAGCAGAACTTTGACAGAACTTTGAGCTTTCAGCAGCTCTTTGCGATGACTTAAACGGAAGAATTAGTTATCAAACAGTTTACTTCCGGCAATGACATCAAGAGAAATTTTCCAGGCATACTTGGCGATTTTTAAATGCTGCTGTGGTTCAACGATATTTCGTCCATGCATAAT
This sequence comes from Muricea muricata, assembly GCA_963855995.1. NCBI lineage: Eukaryota > Metazoa > Cnidaria > Anthozoa > Malacalcyonacea > Plexauridae > Muricea > Muricea muricata. Next base: position 29,530,401 of record OY979717.1, read on the forward strand.
ATTATTTGTACATAGGTACATCAATACTTTAGTGTAATTGTCCACCAGACAAAATTGAAGTAATATAGCTGTTTAGAGGTGTGAGGAATTGACGCAACATATTTTATCCATTTTTTATAAGTGAGACCGCGTAAATCTTGTGGCCATTTGCCAGCAAAATGTTCTTGTGTTGAATCAGTTTTATCAGCTAATGAGACAAATGCAATTTTCAAATCGACAACATCATAAATCAATAAAATTTGCTGCATCATGCAGTGTAACTATGTCAGTATTGTGCCTGCATTGCAATAAGACTCAGAAAGTATAAATTCCATTGAAGGCGAGAAACGTGCCCCTATACTATACATTGACCTTGTTTACATTCAAATTTAATCCCGATTTGAAAAATTGTGATTTCATGCATCCCTCCTTCTGTCACTCTTCCGCTCGCGTGCCCCGGATATTCAGTGACCTTTTGAGGCTGACACGGAAGTCTGAAACAAACTAAGAAATGCAACACGAGATGAGTAGATAAAGGCAGTTATGTAGGCTAATTGCATGAAATCTGACGTCGTTCTTTTCCAAACCTCGACCTAAATAGCAAGATAACAATATATTGCAGTTACCAACTGGGTGCCAGTAACAATATAATAATTTTTATTTCCTCAATTCTTCGCCAAGTCGTCTGTGAGTTTCAATGACATTATATGGCAACGGAATTTCAGAAATTCGATTTCCCCTCGGTTTCAGTGCATTCTAGCTGATTTCTGCTCACAGAAGCATTTCCTTCGTGTAGTTCGCGGTTATTTGTTCCATTACTTTCAATTCGTAAGAATTTTGTGGATTTTTACCACCTCATGAGATTACGTTTGAAAGGAAATGCCGTAGATTTTGTGTTCGCAAAAATATCCGAAACATCAATAATAGGGCAATGCACTGTCCAACTGAATCTGGCCACAAAAATTTGACTCAGTTATTTGGATAATTATCTTAATTAACAAAAAAATACAAAACCTCTAGATCACAAATGTTTCGAAATCGCACGTTTTTCATTTTCCCCTCAGATTTCGAATTGCTCAAGGACAAACTACTTCTAATGAATGCTAATTAAGATGCTATTGGACAAAGAATGAAATTAGTCAGCCCGATTGCAACCTTACTGGGCTATCCCGTCTCGGTTAGACTTATCATGGTTATCTGATACAGTTTACAGGACACATTATTTAGCAAGATTTATCTGTTTGACCATACATACCAGATCGGCTAATCAAGGTTTTCCTATTTATAGATAAAGAAATAGGCACGTTGATTCCTATACCAATGCCGTTACAGGACAGTATAACAGTTGGTAGCTAACCATAACCATAGCTAGTCGATTTACTAATTCTTCTTTTGTCAGCTTTTAGCATTAGATTAAATCAAATCAAATGGAGCCTAGCTGAGATTAAAAGATTAAAATTGAATTAATTTAGGGTCTAGAGATGTAGCAAGATGATGTATCATCACAAATATTATCTCAGTCACACTATCATTTTTTATCTGACCGCGTATCAGATAATTACATACAAGAGTGGAATCTATAGCTACTGCATATGTATTCCTTTAAATAATAACTGAAATTCATGCATCTCTCGTAGTCGTATAGATTTTTCGACAAATAAAATTCGAAATAAATAATCTTCATTAATTAAAATAGTCTTCATTAACTAAAAAATCATGGGAAATCACAAGATAAACTATGACGACAAAATGCATCATTAAAATTAACAAAACGTCATAAAACACACAACACTATACAAAGACTAGTAAATATAACTATTGAGAATATAACAATATCGTGAAAATATTTTGCAACTATTTTCACAATAGATAGTGAATAGATCGACTTGTAGTGTATTCTTACAAATTACCGTATATATATTAAGTATGAGGTGTAACCCTAATGTAGAGAGCAAGAGCGATTCTTTATGCCTTCGCCTCATTTCTCCGTACAACATCATTACTAACACGGCTAGATGTCGCAATGCAAAATGTCATGCAGGTATACGTATTAGTAAGACAGTGTACGTCATGATCATAGAACGTTCAATGGTTTTGTGGGCCTCTAAGTCTGTATAACTGGGTCGTTGCAGCAGCAGGTTCGACGAGAACTCGGGCGAGAATCAGCTTGCTCAAACAATTGAAGCTCACAGTTACTACAAAATGCCATACGTACGATTTGATAATTGAATCACTGTGGACTACGTATATATGCTGCGTCAAGTAGTTCCCACACCACAATCTCACAGTATTGAATGCAGCTAAGCAGACACATCAACATACTGTAGCTGATATGTTTAACAACATGTTTATATTAATGCGCATGCTAACGATAACCGATTAGAGGTTAATATCTTCGCCAGGCTTGTATTTATAGTTACTAAACAAAGGCAAAGAAGTTGTTTAAGATCGGTATTGCTGAAAGGAGAACACAAAGCAGTTTAAAAGGTATTCAAGCATATGAATATATCACGTTTATTTGACTGTAATGGGTACTGTAACGTTTATCATTTCAAATGATATCCTGGCTGAATGCCGAAGATAGCGCCATGCTCGCTATTTCAGCTTCAATGTGTATGCCGTCTGTTAGTAGGAAAAAATATTCTTGATACATATGCCTCGCGTGTTGACAACTTAGTGTGGTACTAATTATGGCAATTTGCAACAAAAACATAGATCTTTCACTATCCAGAACAATTAAAGCCATCATATAAACAGAATTTGATGCCCTCCGACGATTCGAGTAAAGGGCTAATTTCCTAGCCATTAACATCAAAGCGCGTGACAAATTTCGACGAAAGCATTTATAAACAACTCGGTAAACTGAATGAAAGATCAATTTTTCATCCGCGATAACTGCTTGACATCCGGCGATAAATGGCGACGGAATGACGTGAACTCAAGGTCATTCATTTACCTAAGTTATGGGGAGTGCGAGGGCGGTTAATGAAGCGCGTAGTGTGCACGTGCCATCACTGTAGCACAGTTGCTAAAGCGTCCGGTAACGATCGTTATTTTTCCCTTCTTTGAAACGAGAATGATCGATGATATTTGGGAATAGAGTTTGCAATGATTGGCAGTCATTACTGTAGAAAATAAAGATGATCCTAGGTAGAGAGAACTTATCATTGGTGATTAAATTGCTTATTGCACATGCAATCATTAATCAAATGCACAAAACACCACATTATTACTGTCAGGGAATAAAAACTCACATTCCAATATAAACATCTTTGATAATCACGACGATACACCTGCCGTTTGCCGTACATTGAACCGACATTAAATAAAAATTAACTGCAATACTATCTTTTCGGCCACGACCCAAAACATGCAGATAGGCCAGACAGAATCTAAACGTATGACACAGGTACACAAATGGCACCCCCCTAATCCTCAATTGACGTCGGTGATTCATGAGGGTTTTTTCATACCACTGTCACTGCATAATTTACGGGGTATTTTATAACCACTGAGTATTTTTATAAAATACGATACAACGGAAACTCCGAAAATTGACAACATGATAAACTTTTATTTCTACGTTTCGACTATTCTTTGGTCATCATGAGAAATGAAATGATGATTTGCGTCTGTTCTAAATTGTTTCAATATACTATGTGAAATTATGCACTAACATAATTAACACTAACATGTGGGTCGTAGTAGTAGACGGGGTGTAAATCCTCGCGTACGTGGCGTGGGCAATGTAATGTAGTCAGCTGGTAGTTAAGTCGACTTACTTTGCATTTTTCAAAACACGTTTCTAAGGCAGGGCTTACTTGTCATATTTTCGTGATTGCCGATATTAAAATTAAATGATAAAATGACTCGTGATCCATCACTTTTCAATCCGTGGGCGTAAAAGAACATTGCACCAACCTAGCCGGTTCATTATTTAATCTAAATAGATCGTTCTTTCGCATTCGCTTTCATTTCACCTCGCTTTTGGCATGACCAAATTTTCTTTGACAAATTTCGTGTGCCAAAAGTCTTTTGACCGTGTAAACTAGGAACAAACTTTTAAAAAACTGGTAATTTACATGATGCAATGAAAACATTCAGTGACAAATGAAATTTTTCAAAGGAAATTTAGTCGTGTAAAAGAATCTTCAAGGCAGCAAATTTTCATTAATCACTGATCAGTCGCGGGAATTAATCAACGTGGCTAATAGGGTGCATTAGTTTCACTAACTCACGCACAATTTGTCAATTTTAATTCGCAAAGCCAAATGGGATTAAATTTCAACAGATTTTCAATAAATTCACAACGGCAAATCCCCTAAAGTCTTTAATTTTCTAGGGACAGCTGAGAAAGGTCAAACAAGGTGTAATTATATAGTAAGATGCTCTAATTGCCGGAGCCAGACGGCGGAGACATTTATGAAGAACTACGAAAATGTTGGCCAAAATAAACACACTAAAGGGCATATCAACTACAGTAATTATTGCTTACATCGCACTAAGCTTGAACGCAACAGTTCTTAACAGACTTAAAACGTGCGCAGCCGTGTTCTTTATTATACGCACGCGTAGGCCCAGGTTAAAACTGGCACCACGCTCTTTAAAATGCGGTTATTAAATCCATTGCTCAGCTGGCGAGTATAAGCGTGTAGCTTGGAGTTGAAAGAAATAGTTTCTCCATATTTGGACATAGTTTGGCCAAATTTTTTCCCCGGAAAACTGTAGGTTGTATGTGTGGTAAAATACACGGAATAAGAATGAGATAGGCTATATGGGGATAGGAGAATCGCAATCCATTTACTTTGAGCCTGTTTCCCAACATTTGATCAGGCTGATTTCAGTATTTGTACGAATTTCATCTAGTCAATCATGCGATATAGTCTAGATGCATCTTTTCTTCTGTGTGCGCTGTACTCAAATGGGTGTGACCCACCTTCATAAATGTTAAAAAAAGTCACAAGTGCAAGACGAGGGATGCTAGAGGGCACGCAAAGTTCCTTGTTCCTGAGTGCGATTTGATGCATGTCATCGACTTCTTTATTGTAAAATGCAAGTTCGCTAGTCTGAATTCTAGATTTGCATATTAATAAGCCACCGTACAGTATTCTGATAGAGTCTACCGTTTGTGGGTAAACAACAAACATTACTATAAGCCTGACTTTGCCAAAAATTGTTGGCAAATGTTCAGCAGACGTAACTATAGTATACTCCGTTTGTAATTGTTTAAGTTGGCAGCATCGGTTTGAGATCGTTTCCTCCTAGCTGAGAACTTAATTAATCGACAAACCACAAGGAACCGACGGAAGTATTTTAAATGCGTTCCATGTTAACGTTGTTTAGTTTATTTACAATTATACATTAACTAAACGAACGGAACAAAAAGAATTTAAGGAGCTACGGTGAATGTTTAACTAATGTACATACACAGACATATCATCCTGAGCCGCTTTCCTGTAGCTTTTTCAGCAAAACAGTTCAATAGCAGTGCAACGTAGTAAAATGTCGTTAGCATCAGCGAACTGACCATAATACCTACTCGTACCTTAAATCCGTTTTCCAGTTTGAATCTATGGTAGCGAAATGTGGCGTATTTTACTGAGTCTATGTCGTTTGTTCTGCCTGAGCATCCACGAATAATAAAATATATATGCCACGTTTCGCTACAATACGTTTGAAGTGAAAAAAAGTGTCATGGCATGTATGTCATTTTATTATCTCTGAGTCATAGTGCAAGCTATCGAAATATTGTCAATAACACTCATGCAGCAAATGTTTACACGACATATGGGTAATTTTATTTCAAGTCCCTATCGCCCGACCAAATTTGCTTTGACAAATTTCATGTGTCAGCTTTTTTCGACCGCGTAAATTAGATACATAGGATTTGGTCAAAGAAAATTTGCTCGTGCAAAAAGGCGCTTTTGTTTCATTATGACGTTCGACCGTTGAAATTGTCGGTCGAATAAAAAAGAGAGCGTGCCGGTGCCGGCGGTCCCCATAATGAGGGGTTGTTTCAAAGCCGTTTTTTCAACACACGTGTCTTAGAAAAGCATCTTCACGTTCATCACGCTTTATATAGCAGCTTCATCAACGTAACAGTTTGTTTGCGGATCTATACCGGGTCCCTACAGATCGACTATAGGTCTTATTTCTTCAATATGTAGCTATGACCTTTAATATGTATCGACCTCTGAAAGACCTCCGAAGAATTTTTACTCTTATTCGAGCAATCGACTCACAGTTCACAAGCTTGAAATCAATTATTCTTATCTTACAGTCTACAGAGCAATCTTACAGAGATTCACGCTTCACTGGCGTGGAGCAAATCATATTTCACGTTAACAAAATCAAACGTTTCACACGAGCAGGTCATTTTTAGCCAATCATGGTTCGTGAAAATACAGAATACCCATGTCCATTGCAAAACAACCCCAGTGGCAGTGTACGTGAGCCCCAAGTAGGCGAAACACTCTTCATCAGTAAATACTATCTCATAGTATCTGGCTTTAGGTATGCTCATTATTGTGATTATGCCTGCATTGCAGCTCACATAAATGGCCTATGCCCTAAACGGAATCTGCGTACTGTATACAGTCATCTCGAAGTTAAATTGGGACAACATTGCATGAAATGTACTTTAATTAAAACGTTGCCATTTCCAAAAAAAATGTGAAGTATTTTATTGGTGGTATGGGATGTCACCCGTAGGAAACCCAAAATAGAAACGACGTATTTCGATGGAATCGGCAGATATATTTTAGTATGAAAGCGTTTAAAAAATGCAAACACATAGTTACGTTATAGTACCTGAAACGAACGCTGATAATTCGACATGTCTATAGTCATAATGTCCTTATGTCCTTATACGTTATAAGTAGGGTGTATCCGCAAAGGCGATCAGGTTACTAACGTCACGCCTCCCACACACTCGACAGGCAATTTAAGCTTGTGTCACAGCAGTCCCAACATCATTCTCAATACTCGCTGGCTTCAGTCTTATACGCTGTAACTTTGTCGAAGTGACATCTTTTGATTGGGACGATTTCATCTGGTAAGTAACGATCATATAGTGTATGCGTGTATGCGATTGTCATGATAAGTAACATTCTGTTCACTGCATGAGCCCTTTTATGGTCTCATATCTTGCTGTGGAAACGGGCAACAACAGTTAGTGATTTCATGGATAATTATACAAATCGTGCATTGACATTGGCGATTAACGGTCTGAGATTCTAGGCGCTGTCGTTCGTATCATGGTCGAACTACTTAATTCCGTCAGTTGGTGTATGTCCTAAAGGCATGCTTGTTAAATTACAAAGATGCCTGTTTGTCATATACATTACAATATAGTATTCACCAGTTTGGCAACATACTCAGTGAACGTGCGTGAATATTTTGAACGTATGTTAAATATAACTGCAGTCTGCAGAGTTAGACAAAGCAGTAATTGATAATGACCGCCAGTTCATTTGTTCGGCTTTGCTCTCGAGCGAGTTGCGTATTTCAAACTTAATCGAACGAAAATTGAAAATGAGCTTTCATTCGCATCGTATTGGTAATTGGCAACGTTAATGTACACTATATTCCTCTTGCGGCGTTCTCAAACTTTTGTTATTATTAGCGGCCAAAAATAAATAATCAATTATTCATCAAATTAGCATATGGGTATGAAAGGTCACCTGAAGATGAAAGGTGTTTTGTAAGCCTGGCGTAAAATCATTCATTTCCTTTTTCGTTTATTTCAAAATTGTTACACTATCCTGTCAATGGGTGGTTTTTGCGGCCTCAATCGCTGTGTTTCGACTTTCCATCATGGTATTCCAAACACATGATTTGCTTGTGGCCAAATGCTTTTTGTTAGGCGGATATGGATTACGCCCGGCACTAAGGCGAAGTTATGTTTCGCATGATTTATGTTAGTGAACTTTGTCTGTGTGTTCAGCTTAATGAACTGCTATACAATTCTGCCCTGGTCATTCGAGATAATTTGAATTAAAATTTCATGGTCAATACTTTTGCGACTTCAACTCGTTTTTTTCTTGTTGTTTTTTTTTAAATCCTGGGAAATTTATCTTAAAAGTTTTACAAATGCATCAGTAGCTGCCATCAAAAACGTTTAATTGTCCTGTTGTACTTACTGTGTACATTTAAATATGCTAAACTACAAAGGAATGTTTCATTTAAATTTAACTGAAGACTGTGCACATTTTCAACAATGGTTCGCATTAATGAGTGCACTATTGTATCAATTGTGTTTGTACATATATATAGAATATGCCAGTGGTTGTTACAAGGGACTGACCCAACAAAAAAGTGCGAACATTATGTTCAAGACATTCGAGGATCTAGAACGCCTGCGTGGATCTATTTTGATCAACATCTTGAAAAGTTTGAAGCATTTTGTTCTTGTCGGTTTCACATTCATTAACTTTGGCAGCTGTAGCCGTGTAGGCTAGAAGTGCACCGTTGACAGGGAGAATGTGACCGGAGTCAAAAATGAGCAGTCGATTGCAATGATGAAATCGCGCCTGACACACAGTTAAATGAATTAATGCTGTAAACAATTTCAAACGGTTTAATTTATAAGCTGTTCAGAGAGTCTATATGAAGCTGATGTATGTAAATCTGGAAAATATCCCGCTCAAGTTGTAATGGACATGCATAACAGTCCACAAGCCAAACCAAGCTCGTACCTAGATTCTGAATGAGATTGATATTATTTAGTTAACTGCAGTGCTCATCATAGTGCCATCAGTCTTCGTAATTTACTTTTGAAATACATGCAATTTTGTACCCAAAATTACAATTTCATTCTAATCAAATTTACTTGCTGAGCTAAAATCTTTATCATTTTTTAAGTGCTTATCCCATGTTTGTCAAACATAACACAAGTGCCAGAAAGTTCTGTCGGTTCAATATACAGTTAAACTGGCATCCTTACAAGTATATACTTGCTCGCATAAATACTTTCTTTATATTACCACCTGCAATTCGCTCTAAAAATAGGGATCATGAATTGTTTCATGTCAAAATGGAGCAGATCATCTGATTCTCATAAGGATTAGGCAATTAGGGCATCGTTAGCGGAAAAAAATAAAAAAAAAACAGGAAATATTAATCCCATACATGTTTTGTGTGATTTGTGAAGTCAAATCACACAAAAATTGTATATGATTAACATATGTACGCTTTTTGTTCTTCTATGTCGAAGCTTGTGATTGTTATGATTAATATTAGGCATGGATCATAAAATCACAACGGAGTACATTAAACGTCTCGACAGACAAAAAAATACAATTTCGAAATTAATCAGTTGCATCATTTTTTATCGACCGACAAAGGGCAAATTATTTTGACTTGGAATTTACGCAGCTCATCATCAAATAGTTTTTGAATATTTATACATGTACAGAATACTATTCTAACGAACATCGGGTTGAGTGGCAGATTATATAGTAACGACAAGACTAGAATGATTGAATATTGCTGCTGTGTAAAATACATGTTGTAGCGGCAGAACGGTACGAAACCTCATGCTAGTGTCATTTTTTCGAAAAAAAATTTAAAAGCATGTATTAATTAACCCATCCCATATCCACTTGTGCGAGGACAGAGTTCTATTCGTTGCAAGCCTTAAACTTCTAGAAGTGCAAAGTTTAGAGATTTGTCTAATACTTTAAAAGGTGCAAGACAGATATAGACACTTAATGTAGAAAAATGTGAATTTTGCAATTTCCCGAATTTAGTCGAGTGCGGTCTGCGTAGACTAATGTCAGGTCAGGAGGTTAAAAAACAGGAAGCCGGGATGCTTAGCTCTCGATGTTTTTGCAAATGTTTGTATTAGACTGTATAGGCTGCATGTGGGTTGGGGGCCAGAACAATTAGTTTTGCTTTTAAAATTTTCCGGCTTTTCATCGTGCACATCAGATACCGTCTTGTGTGCTGATATATGAATTGGAAAGATTAGGTTTATCAATATTGAAACATAATATACCATGTTTATTGCAACCGCGGAATTCAGTCGATTAATGTCTCATGATGATATCTGCGTGGCAGACATAATACCTGTGTGTGGCACACGTCTATAAATTTGTTTTCCTGAGATAGACTTCATGCTCAAATATTTCAGCAAGGTTTACAAACAGGTGAAACAAGTCACTAAGAGTCCTTAATCCTACGCCTTTGTATTTTAATCAATCAACCAGTACGAGAGTTTTTTAATAAATGAGGCGGGTGTAACTTTGTATATGCCGCAAATGTTGTTTGTATACATATTCAAAGCTTGTCATTACCATTGAAAAATTGCGAATACGCTAGGGTTAGGTTGAAAAATGAACAAATACACGGTGAAAATTATGTGCACCTGTCAAACTAGTCAATTCAAGACTCGCCCGCCTCTACAATGTTGACATACTAATGTGACAGTATGAACTTCCCTCTTTCGTCTAAAACCCATTGTTTGAAAGTTTTTTTCGCTTCGTACTTGAGATATCCGGTCATATGAAAATGAGCGACAAAGACCTCTCTACTTCGACAAGTTGGCTGCTTGGCGGCTCTCTCGTGCAGAACCCGAAACTTTAAGTAATCCTTTGATAAAAACTCCCTCAAACTGCTTGAATGTCGAACCACTTTTCAGGACATAAAGTAAATCTCTCAATTTTACATCTAACTCCCTAATCAATATTTCTGAAACTCTAAAATTGCAGCTTCACTAGCATACATACATCATACATCGGACTTCGACAAAAGTCTTTTCGGCTACCATACCTGTTAACAATATACTATGTACCACTAGGCAGCCTTTCCTTCCTCTTAGTAACTAATTATCAAACCACCGAACATTCGCGGTACTTTTGTCGTGTTATATGTCGGCTTGGTTCTCAACTAAGTCAAAAGGCAAAGGAATATCACATTACAACAATGACATAACTTCATTCTAATTTAGTTCTAAATATACATCTTCTCAGCGAGGCTTTGTTTCCTGCTGTTGCATGGACACTGCTAGATAATTAAACAATTCATATATTCGACTCGTATTTTTTCACTGAGAAATGCGCCAACAGTAAAAGTGAGCAAACGTTTTCTATTAAACCCCTCTCACCATTTGATATCTTATCTTTGTTAGTAGCTTGCGCCGTTAACGTTTTGTACATTATTAGATACAATCATGAATAGTGATGACCTCAATTATTTTACTTCCTCCTATTTAAACACGGCTGGTGAGCATCGCCGTTTTGTTTATTGTCGTCTGATATCCGTGTTCTTATATCATTTTTTATTCTTAGCTTACATTACTCCATTGTGCAATGAATTCGAGTACCGTAACTACGAGATGTATTCTGTTATTTGTACTGGTTGCCGTCACTGGAATTCAGTCGCGTTCGTTGAAGAAACGGTCAGGAAGTGCCAATCAATGTGCTCCTAAAAAAGTGATAATAGAAGTCGCCGTGCCAACGTGCCATAAAAGAGATGATGTACCTGTGAAAAAGTGCATGGGAACATGTGACTCCTACACTGTTCCAAGCAGTTCAGGATCAGGTGTGGTTACAGTGTGCGATTGTTGTAGGATTTTGGATGAAGAAATCCTGTCAGTACAACTGAAATGTATAGGTACTAATGGCGAAGAAGTTTTTAAATTTCACGACGTTATATCTGCATTATCGTGTCAATGCCTGTCTTGTTTATGAATAGTTGGTTTAAAAAACTGGAACGGTCGAACGAAAGAATTAACTTTGCACTATAGTATTACCGAAGAACTATAGAACACAAATAGCAATAAACCATAGTTTTTAATGATGAGTGCAAGGTTAAGCGTTGAATAGGAACTCTCGTCTTACGGAGGATGCAATTTGAAATACAAAGTTAAACTTTAAAAACTCAGGTCTGTTAATTCAGTGAACTATTATCGTGCAAATCTGAATTTCATCTTGGTGAAACTACAAATACCCAAATAATTTGCCGGGTTACTTGAATTGGCACCGTTTGTAAAGTTTGGGACTTACGATCGCATATGTCTCGAAAACTGAATTTGGTTGTTTGTAATATAAAATATACTGTTATTTAATTGTTGTACATATTAAACTTGTCCAGGCTTTTCCAATTAATGTAGCCTTGTATTAACAATGTTGAATCACGAAACAGATTGAGGCATGTAAAATATTAGGACACCTTCGGCGGCTTTAAGTGCAATGTAACGATACAACGTGTCTAGTATGTACTTATTTTTTATCTTACACAAGCAATTATTTATATTGGAAACCATGTTTAAATTATGTTGCAATAAATATTTATCTTTGTAACTATGAGAACAATGTATTGCGTGCAGAACATCTGAATCAAGTCTAGATCAAGTGACATTTTCTGGTCTATGACAAAATTGAATCGTGGCAATGGAGCCCTAGCCAGCCAAACGAAATTTGACTGTAACCCCCCCCCCTCCCCCCCCCCCCCAAACATCAGGTTATTCTTGGCTATTTGGGAGTAGTCTATCTTGCATCTAACACCCTACTAAATTTCCGACCACTACGCAAAACTTCGACGAACGGAGCATTGGGAGGATATAGAAAAGTGTTCGCACGTTAACTTTGTATAAATTTTTCATGGGCATTTATGATATGCACTTGATGTGAGTGGAAAACACTTGAAAGTTTTGAGCATGAATCTCCAAAAAGACCCGTTCACTGATATGAATAAATCTGAATCATGCAACCTGTCATGTCATCATGCGAAATATGGAACCTCAAGATGGCAGCTTTCCACCTCAGTGTTTTCAGCGCCAAAATATACCACACTTTCCCCATTTATTAGGAATCGTAGTTATGTCTCTTCCAGCTTCAACCTTTCCGTGTCATTGTCCAGGAATACCGCTGATTCGAACTATAATTTGACGAAAATTTGAGTCTTGCATGAAATAAAGAAATGAAGTTTTTGACCTAATCCCTTTTCTAAAAACGCAATAATTGAAAGCTTTTGAGTTTAGAATGTCTTTAGCCACATTTTCTCTATGAATCTTGGGTCAAATTTCAATCGGGTATTCATTTAAATAGAGACGTCAAAGCGGAACAAGTTTTCTGCTGTTCATATGTCAACAAACGAAAACTCTTTCTTTATACGATACAGCACGAAAAAAACCTAACATAAACGCCCAACAGCCAAACAGGGAATTTAATTTCAGTAATGAGGACTGTGCACTGGGATCCCTGGGTAAGTTTTCTGCTGTTCAAGGTTTTACGTTGATCATATGTCGATTAAGAAAAGACTTCATACAATGCAACAGGAAAACCCCTACTAACGCCCAAAAGCTAGGAAAGTTGATTATACCTAAACAGGTTAATGGGGACTTTTTGCGCACTAAGAAGTTTGAAATTTTAACTGGAAGTTTCCTTAAAGAACGGTAGAGACGTTGAGTACCAAAATAGTTAATGATTTTGAAAATTCGATTCCTGATGTTCATACCACTGTTTTAAGCTTTCCTAAAGCTATGCATGAGGAAGTTTTCTTAGGTGTCAAAACACTTATTTTCTCGCCATTGTCGTTGATTTTGAGGAAGTTTTCTCAGGTGCCAGCTATAGTTAAACACGCATTTTGCCGATCCAATATCCAGGATTATACGTACATCGGCAAGTGTCCAAATTGGTAGGCGTAATCTGTTAACTTGAAGTCGTGAACTTTTTTATAGGTATAAAAAGCATTTTAATTACTACGTATCAAGTGTTAGTCGACAACTTCCCAAATCTTCAAAACAAATACGCAGAACAGTGTCGACAGATTTTGCAACATAACAAATATGGTGGAACCATGCACCTAGCGAGAAAACCATAATAAGGAATATCAGCAGTTCCCAAACTTTTTTCCGCACCACAACGTTTTACATGGGATAACTGTGGTCATTTTGCACACAGCTATATCCCACCACCAATGCCCTCGCTAAATAAGAATTTTGATGTGCATAATAATAATACTCCCAGTTTCAAAACTAATGAATGTTCTTGTATGTTGTTCCACCCAGACGTTCCCGATATTGAAACGAATCGTTTTGCCAAGCTATAAGTGGATTGTCACACGGCGTTTTCGTCGGACCTTGCATGACTTTGCGTTTATTCACCTTCTTTGCACCTGCATGTTGATTTTTGGTATTCATCCAAACCACTTTAGCGATGACACATGCACAACTTCTTATGAATATCAAACGTTAAGTGAGGAAGGGTGCTTCTTCCTGTACTGAGTTTCAAAATAAACTAAGGCTATTGGACATATGGCCAGAAATCTAAATTGAATTAAATCATCATGCAAACTCAATATTCATTATGGACTCTCGTCTGCCATTCCCAAGTCCGCCGAACACTACTCTAAACATCCATTATCGGTACCTTCTTGATACTTCCAAAACAATTAAGTCATGGCTTCACGAGAGCGAGTGTGCATGATCCAATAACTCGTCTGATTGGAGATCCCCTCGTTCTGATTCGGCGTATGGCCTAAAGGTTCGACTAAATCTTTTCACAGCTATTTCTATTGGTTACAGTAGGAGAATTTGAAAGCAAAATTATGGAAATTGTATGGAAATTCATTTGAAGTAGAACGAATTATGATTTTTGAAGTGTATAAAATTGTTATGGAAAATGCTTGGTAAATCCATGCACGGACTCGGAACAGTGAAAAGTTTAAAGCCCGAAGGACATTATTTAATATGGATGTAACATATGAACAATGAGAGCGAGTGTTTCACCGGGATATCCAAACACGAGAAAATAATGGTGTATACACGGGCGCGAAGCGCGAGTGTTTTTGTTCATTATTTTCGAGTGTTTGGATATCCCGGTGAAACACTCCCCTAAGTGACCACGTTAAATAACTTTTGTATTTAACAATGTGCATTCTCTTAACCGATCTATTTCTGGTACATACTGGTGCTCTTTGAATGTGAAAGAATTTACATTATTGACGCTGATTGATGGACGTATAGTGCAATGAGCACAAGCGAGGGAGGTGTTTTATTTTCATTATTATATTAATGTTTTTGTTTTGTAAACATTCATACTGACTACTGAGTAACCATTACATTCGTTTATTTGGTATATAATTGATATATTCCAAAAGTGATTTTGGAGAGAATTTATTACACCAAACAATGTTCTCTCCTTTAATGATTCTAGTGGAGAACAAATATCAAAATATATAAGAATATAATTTTTCTAGGCATACTACAAAACCTAAACTGGACAATTGAACTGAACAGTAGGACTCTATACACAGTCGAACTTGCTATAGCTTATAGTCAATGATTACATAGTGGTAATGATTTAAAATGTACATTGTCTCTTTAGATATTGCGCTATCCACTCAACTAAACGGGGCAAGAGGCTGCTGACTGCATTATAAGCATAAGGAAAAGGTAAACACTAGACATAGCTCTGATGTCTAAATTCTAATCTCCGCCGCGTTTGTTCCCAGTGCTATCAGAAAAGAAAAAGCACAAAAAAGGTCGATAGCTGTCGAAAGATCAATAGTTGATAAACTATTGCCAGCCTAATTTAATTTTGACGTTTGTTTGATTCATCTTTCAAACTTTTGAGCATGGCTGAGGTGTAAAAAACCTAATCGATTTACCCTGAACCTAGCACACATTCAATGACAATTAAGCCATTCAGCGTAACTACTTGCGCTGCATCGTCCCACACATCTGTAAATAAAGCCCGTTTCCCACTTTACCCGTGCCGTTGCGAAACGTAGCGTATCTTATAGTGTCCATATATTAGTTCTGCCTAAGTGTTCACAAGACAATAAATTATGCTACATTTAGCAACGATTCGACTGAAGTGGAAGGATCTTAAGTTCTTCCTCGAATGCAAGGTGTTCCTGTGCCTACACACACACGCATGGCATATAATTTTCACTTTCCGCTATTGATAAGACATCTCACAAGTCAACGCGTGGCTCCTTAAACATATATCAAAAATAGGACAAACAAGGCGTTTTCGAAACGGGCTGGTACCTGCCACCCACGCGTCTGGACAATCACATGTGCTCACGACAAATTTTTTATTTTTTTCTTCTTCTTCGAGATGCACCGAACGGCACGAAAAACTATTTTTTGTGCCATGTAAGGTGTAAACCTGTGGTACACGACACAAAGCTCTTACACATGCACGAGAGCATTTGGGTAAAGTGAGGTATTCCAGAGAGTTTATTTCGTAACTTTCCAAGTGGTAAAATAATGAATAACAATTAGTAAGAACTTCACCAGGGCTTGGTTGTGTAAAAAAGTGATTAAGGTTATACTATGATTAGTGGTAACATCAACCAATCAGAACAACGTATTTTGTACTTAATCACTATTGAACTGCAAAACAGTGATTAAAAAAGTGATTAAGAGTATCTACAGAATTAAAGAGGATAGAACGGAAACACCACGTAAAACCACAGTATAGCGAATAAACAGTTGGGCCACTCAGCAGTACAACATGTCCCCCTATTTTTATGTAATTGACTGACTGGCCACAGTAATGGCGGATAGCCAGAAAATGAAATTGACTAGCCAAAACCTGTATAATGAAGATGCGTAATGCGACATGCGTGGGACACAAACTTCAAAGTTTTCGACTTGAGCGACTCTTTTGTTTATTTCTATTTTGTGGTATAACGATCTGGTTACACCTTTATTAACATCTTTGTGGATATTAATGTTTCCTTGTTCTGCACGACGAATTTCTTTTGAAATCAATTTTTATCATTAGAGTTGATTTCAAAAGAAATTTACCGGGTAGAACACGTATAAAAGAATGTAAAGCCTTCCCCCTCCCCAAATTAACGTTTACTGACCCCGTTCACACGATTCACAAAATTACGAGTTTTTGAAGGTGGGATTGAACAATGTTGACATGTTGTGCTGCCCACATGGTTCAATGTTGTCAACAATACTAAACAAGTTGTTGAGCCTGAATCCAGCCTGCAATTGGGTGTAACAATGCTGAACAATATTGTTGACAACATTGAACAATATGGGCAGCACAACATTGTTCAATCCTGTTTTCAACAACTCGTAATTTTTTGTCGTGTTCCGGTCTCGCTTGGTCACGACATCGAGTTCGCGTAACTTGCGGTCATATTTACTATCACCACTTTTTTCTACGATTATTTGTTGTTAAATTCTGCAATATTATCGTAAGTGTAAGAGCCACACTTGTCGTGGAACTGTTCCATTTGATATCGTGACCATGCGGTCCGGTACCGTGTAAACAGGGTCACAGGGTGAGAAAAAAAACTGATGCCCTTTCAAATTCAATTAGCCGCGAATTTCATTACGGTTTATTCCCATGGGTCTGTAATTCAAAAGAATTATGCATTCTAACTTCCACAGGGAATTAGATTTTGTTTTACATCAACGTCTGTCAAACTGCAAGAATGCAATGATGCTAGTTTGAATTTCATTATAGTATCAGTTTTTTTACTCACCGTATACACTGTGTACTAGGTGACGATCTGTTATTCTGTTCTCTTTAGACCCATGGAAATAAACTTTAATGAAATTCGTGGCTAATTTGAATATGATCTTTCATATCACATCAGTTTTTTCACTCACCCTGTAGTTATGGCCTCTAAAAGAGTGCAGTGGTGCCACCAGCTCAATATTGATTAATTTCTTTAGAAATTAATCATCTCATAGCTTTTAAAAAGGGAAGTATATTTGCATATGACAATTGTCAGCATGACTTTGCTACTGAAAAGAAATATAGAGTTTCCACTGCCTTGTAGAGCCTCTAAAAGATTTTTGGACGTTGTTTTTTAGTTCAGGTGTTTCGTTATTTTTGGCATGACGTTGCCAGCTCGATTCTTGAGGGGAGGCATATTCATATATTTGAATCCGTTTTGCACAATAAAATTCTTTTGAAATCGATTCGATGACTGCTAGGAAAAAAATATACGAGCCTTTGCGCGCATCACAATTTGTATTGTCATTATTTAATAACCTATTGGATCGATGGAACGTTACGAACTTGCATCAGGTACTCAAATTTGTATGGTTTAAATTCTCGTCGTGACAACACACTACATCTATAAACACATGCAGATATTTTCCACACAAACTCCACATACGACGTAACCGCATACCTGCATTTCTTACTCGCCTCTTCGGATTTCTCGCGTTTTATCTATTTCACAGTTTCAATTCCATGTCCTCGACCTTAAAGAAAATTAAAAAAATTCAATGTCAAAAAAAGATCAATGGAGCTATGCCTGTAGCTAACTCATTTATTTGCAACTAATAAGTCCATATTATATCACGATTGGTTTGCCTTGAAAATGCAAACTACAGGATGTCTGTTGTTAAAATTTGAATGCCTTAAGCCTGCCTCAACTTACAAGTATACAAGACTTTGTGTTCTTACCTAATCATTACTTCAAAGCAATTAGAGCTGTCAAATTAGTACAACACCTAATTTGAACTTGAAATTGAACTTAATTTGAACTTGTACATTCTGTACATGTACTGCGCCTCCCCTAAAAAAAGCCAAGAATGCGTAGACATTACTGTAGTGAGTTTTCATGCATGCATTGCTAGTTGATTGGACTTTGTGTGGCAAAAACAGCTAAGAATGGTCTCATATGGGAGTTAAAACATTCAAATTCGAACGCCCGGCATTATCGCTTGACTTCAAAGGGTAGCTTTTTTGGAAGACAATGTACAGGGTGTCCAAAACAATAGGTACTTCAATAGTTTGCCTTCAGCATTGAAGCCTGCATTACCCTCACTAGACACTAGCGACATAAGGATAAGCAACATAACAAAGGATAACTTTTCCTCAGAGGTTTAGGAAGACAAAGCGGAAGGAATTGAGACGATGTGCACACTAGGTCGTTTCTGAGCGTTTTCACGACATTCAAAATGAAAACAGTATCAAGTATAAAACTTATAAAGTTTTTAATTTTTGTCTTAAGACGAGGTTTATGCTGATTTTCATTAAAATATTTCAAAAGGTTAGGAGCTTTTTAAAATAATTGGAACCTGTGTGCAGATAGTCGGAATCTGCTTTAAATTTGTTCTACCATAGTTTATGCTCCTACAGTCCTATGCTTCCACGCGCTTGTGTGCTTATGTCGATGCTTTTCGCTTGCTTCGTCTGTCATTGCATTTCCTTGCTTCGTCTTTTGTTTAAGCTTGTGGTAAGCACTACAGAAATAAAGACGTCCCTAAGTAATACCGACTCAACATGGCCAATATTCTGGCCTTTCCTGCTCAAAAGCTTTAATCTATTTCTTCTTATTGAACTATTTTCCAATCATCCATGTCATGTCAAGTATATGATTGAGTTGGTTTGACCGATGCAGAAATATGACCGATGCACAAATACAGAAAGCTGTATCTATTTGCAAATAACTTCACTGTTCAGGTACATTCAGGTTCACACTTCGAACAACAACACATATGATTATGTCATAAATTAAATTAGGCCAACAAACCCTTGATAATTCTGCAGATCTACGCTGGTACATTCCTGCTTTATTTTTCCGCCCACTTCGCTAACCTCCAAGTATGATAACAAGAAGTCTTCGACGATTTTATAACGTTGTTTGTGCAACTACATTTCTCACGTTCTCAATGCTTGTTTCCACTTTTTGAGGTCTTTGAACTCCCTTTTCTGCAACTACAGACCATGCTTCTGTTCAAAATCGAGCCAATGCTGAATGTAGTCTCCACAAGAACGCCTTCTGTTCGTTTTCCTTTGTTTTGCATAAAGCCTCTTTTCCACTTCATCGTAGAGAAACGTAGCGTATATATTTCATTGTTTCGTGAACGCTTAAGCAGAACAAATGATACGAATACAATGAGATACGCTACGTTTCGCTACGATACGATTAAAGTGGAAAAAGGGCTTAAGCTTGATCCAAGAACTTTAATTTGCCATGTGGAATTGTCATGTGGAATAATGATGATTGTGTGATAATGATATTAATGGCCATTTAGAAACCACGTCAAAAACCCTAACATGGATTCGATATATTACATAAATGCCTCAAATTTCAGACTAATTTATACAATATTAAAATTAGAGGCATTTTTTGCGAGTGCACGGCGCGAGACGCTCTTCAAGGAAACGCAACGTCATTGGAATGAAAAGTATACGAGATTGAATCAATTCTATATCATTATTTTCTCGGGGTAAAGTGATGGTTTTGCTTTGATTACTATAGGTTAAACAGGACTTCTCGATTTTGATAAACTTTCATAAGCTTTAAAAGCTTGCGGATGCCATATAGCTGGCTGTAAGGACTTCAGTGCATCTATATTTCAAAAATGGCAAATATTGGAAATTCGGAGTGGAAGACCACCTTGAAGATGTGTGCCAATATAGATTTTTAAAACATATATTTTTGGCTTATCGACAGTAGCCCTTGACCAAGGTAATTGTAATATCCGTTACTTAAATTTTTGGCAAATGCTTTAATTGTTTTTGATCAGGGACAAGTGACAGCCATCAGCCAATTAGTTTTATAGTTTGCTCTTAGTTCAATGGCAATCAATTAGTATACAAATGCAAGTGCATAACAATTCACGTAGAAGTATAATATACTATTGATATTTATAGTGACTACAGATAATGTATGCAAAGCCCAAATAAAATTGATGCCGGAAACACGTCATATTTTGGGACCGGCGGCCAAGTTGAATGGCCCCACTCAATGAGGGAATCGATGTAATTCCTGGTAAAAACCTTTTTAGGAAACTTTTACCTTAAACCATAAAAATTCTGCTTTAAAAGGAAATGTAATTCATATCAATTTAATTTAATTCACATCAATTTAACACATATCAATGATATGAAGCCTAATGATCAATAAAAATTATATTTTTTGGCAAAACGACAAAAACATCGTTTTATCAGACGTATGTTACCAGCGATAAAATAAACTTTTTCAATTTTCTCAATTTTTTCCACTTTTAATCCTACTTTTAAAACAAGTGACAAACACGAAATATTTTTTTCAGCAAATGATACTGACTTATGAAACCCTTTTTTGCCGGTTAAAATATTATTACACTGAAATATGAGCGAATTGTGAAGTGTGAACACTAACTACACCGTTGCTCATTTATAATATAAAGGTTGTCCTTCCAAAAGCGTAAACTGTAAACTATGAGCGCGCAAGGGATGATGGTTTATTGCTCATTTTCACCTTTAAAATGGGAATTATTTCTTTGAAACAGCACCGAGGGATCCTAAAAAACTTATAACGGAAAATCTACTTGCTACAAAAGGAAGACCAATCCAACCTATCTTGAGTGATACGTTCCTTGTATGTTTGCATGGTGAATATTAAATTAAAATACAATTTTGTGGAAACAACACGTACATTTTATGATCGCAAAGCTTTCGATTCGCAAGCTCGGATCTTCATCAGTGCTAATAATAAATGTCGTGATTTGTATGCTCGCGTGATTTGAATGCTAATTATGTTAATTATGTTCTCTCGCAAAATCAATTGAGAAAATCAATCGAAGTTGAGAGGCATGGTACCATAGATCAGGAAGGTAAGCCACTGGATAGTACGTGGCGCGCTCTCGGTAGTATGGCAATTGATTTCTTTTCTTCTTCGCGCGTATTGATTTAACCGTTTGATTAGCATTCAAATCACGCGAGCATACAAATCATGATATTTTGCCTATTTAATCTATTTATGATTTAACGGACGTGTGAATTTGAATTAGTAGCATTATTATTAGCACTGATAAGGATCCGAGCCACGGATCAAAAGCGTTGCGATAGTAAATTTACGTGGTGGTTCAACAAAATTACATTGATTAATTATTTGCTCAAAAAAGATCTGAACATTCTTGGAATATATTTACGCATGTGCATAAGTAGCATAAAGGTCTGACATATGAACCATGACATAATGGCGCATGCTATGTTCCCACTTACTCTGGCGCAAACCATATACAGCAATAATAGACTCTCTTCATTGCAATAATTCATATGCGTTAATATTCTTTAAATGTATATATAATATAGACTGAGGAACACAACGGAAAGTTATTTACAAATACTAACAACAAAACATCAACAGTAATTTCGGTTGATTACGGCTTGCGCTTACAAAAATTTGTTCCTAAATCTAAAAATATTTTTGGGAATATAACATTGATGCTTTTAGGAGCGTTCAAGCTAACAAATTAGTCAACACACACGACCGCACATTCTTATTCAATATTTGTACTCTAATTGTTTCTACTTGATATCATTCTTGAGCATCTAGCTAAAACATACGTCTCCAAGTTCTAAGCCAAAATATTCTCCGTCATCCCCCATGTCATGAACAGCAACATCTCGCAAGGGAAGTCTAGCTGTTTTATCAGTAACAATTTCTATCACAGTACTTCGCCGCTCTTCGTCCTTGGCCTTCAAAAAGAAAAAAAAACAACAACATATATTTGGTTAAGGAGTTTGATGGAGATACTTGCGAAAAATTTAGATCACGCAAACTAAACCGTTTGGACTGGGTAACGTTAACAGGTAGCCCTTCAGCACACGTAGGTCGCTGTATTCCAAGGGGCAGTTTAAGATCTACAATATTTACAAGAAATGCATTTAGCTAATCTAAAAACACATACAAATATCCCTGTGAATATTACATAATAGTTTCTATATTGCATGTTACAAACATACATAGCAGACGCTTTACACAAATAATACTACAGTAAATAATGATATAGAAATGCCCCTATTTATTGCAGTCGTGGGCTGCCTTAAATTGTTTCATTGTTTTACAATGGGTTTTTAAAGATTCCGTGTATTTGCACGCTTGGAAGTTGAGGAAGCAGGGCCACACTAGTTAGACGTGTTTTAGGCTTCCTATTCCAAACTGCGGTCAACTTTCCCTGTGGGAGGAAACAGGAGAAAGTACCTGGAAAAACCTACGACTTTCGGGAGAGCGTTGAGGATTGGGATCGAGTAATATTGAGGAATCTCCACTGAGAATTGAACCCGTGACCTTAAAAGTGAAATGCAAGTGGGTAACCTGCATGGGTTAAGGTAAACCCGGGTTTAACCTCGGTTAGCTCGCGTCCTGTAAATCTATATAGCTTAACTTTCATCTATTTGTTTTTTTCTTACGCTAGAAATATCACCACCATGTGTTTAATGTACTGCACAATACAAAAGTTAGTTAAAAGCATTCATGTTTGTTGATTTGCGAAAATGCAACCAGGGGCGTAACGAGAAGGGGGTGCTGGACCCCCCCCCCCAATATTATCTCCGTCAGCACAAAGGAGAATTGCGATCGCTACAGAGTAATTGAGCTCTAAGACTTGTTAACATTATAACGACCTTAACGGTAAACTGTTATTGTGCACGACTACGTTGATACACTATGTAAATAAAGAAATCATATTATATACACGTGTACATTGTTAAATAACCTTGATTTAGTATGAAACAATATTAAGAAATTTACGCTTTTATCACGCACGCCCACGCCCATGTCACGCCTATTTTGTCGGCAAAATTGTAGCTTAGACCCACCCAAACACAAAGCGTTCGCTACGCCCCTGAATGCAACACACATGACAAGCAGGCACACCAACATTTTCAGTTCCTCTTATCGTTTCTATTATCTGTGATTTACCTTACAGTCATCGCTGAGCACTGTGGGACGATGCTTTTTGGGAGTACTCGCTTTATATTCCCTTTCGTTATCACCAAGCAACTTGATAGAATGTGTGATGTCATTTGCTTTATCTTGCCATGCCGTGGAGTTGATACAATGGTAAATGACCGTTTGCTTTGCTTTATTGCTGTGCAACTGCAGGAATGTTAGCTGATTCGATTCTACCGTATACCGGAACTGTAATGGAAGAACATATCCATAATTTAAAACATAACTTTTTACTTAAGTATATGCTCGCTTCAAACTTCAAATTCATATGAAGATAATCAGGCACAATATACTTCTTTATAATTATAGGGTCGCATGAGGCACATATGCATGATTTTATGATAGCAGACGCATATCTACGTCTCGCAATATTAAAGCCACCAGTTTCGGGTGTCTTAATATCGATTACAAACAAACATGGCGTCAAACCAAGGCTGTGGTTAGAATTCTGGTAACCAAAAATCGAAAATGAATGACGTATGAATGACACGTCATACGTATAATGTGTGACCTGAACAGCCCACAGTTCTTAACAGGAGAAAATCACCATGTTATATGTTAAAGAGACTGCTAGGGCAAGTATTGCAATAAGCAATATACAGTTTATGGTACATCAATGCTGATATTGTAAATGTTGGTTGAAGTTGTTTGTTAATGTTGGTCGTGTTTGTTAAAACAAAAAGTAGCACTGTTTGGGTGAATTAGACGACAAGGCTAATTCTTATCCTAGCTGCTTCGGCAGTCTTAAGGCCTACTTACACGAGCGATTTTTGCTGCGATTTACGACGCGACTTTCTCCTTTTGTACGATGGGAAAAAGTAGCACTGTTTGAGTGAATTAGACGACAAGGCTAATTCTTATCCTAGCTGGTTCGGCAGTCTTAAATATATGTGGACAATTCTTGCTTATGTTGCTCATTCATATGTAGCTATCACGACATACACGTTTAACCATGTATACCTTAAAAGTATCATCAATATCTTCTTTAAACCACAAATACCTATCACCGCCTCTGTACCACTGCTTTACCTCCGTCTAGGAAAGATAAAGTATACAAATACATTCACTGCAAGTATATCTGATGCATATGTGTACAGAGCACTGTATAAATGGCAGCTAATCCTCTATGCGAATTCACCTCATAAAGTTTGTCAGTTTCGCTGGGCAATATTGATTGAAAATTTTCCGGGAGCGCTTTAGCCATAGACTCTCCAGTGCAAACCATGGTATTAGTTTTATATATTTATGCATTACGTATTTAAAACGAGCAGTGTTATTCATTAAAACTTACGAAGATTAAAACAAAGTTGTAAAAAGATCTTTGCGACTTTGCTATTTGATACTCACAAGACTGAAAAATTATGTGGTTGTTCCATATTTGAGGTGCACCACGCTATTAGTTTTAAAAATACGTTAACACGATAGGACGACGTTAAAATTTAATTGAAACTGGAAACGAAATTTTTTATTCAAAAATAGAACAACGAAGAGAGAAGAACAACAACAAAAATAGAAAGCAACGAGAGGAGAAAGTTTTAATTAGAAAATAAATTGGTGCCACGGTAACCTATGGCAAAATGTATCCGAAGAACATTCCGCCTTTGTTACAATAATTAGAAATGCACGTGTTGTTACAAGTTTGAAAACAATTGGAAGTTGTTTCAAATCTGTTTCGTAGCCGTCGATAACCTATCTTTGCAGTGCTTTTTGCTAGCTTTATTTATGTTGTTCCAACAAGTTGAAGACACACTATTAAACGCCAGGAACAAGTTTGGTGGCAGAACGAGACTTTGCACGACATTGCATACTGTCTAGTCATATAACAGAGAGGTTAAGAAAGCAACGTTTTTGAGAGCACGTATACGCCAATTGGAAGTAAATATAGCGTTTTATTATATACTGAATGTCAAAGTTCATTTATTCCTGTTTCTTACTGGTTAAGAACGTATCACGTGATAGTGGAGAAATTCTACTGTCTCCCTGGCAACGTAGCTAAGCGGTGGACATTACTTTTATTCACCGGTAAATAACAAATCCACAGAGCCTCACGGAGCCATGTCAGGTAAAAGGTAATCCTTTTTACACATGTCTGATTGATTTGTGGTACTTTTCTTCTCTTTTGACACTCAGTATATAATAAAATACTTATTGACTGAGACCTCGGGAAAGCAGTATGTTTTGTGGACCAGAGACTGTCGATGTTTCCCGAGGCGAAGCCGAGGGAAACATCGACAGTCTCTGGTCCAAAAAACATACTGTTTCCCTCGGTCTCAGTCAATAAGTGTTAATTATTATATGGGTGTTCTACCGTAAACTAAAGCACTCGTATTTTCCTTCTTTTAACTAGTGAAGATATGAAAAAATATGTAACGTGTGTTTTCCCGCGGGATTTATATGTTCTCTGTTCGCTTGTTCCGACTTCTGACCATATAATGGTCATATAATTTTGACCATATAATGAAATCTGACCACATAATGAAAAAAGATTTTACTCCCTCCCTGCGCTCGTTCGTAAAATATCGTTTTCACCACTCGAAAATAATATTCACATCTTCGTGCCACCGTGTAATATCCTCTATATATAGATATGATGTCATATAGTCATCGGAGAATTTTTACGTTCCTGACTTCAACCAAAAACGGCTCTATTTTTTTTTAATTTCGAGGCTGTACAGCCACAAACTCTGCTTGCTAGTCTAAGGTACTTCTCGAAACTGCTGTTATGTGTTTATTTACACAAAAAATTCACAATGATATTTTTAAATTCACATGTAAAACTCATGTTGTAATTAGCTCTGAAGTTGATATGACGAGAAAGGAAGAGGCGTTTTTGACTGCACGAAAGCAAAACAACGTTTATAACTGCGCGAAAGGAAGAGACGTTTACGACTGCACGGAAGCCAAAGATGTTTATGACTGCGCGGAAGCAAGAGGCGTTTATGACAGCACGAACATTAACCAGAAGTGAAACGAGGCTTTGTGACGTATTTCACCCGTTGGCAATTCACTTCTCAGTGACATTCGTGTCTTTTCGAACGTGGCTTGCTTGAGATTCCTCATGGGGTCGGTTGTATTGAAGGTGGACGCTATCCACCGGATAGTGATTTTTTCAACTGCTACAGAAAGGCATAAAATGCAATGATACCAGATATATTTAACAGGCAATGTAATACTCGAAATCATTATCCGGTGAATAGCACTATCAACTTTCGTACAACCGACGATGCGTGCCATTCCAAGTGTTTCAAACACTCCACATACATCAGGAACTTATCAAAAATGAACATTGACGAATCTGACATTAATCAACGATTTGACGTAATGCTATTCCTAGTTCACAATTCTATAAACCTGGACAAGGCAAAACACTGTTTTGGTCAGTGTTGCTATCCGAAGAATCACCCGCCATTCACAGGCAAAAATCGAAACTCAACCATGTCATCAAAGCGTCAAGAGAACTAGCGTTTTTTTATAGCAGAGATCATATTACTAAATATTTGTATGAATTAGGCATTACGTATACTATGTAACATTATCCATTCCTCAAGATTACTCAATGCAGTAAAGTCGAAACGTTGAATCAAAATGTTGTTGTTATCGCGTTTTTGTGTATTCTAACAGTATCAATTAATAAAGTAATAATTTAGCTATGATAATAAAACAATCCGTTGAAAAGTAACTATATAAATTATACAACTTATTCGTTTTTAAAAACGCGTTACCTTCTTTAAAAGTGGGGAAATACAAGTTCTTTTTTTCTTAGAATCACAATACGCCTGTACAGCGTCTTCTACTGCTCCTTCGTTGGGATCAAGCCAGTACATTCCTAGAAATACCAAACAGCAGGTACTACAAAATTTCTCAGCAGTAGATACTATTCATAACGAATCAGTTAATACATACTTATAAATAATATTTATGAGAAAAAAGAAAATGCAATGAAAAATTCGTAGCAAACAGCATGTGGGAGTGTATCGGTTTAATTATAGGAACACCATTCGAATTTACGTATACTATCGCAAAGTTTTCAGTCCAAGCTTAGTGGCCGAAAGGTTTGCCATAATAATTGTAACTGGTGTTCCCACAAAATCAAACCGATAATTGATATTCACTGTGCAAACTTACAAGGAACTTAAATTAGACTGTCCCGACGCATCATCACTCGCAGCTGAATACGAAGCTAAATTTGACAGGAGGATCCCAACTTGATCCTATGTGCGCTCTGACAGTCGCTTTATAACTTATATGCAATCATGGAGATACAGTTACAGTACGATGCTTAGCAAACATTCATTCAAATTCACTTGCAAACATTCGCGACATGTATTTGGGAGAAAATACGAGATGCCTGTAAAACGCACAGTTCTCGCGCAGTTTATGATTTCCACTCGAGATTAAAGCACATTAACTCATTAATCAAAGGTTTTGAGTGAACACGCATGCAAGGCTATAGCGCTGATGTAACAGTGCTTTACTTATTAACCCTGTTACAACTAAATGTTGCATGTGCTATGTTTGACTGCATGAATACAACCATTGTATAATTTTTTGCCAAAACATTCGATGGCATTTTGAACCTTTTTCCCACTCTGGAAAGTTGGAAAAATCGATAGTTGCAGAAACCTTGCCGTTCTTTTTTAAAATCTATAGAAAATCGTGGACTAAATGGGAAGATTCTATACAAAGTATGCCGTATCAGGCCGTGTCAACGATGACATTAGCATTAGCCTGCGTGTCCACTTCACTTCTACGTTTCTGTTTACGGTCAAAGGAAAGGTGGGAGGGGGGGGGGAACTGATCTGAACCTTTCTATCAACAGAAGGGGGAGCCGAACCCTCCCTCGGCTGTCCTTGGCTCTGCATGTAAACACCTAGGCATGCACGACCGCAGCCCTCAAAAGTTAATCCGAACAACTAATGTAACTTACCACTTTTTAAATAGGAATGATCGTTAAAAAGATTCTTACACGTCAATGCCGGGGATTGCTTGGTACCAGTCGGCTTTTTAAAACTTGCAAGATCATCGTATAGTCCATATAACCTTGTCAGTAATTGAGCCTCCTAAAGCATAAGCGTAGATGGAATGGCGAAGCTCACCATATCTATGTTATAATTTTTACGTCATGGAGAGGAAAAAACTCTCATTCGAGCAATTCATTTAGAGTACTTTTGTGTACGTCGGATTTCTCTGCATGTCGAATCTTCTGGTTTAACGCACCAGCTCTCTGCCACTGAGCAATTGCCCAACTGAGGGGGAAGCAGTTTTGAATACAAAAAAATTGTGTGGTCCAAATGCAGTCGAATCACGTGCTGAAGATCCGAGTGTCACATTTACACATGACAGTAACTCAGTGGCCTCAGAGTGCTGGTACGTTAAAACAATTTACACGTTTACAACACTCGAATTTTCTGCACGTGATTCGATTCAATTCGGACAACACAGACAAGATGCTGTTCGACCAAATACAAAGAAACTTAAACGATTTCCCTTACGCGTTCTTCCAAAGACAACTGATCTCTGTTCTCAATACCAAGGTCCTAAATAAACAGAGTAATCGCATGATGTACGGCTTGTTTATGGCCTCCATTTCAGTCCCAGCTTCGTTTTTGCCTCCAATTTTGATAGCAATTAAAATAAAAGAACTAATCATCATGTATTGTAAACAGCGGAATTGAAACCCAAATCTACACATATAGTTCAAAACAAAGAGCAAGAAGAAACATTAAAATGCCAAGTTTGGTAAAAACCTTTTGCTTTGCTATCATTTACACCGATAAAGGGTGTACAAGTAAAAATGTAAATGGCCTTCAGTGCACTTCACGATAATATGTAACTTTTTCTATTTACATGCGATCCTTAAAGTTATAATGTGTACAAAAAGGTGTTGTAGTCAGACACATAAAAGACCCGTGAGTTTCGGGGATTTCGAAACGTAATTTGCGTCTGGAATTGAAGAAGGAGAATTACGGACAGAAAGGATGGATCAGGTGAAATCAACAAAATTAAGTAAAGAATCATGAGGTGATTGTTAAAACGAGGTAGAAATAGATGAGCCAGGACAAGAAGAAGTTGAGTAGGCGATTGAACCATTCAATTTCAAAGAGGTTGCTGGTGCTGATGTTTATTGATGTTGACGGCAGGCAGACACCCAAAGAGGATAATTTTTATGTAATACGAAGAAGCGATTGAATTTCTTTGTGAAATTCTCTGCAATAGACACCAACTCAATTCGTTTACATTTTTGCGTGTATACACTCTTTACTATTAATTGAAGAAGTGGAATACGAGAAATCTGGCAGTATATAATAATCCGAAAAAAGGGATAATTCACGCACCTCCTCCTCTCCGCCGTAATAATCAGGTGGTCGGTCCAGTCTCCGGACACCACCACCGCCAGAATTCCGAGCAGAACTAAACGACGTGTGCTTGAAATCAAAATGTAAACCTTATGAACAGTGAGATGCAAAACAAAATGAAGAACCATTGAATCGATTACAAAATGATTTACGCAATGGATTTAGATACCTATATATTATGTATGTATTTATACTACAAATTGATAAAAATTGGGTATTGTAAGATAAATTACTACCAACTGATAAACTCAAACCCAAAATACGAGTTAATTAAATAAGAAAATTAAATAAGTAACTCATACTTTTGGTTTCAAAATGCTAATTTTTAGATCATGTTTTGTATTATGTTCCAAGAAATTTTGTAATATATGTTGAAATGTTTCAATTATATTGAAATGCTTCAACTTGATGGATTTATTAGCTGCTAAAGATGCCGACAGATACGTTAAAGGGGATTGCAAACGCAAAACTCTTACTTGTGCCTGTGGCCCACCGGGGCGACCAGGGGGTCCTGGAAGTCCCTAAAATAACAAAAACCTGACTTTACCAACAAAACATTCACACTTTTTCTGGTGTTACTCTGAGTTTATATCCACAACAAAGTGACACCAAAAACGCCAAGAGTAACTTCATTTTCACCTGATTACATAAAAACAAAGACACAAAAGATCATGAAAACAACAACACGCCTGTATAGTGTATACCTAGCATCTATCACTCAATTACAATTTTCAAGGGAAAGATTATATCCAGGCACAAGGTACAAAGCGGTTGTGTACAGTTGCACACAATGTACGAGCACTTGGCAAAGATGGACAACGCAGAGAACACTAATAAACCTAATATCTGAAGTTGGAAGTCAAGTCCGATATATGGTTTGTGTACTTTGTGTAGATATTTCGTTTCAGGCAATAGATAACTATATTCACCTTCCAACAGTGAAGTATTCAAGCGCTTCGTTGAGGAACTAAAGGTTGTTTTCCAGTTACGTGTTTTTCACCCGTGCGTACACGTGCACGAAAGTCTAAATCAATTTCAATATTACATTTGAAATGAACA
Source organism: Muricea muricata (assembly GCA_963855995.1). Lineage (NCBI taxonomy): Eukaryota > Metazoa > Cnidaria > Anthozoa > Malacalcyonacea > Plexauridae > Muricea > Muricea muricata. Next base: position 29,561,453 of record OY979717.1, read on the forward strand.
AATGCTTTCAAGGAGAGAATTCAGCATTCCCTATGAGTTAGCATACTTTAGTGATTCTACTTGTTAAACAAAAACTACATAGAAGAGTTTAAACATTTAAGTGCGTGCACGTACGTGTAAAAACGGATAACTGGAAAGCAGCCTTAAGGGTATTATTACGCGAACTAAGGATTTGCAGCATAATTGAAACGCAAATTGAATGCAATGTATTATTAATCATCGAGGCAATAGAAAATATAAAGTATTTACCGTTTTTCCAGGATTGCCCTATAAGTAAGAATGTAAAAGATGTATAATATAGTTGCAACCGAGAACACAAATTTTATCAAAGGCAACAGAAAAGTTGTATTCTATATGTGATAAAAATTCCATGGCAAAACGCACCTTCGGTCCCCGGTCTCCCTAACAAACAGAACAAACACGTTTATTGAGAACAATTCTCTTTGCTCGGTACAAATTGCCAAGCAGACAAAGAACAAATAAACAAAAAAAAACATCGATAAGGACAGAATGATTTACAGAATGCAAGAAATAAAAAAGTTAATAAAGCAGGATCAGAATGACAATGCGGCATAACGGCTTTGGGCTAAACTAGCATGTAACTTACTATCGGTCCTGTTGCTCCAATTTGCCCTTTCATTCCCTAGCCAGACAACAAAAAGTATAGTTTTGATCTGGAGCTATCACGAAAAGCAATGCCAAATATAAAAATGCAAAACCGATATTTGTGTGTTTATGTGACATATAATCTTTGCTCACGGTACAAAATCCACGCACGCGAATGGTCAAAATCAATGACAAGAAAAACAAGCATTATTCATTTAAAATGGCTATAAATTTTGTAAAAATCAATGAAATGAAGAAAAATTTAACCAGATTGAACACCAAGCACTTCCCAAAAACACGAAAAGAGAAACAAATTGCAGCATTACAATTTTTCGAGGTAAATAAACTAAGCAAAGATATAAGCGTACGGTATTTAAATTAGTGCAAGCAGTGAACTCAGATCGTGTATTAAATGGGTCAGAGACAGTTTAGTCCGTGTTTTTGTTTATAAATAACGCACGAGCTGAATATACAATGAACGAAAAATTTTCAATACTGCACTCGACCCCGGTGGCCTCGTGCAGTATAAAAATTTTTTCGTTCATTGCACATTCAGCGATCGTGCGTTATTTGTAAGCAAAACACTCACAGCGGTCTCTGATCTTCAAAAAACGCGCAGCACGCGGCCACTGAAAGTACAGTAAGTACAAAACAAGGTAGCGAGAACTTCTTTCAAAAAGTCGAAATTCTGTCAAATGGTCCTCGTTGCAGCGGCCAAACGTTACACGCGTTCGTAAGATTACAGAAAACCGCGGAGAAACAAACGTACATCACATATACAAGTTATGTGCACTAAACAAAAAACATAAAATTTAAAAAAACACCTGCAAATATAACAGTAAGAAATTTCTGAGTATCGTCCTTGTGTACAGTGTGTAAGAAAAACTCTCCTGATTCCACCTCCTTGATATTTTATTTGCCCTTTATTCAAGAACTTTATGAATGCGACCAGAGGTTCGCTTTCCTTTTTAGTCTATTTACATCTGTTTTGGGTGGTTCAATTACACGCGCATGCATGCACAAGCGCTTCCAGATAGCCGTCAAAATAATGGTCGCATTGTAGTAGCAAGAAATCGTATGCAATTTGTAATTCACTCACAAATAATGCTTATGATTAACTCAGGTATTAAAATATTCCTATATACCACTGCGTTCACATTATAATTTGAATATAAATAAACATAACTACATAAAAATACCTCCTCGCCCAATTTCCCCTCGACTCCACGAGAGCCAACAAAGCCCTTATCGCCCTGTAAAGCGAAGGATTAATATTAATATATTATGGGAAGTTGAAAAACAACCGCCTCTGAATAAGGCGATATTCATTCTTAGTATGTACTTGACAATTTGCACAACCGCTTCCGGGATATATCATTCATGTTTTGAAATAACTCGCGGAGCGCAGTTGAATTCGTGTGCCCATTTTAAGCGATGTTTATTTGAACAATAAAAATTGATTGAACATTATTTGCTATAAAAAATATTATTACAGGTGGGATTGTCTTGCTTAGACCTCATAAGCGAATCCGTCTCTAAATAGTTTGGGAGACCGATTGATGATGAACAGCATTGAAACGTAATCTCACAGCCATAGATTCAATGATCGTTATTTCATTTATAATTACCATAAATCCTTTTTCTCCAGGACTTCCAATTTTACCAGAATCTCCGTGATAACCCTGCAATGCAATTCAGTCAGAACATTTATTCTAATTTTATAATGTAGTTGATTGCGAAATCTCCAAATCTTGATCTAATATCGAGAAGGCCTTCAGGGAGGGATATACATAGGGATACATCCTGTACAATATCATCAGGCCAACGCACAGATTATTGAGCAATGCTTTTCAAGCCTTTTTAGACACGGAAAATTAATAATTCAAATAGGAATACGATGAATGCATGAATGCATGAAGTTTTATGTTCGCTTTGTAACATAATGAATTGATATAGGTAGGTTATTATGAATAAGATGACAACAGTATCCCATCGGTGCAACATCATCTCATTCTAATAAATTACTGGTTAATTTTTTCCCAGTCCGATAATGAAATACTTCTAATATATATATAACCTCAAAAACATACCGAGAAATGATCATACCTAACCGAATGTACAGTATCATACTATACCGAGCAGAATTAGAGGGAAACTTTGCGAGGGTTTCAGACATAGTAATAATCATAGTTAACAGACGAGACGGTTTGGAAAGTGATTAGAATAACAAATTAACAATATAACTCATTATCCGTGTTTTTGTTCTGGGTTGATCAGAAATTAGGTTCCTCAACTTCACGTGTTTATTGTATTCTCGACCAACTAACCAATAGAAAAGTTAGCTATTCACGAAACGAATAATTAGACCATTCAAGACTTGCTATTGGTACATTTGGCAAAAACGCAATACATGCACAAGTGACGATGAAGAACAATATTTTTATATAAATGTTGGGTTGACCAACGTAGATTATGAGTTATTTTCTTATTCTAATGAATTTTCAAACTATCTCTACAGCTAACTATGAAAAAGGCCTATAGTTGTCACTAATGCCGTATTGCAACTTACATACCCTATCGCCGCGAGGTCCTTCAAAGCCGTAAGGTCCAATCTCGCCTTGTTCGCCCTATAAAAACAAATAAATTTTCATACTTGCGCATCCAAATCCTCTCCACCGCTCGAATAAAAACAAACCTTGATGCCTTCATAACCGTATGGCCCAGCAAGACCACCACGACCTTTTCGACCCTAACATAAAATGAGATATTTCACTATAAGTGTACAATATACAAATAATGAGTGCAATCGTAAGTATAGTTTCATGAGGTGGAAGATGGAATGTCCATCTTGGATGAAAATATTTTTACCATTGCATAAGCGAAAAAATATCATTACTCGTTTTATATAGTATCAAAATAGGCCATTGCTTTTCAAGAACAGTGTATTAACAGTTTGAGTTTTGAGGGATGGGATTTATTGAAATCACTGGAACAAAACGTAAAGATATATTGTACTCAATACAGTGCAGAAGTATGTGTTCCATTGTATTCTTGGAAAAATATGACTTTCTATTCAATATGACGTGCCCAAATCAGCCAATTTAACGATAGGGGCGGTTGCATAAAAGAGGCTAATTTTATCTGTGATTAGCGAAACCGCTAACCTATCGAAACCCCCTATTTCGTACTTAATCACTACCTAACCACAAAACGGTGGTAAAAAGTGATTATACAACGGTATTGCATAGAATAAGATAGCAACACAGCGGTTACCAAACGTTTTTCGTGTGCTTTAAAGCACAACAAACACCTTAGTGTTACATCATGAAAAAAACATAAAGCATAATTTCTCATGGTGAATCAAAACTGGACAAACATCTTGCTAAGTTTTGGTTTGCAGGCCAGAACAAAAAAATCGGCAATATACAAAAGAATATCTTGAAACAATACGATACAGCTTGAACCACGCCTTAAAGCGTTCTGGCCACAAATTTGATATAACGAAGAGAGAATGTATGGCATTTACGTCTATAGAATCAAAGCTTACGAAGACGCAACTACTGAACTAAAGCAAGAAGACAAAGGATTCACAAAGAATTATGCTGCTATCAGCCGTGAAAGTAAAAATAAACTGAACTACTTTGCCTGAATAACATGCAGCACTTTTCTTAAACATAGTTCCTACAAATGTACTTAGACTTGTTCGATACATGCTGCAGTAAGCAACTCGACCCAGACGAAAGACTGCGGCAGCTTTAAAACAAGGTTCAGTTGGGCATATGATTTTATTTTGCACGTCGCAAAGCCGAAAACATGTACAACATGAAAAAGACGACGTTTGCGGTCAAAAAAGATGACAAAACAGGCGTGAAATATGTGGAAAAAAACTTCAGTATTTCATTATCTAAGTTGCTTTATATAAAAACAACATAGAGCCACCTTAAATAATAAGTGGCTTGCAGCAAACAAACCGCATATATTTCCATTTGTAGACATAAGTCGACATAAGTTGGGTGGTTGGCGTCTTTCGCAGAGTCTATGGTCTAAATAATTCCTATCTGTTTAAAAACAGCATAGGGCCAACTTAAGTGATATGAGACAAAAAGCAAACATACTTTGCAGGGAGGTTGGCGCGGGATCTCCAAACAAAACAAAACCAAACGAGACGAAATATACTTGCAGGGAGGTCGGTGCGGGATTAACGCATCTCGACGTCTGCGAGCTGTCCGAACCTACCTCGCTCGCTTCGCTCGGACAGCTGCCAGACCCCTTGGTGCGTTATCCCGAACAAACCTCTCGGCAAGTAGTTTGTTAAAAAGTCCGTGAAAACGTATTGTTAAAATCTATACAAAGTAAGAATTGTTTAAACTTACTCGAAGTCCTCGTGGTCCACCTAGTCCAACGTCACCGTCCGGTCCCCCACCACCCTAAAATTTAGAATACTCATCAACTTTCCAACATCTAACTCACGCTCAAGTTTGACCATCATTTTCCATTTTCTGTAAGTTTCCCCAAGAGACTTTATTTCTCCCTTAATATAAGAGCCTCCAAGCAGAATTGCCTAGCTTACTTTATACGGTTTTAAGAATAATGGACAAAAAGTTTTCGCATAAAAATGAAAGACTAAATTTTAAACTATTTCCAAAAACGCGCACGAGCGAATAAATGATCTAGGCAAATAGTGTACGAGACCCTTGTATGTTAGAAAATTCAGTGTCCTATTCGTGCAAGATATTTTAAGTCGCCTGGTCGAAATTCATGTTTCTTACATAAAATTAAGCACCCAAATGAGAAGTTTAAGCACCTAAATGTTATAAAAATATGCATTTGGGCTTATTGAGAAAAAAGGGCTTGATTGATTCAGAAATAAAGCAGTAGGGCTTAAAATGAACAATTAGACGACAAGCCACTAGACGATAATAAGTAAGGCAATTAGACAAAAATGAGCTAGGCAATCCGATGATAAGCTTGGTTAAATTTCAAGTACATCCGTAGTACCTCGTTTGGCAAAACAGAATGTAAAACATATTTGTCTAGTCTGCAATTACCTTCGTTTGACAGGGTTTCAGTACAAAGAAAGTATATTGTGCACACACCTTCTCGCCTTTGTTTCCCTTGTCTCCAGGAGCGCCGGCATAACCAATTAATCCAATAACACCCGGAGGACCTTGGTTACCTTGTGCGCCAAAATCACCAGGCATACCCTGTACGACGTTAATATAATTATATAAAACAAGAGTTTGAAAAAAAATTAGCATAGGATCTCGTTAACCATGAAACCAAGACCCTTCGACCCCTCTTTAGGTAGATAGTGGTGCGAATCAGGGCCCAACGCTAAAAAAGATACATGGGATCCAGCAAAATGCCAATACGAATAAGCTTGACATTTCAAATTATTTTAAATGCTAAACCAAGTGGAACAAAAGCACATTCTACATGTATATTACGTAATGTCGTTTGCCCATAACCTCCCCAAATGGTTGCGTGCTTTCAACTTCACTACGAATGCTTGTTTACAATTGTTAGATTTATTATAATTGTTACGTACTATTTATAATTGTTTATTTCAATTAATTTAAAAAATCGCAGGTTTAAAACGAGAAGTACCTCAAGTAAATAAGTGCAAATTAAAAATTGAAGAAATGTATCAAAAAATAAATTATCGAGAAAGGAATACCTTGTCTATTGCCTTCAAAGAAACGAATATACTGAAAATACTGTTCTTTTACGCATACCTTAAATCCAACGTCACCACTGACGCCAACAATACCCGGTGGCCCAGGAGGTCCCTGGATAAAGAGAAACAGATGAACAAAAATACTGTTCATTACAACATTCAGTAAGATACTAAAAATACATATACTTCAACCAGCAAACACATTTTTGTTCAAAGAAAAAACAACATGCTTTTTTTTGAAAAACTGAAAATAGTACAAGAAAACTCAATGATGCACAGGTACTCTTTGAGTTTCAAACAATATGATGTAGTTAGTTCGAAAGCTAATATTGCTATTCTGGTGTGTTTACATTCCTAACAAGAGTATACAGGGTATATAAAAAAATTTTCAGTTGGAAAAATTCTTTTAAATGCAGAGAGCTTTCGATGTTTCAATAAAATTTGCATGTAATTCTTAGTAGTTAAGCTCCATCGGGAACATCCAAAAACTTTTTTTACAAAACTAATTTATTTATTTAAGGTGGCTTATTATCAAAAGCCATTTTTACTTCGCGTGCAAAGATGGATTACTGAAAAACATTTGGAGTTTTTACGCATGATTACTTTTTTGCATAAATCAAAGTACGTCAATTTAGCGTGTTAAGTGATTTTTGAATGCCCACCGGGTAATAATGCTTGCACCAAAAGGTCTGAAACGTTGCTAAACATTTTAACACTATCTCTTGAACGTTTTTGTGCACAAGGACTTTAAATTGTAGGTTTTTATAGCTAGCCACTTTACGTCAAAAAGGTAGTTCCAGGCAGTAACGCTACATCTGGAAAATCGATGTAGTGGTACTGCCTGGGATCGCAAAAGTCCATTAAAACATCAAGCGCTCTTTGCATTAGCAGATTTCTTCCAACTGTAAACTGTTTTTGATACACTCTGTATGATAGACAGAAGACTTCACGACGGATTAAAGAGTAATTTTATCTAGTCGTGAAAACAATATTTTACTCACTCGCCGCGGTCACTCACTCGTAAAATATTTGCTTTCGCCACTCAAAGATAAGATACATATCTTTACACCGCAGTGTAATATCCTGTATATAGAGAGTATGCATATGCCCGTTCATTTACTAACATGACATATCATAGATCGTTCGTGATGGAACATCCCGAAAATACGAAGTGCCTAATTTTCTTCTCGGTGAGTTTATTCTAAATTCTTTTTGCAAAATTAGCAAGGAAATGAACGAAAATGTTGTTGTAACGCAACACCCAAATGTTATGCTACACTTTTAAAAACGCATGAAACTGTACTTAGAACGCTAAACAAGTTTATTTTAATTATGTTTTAATTTATTCAGCTTTGCCATAAGAGCAGGAGTGCCACAACAGCATAACACGACAGTTACTATGAGAGGAGCCGACGGCTTACGACAGAGCGTTGACTTTATCCTCCTTTTATAAGAGAAATGTATGCGAGCCCCACTTGAGTGGACCCTTCTTAAAATCGAACCAGCAAGTTTAGAGGTGAAATGTTCAAAGGTGAGTGGCTGTAACAACTTAGCAAATCATGTGATTGGAGAGGATTTTTGAATCGGGCGGCAGTAATATCAAACGTAATAAGAGGAAGAGTCAGAAGCTAAATTAGCAAAATATGAACACGAAACCAATTTTTCAAATGAAACATATGTAATACGTACCTGCAGTCCTATTCCTCCATATCCACCTCGTGGTCCTTTGTATCCTTTGAAACCCTAAATTATTGAAACAATGTACATTACTTCATTATAATAGAAAAAAATAAGCGTAAGAGAAATGCAAAATGGAACTGAAAAATACATGCACCCATATAAACTCTATTATTCATTGGGGTACCAAAAAATAGTTGGCAGTCTTATTATTGCGCTCCCTTAGCCAAAGGTTTTAAATGTATTGATTAATGCGATCTGTTCAACGGCAATTTTGCTCCAGAAAGAAACTGAAACAGATAATTCAGCTACTGAACATGTACAAGAATGATAAGTCAACTAAGAGGCGTGATAACGTAGACGTACTAATAAAGGACACTCTGAATCCATTTCTCAACTGGCTCGCACTTTCACAACCATGAAAAAACAAAATTTTGAGGAAACATGCAAGCTCTACATGGCAAACTTGTTTTGAGATGGTGAACGTTTAGGGGTGAAGAAATGGCAGTTGAAATACCAGAAAATGTAATATTCAGTTTGGGTGAAGAAATGATTATGGAATGACTCCCCTAATATGAAAATTATTTGATCCCACCTGTTCCCCATTAAGTCCCTGCTTTCCTTGCTTTCCGTTCACACCAGGAAGACCCTATACATCATTAAAACGAAAAAAGAAAAATACCAGTCAACAATCATACTGAATTTTTTACAGTGCATTTCTGTACCGCTATATTATTTGGAACCAGAAGCAAACAGATTTCTACACACAATATTCTTCGAATTGTTATATACACTTTGCAACATTACCGAGGATTAACTAATCCAATATTGCAAAACTAATACCCAAATCTTCGGTCATTACCATCCAATATAACGAGATTGCTGGTCTGTTTACAAACGTAGGTATTAAAATTTAACTTATATATCCCATTCTATCTCTTATTACCCCAGCATTTACAGATTCAAATTTTTTAACAGATATTGGTGATGTCAGTTTGAACTTACAGTAGGACCTTCTTCTCCTCTGGGTCCGGGGTGGCCAATACGACCAATTTCGCCCTGTAAAAGAAGATTTTATGAGCATTATTATAAGAAAGTAGTGAAAGCAAATAATGAGGATTATCTTTAAAAAATCGTTTGCGGAATCAGAGCTTGAAAACACTTTGTCTTTAATATTTCCCTCATTTGCCGAATTCAATGCCATGCCTTTCGCAGACGTTTTTCGTAGTAGGAATATACAATGTTTATGACAATGAAAATCGATTCTACTTCGACTAAATCCCTCTAATATCTTATAATCCAAATATGAATTTTAAAAACACCCGGTGTCTTTCTATAATAAAGATGGCAATAGTTTTTTAATCGTTGTTGTTTTAGGTTTTAGTTTGTGGAAGAAAAAACTAAACTCCAGAACAAACAAGCAGAGCATCCGTGTGCACCTACCGAAGTACCAACAGCTCCTGGGAATCCAATCAAGCCACGAAGTCCAAATTGAGCCTAATGTAAAAACAATTCTGCAGTCAAATAAAGATGATCATGAGCGCCAAAAATATTCTGGTTTTGAGTCTTATTACTTAGATCATGCACGGTTAAATGAAATAGACGGAATTTATCTCGTCCTTTCACATACAGTGGATGTGCAGAGTGCATAAAAAAGGTTATCAATTTATGTTTCGGTAACTAAGGCAACGGTTAGGGGTAGAAGAGGTTAGGGTTAGGCGTTTGATTAAGGTTAAGGGTTAGGTTTAGGGGATACTTGGGGGATAGAATCATATTAGTGACCGAAACATAAATTGATTACCATAAAAAAGCATTCTGGTTGAAGATAAAGTAAAAAGTATGAAACAGCTAAAAATTTGCTCCATTGTACTTACGAGTGGCGCACTATCCCCAGGTTCCCCTTGGGGTCCTTCTTCTCCTTTATCTCCCTACAAATCGGAATAAAGCTTCCCTCAATTAATGTTCCTTAAACAACGATGGGAATGAGACGAAAACGTCCAATTTTGAATGCACTGTTAAAAGAGTGATTTGTTGATGTACCGTTGTACCTACCATCATTCCAAGGGTTCCAGTATCGCCCATAATTCCCGTGTCTCCTTTATCTCCCTGAAGCAAAACAGTTAGACATGAGTTCATATGCTAAGCTCGCGATCGTAGGCTGGTTAAAATATGACAATAACGTCCATCGCACTGTGCCCTGGTTTTTTTCTTATATAAAAGTTTGCAAAGTTTTTTTAGATGATAATCCTAAAGATCTTGGTTTTCGTGCAAACGGTAGTGATAAATGATTCATTGTTAAGTCAATTTAAATTTTGATAGCAGTTGCATATCCTCATTTTCCTACCAGGGCACTTTGTCTCGTAGAGTGGAAAGACTAGAAACCCAATTTATGTTTTGGTCATAAAGCGAACAATTTTTCGTATATCTTGGTCACGAAAGTGAGTGATTCCATTTCATTATACCTTTACGCCGGCTGCTCCAAAATCTCCTTCACTGCCACTATCACCTCGAGTTCCCTATATGAAAGCAAAAATCGATCAGCTTATTCAAAATATACACTGATACCAGTAAATCAGGAGTTATTGCATAATCAAACCACATATTGTTTGGAAACAAAGCTGCGCCTACCCTGTGTCCTCTATACCCTTTAGCCCCTCGAGCTCCTTGAATACCGCGTGTACCCTGATAAAACGAATTCATGCAAAGAGATTATCAGAATGACCCTAGGTTACGTACGTCCGTTTATAGACATACAAATATTTTTAAAGTATAGTCAACGTTGTAATTATAACTCTGTTGGATTATATGTAGCTAATTAGCGACATAGCAGAAAGATTTTCGTTGCAACATCAAGGGAAAGATTTACAAAATATGCACAAACCATTCGTCCTCTTTCGCCTCGCGTACCAGAAGATCCAACATGACCAGGCTCACCCTGAAAATCAGCAAGAGACTTATATCAGAAATCCTTGTTCGGGCAAAAGAGATTTTAATCGCTGCCTTCCCATGAACGTTTGTCAAGAGACAGAAATTTCCATACAAATACATTTGTTGACATATTAGAACAGGAGTGAGTGCACTAGTACTGTGCAAATGCTTTACGCTACCCTTACTTTGTTTGTTTATAAAAGTATATATCTGACTTAAACAAATCAGTTACACTGAAACTCGAAATAACAGTTGAATAAAAGCTTGGAATCACGCGACTTAACAGAAGACCAGTTTGTGATTATTTCTTTAGTTGGAGGAAAGTAGTAAATTATGCTCTTCTTAAAGATGTATTCCTGATTTAGAATTACAATTTTTGGAAGTTTGCAAGCACAATGTTTGAGTTGGATACGGCCATTTTATTAAAAGCACGAAATGCGTGGCCTGAAATGGTTGCACACTATCGCATTTTGGCGATAACATCCCATCATACCTGATCTCCAGCATATCCAGGTTGACCTTGACCTCCTGGTTTACCAGCATCACCCTTCGAAACAAATATGTGGATGAGTTTTGTACTTATCATTCTTGCATCTCAAATCCAGATATGTATTTGTGCGAGTGCCTTCGCTTTAATCGCGTTTGAGTTACCTTAGTACCGCGTTCACCTGTCTCACCATGTCCTCCATACGCCCCGGAGGGTCCCTAGGATACAGAAAGTATGTATAAGCTTCTACATGCTTCGACGGAAAATCAAAATCTATCTCAAACTTGAGGTATATCGTGTATATAATTTATATTACGATCGAGGAAGTTTCCTAATAATGTTTCATCAGTTTTGAAGACACTTAATTCCACTTTATTTTAGAAGTTGTGACCACAAATCTTATTTCATCGTTTATTCGAGGTATCTAACCACCCAAGTAAAAATTTTAAATCAATACAGTGTGTCTCAGAAAAAATGTCACTCGAACGAAAATAGAATCATTTTTCATATATCATTATTACCATAATAATATTTTGCTTTATATATCGACTAGCATTGATAGTACAGACGGTAATTTCTTCAAACGTGTGTGGTTTTCCACACACATTTGCAAATGGATCATTTTTCAGCCTGAGAAAGCTCATATGCATCTCAGTTAGCAATGCATGTCAAACGTGATATTACTTACAGGAATTCCAGGTTTACCAGCTGGACCAGGCATCCCTGCAAGACCTTTACGTCCCTAAGAACGGAACAACAAGAGCCATGTCACCTTACATGCGCTGCATGTATGGTGATTAAAAGCCTTCAATAAATATAGCATGCACAAAATTGTTCACATGCACATCTTTAATACGCTGAGGCAACTAAGCGAGATTTAAATGTGTTCGACATGATGACTAATCATGTTTCAAAATGAGCTAGTGTAAGCTGAAAAAAACAGAAATGGTTAGCTTTGTTTATCGTTTGGTTGCAGCGCTTGCGAAATGCCAAAATTTCATACGTTGGAACAAATGTAGTAAAATAACAAAACATCTGGGGGCTTAACCCTGTGTTAACGTAAAATTAAAATTAAATTTCCCTTGAAGTTTCTTTACAAATTTGAAAATGTATCTTCAGAAATGTCGTCTAAATCGATGGTAGTTTAAGGTCCCGAAGTTTTAAAGTAAACAGATGTGTAGAAATACAAAAACTAAACAGTGAGCTAAATTTTAACCCAGGGTTAGTGCTAGCCCAGCTTTGAACAACTGGCCCATGAAGCACATGTTAGGATAAAGAACTTCAAATATAAGTTAAATTGAATGCAATCCCAAAAAAATAGAAAAAAACCTACTAAATAATAAATAAAACTTCAGGATCTCGACCATTTGCATAAATTTAGACGACATTGTATTCGTGTTTAAGAGTGCTTTTATCTCATAAGGCCCTGCTGGGCTTCTACGTGTTAGCAAAGCATGTGATAGGATATCGTAGTTACAAATCAATAATAGCTACGTACAAGATAAAACAAAAAATTCTTACCGTTGGTCCTAACTTTCCTGGACCACCCACGATTCCTGGAATGCCTTGGGTACCCTGAAAAAAAAGACAACTACTCTAAGAGAAACGCACTCACTCTTGCGAAATATAAGCTGCTTTAGGTAATCTGGTTTTCGCATGTCTGGCATCATTATCTACAAAATTAACATAACTTAGCATAAATATTGATAATGCTTGAGAAACATCTCAAAAAAATTCATTCCTGGAGTTTTCACAACGCTTTTTCGTTATATTTAATGACCACAAGTTTTTAGTCAATTTAGTTTACAGGAGCATCCAAACCATCATTTCAAAACAGCTCATATTCATTTCAAACCGCCAGTCCTGTCATCTTGTATGAAGATAGCAGAAACATAAGCCTTGCTTTTATTGTGTCGAGGTTTGGCTTTCTGCATTTTTCAACGGCATTTTTCAACGACAATATAAACTAACAAACCTTTTCACCATCATTTCCAGGAGCACCCACAGCACCAGGGCCACCACCGATACCCTAAACATATCATACGTGAATCTTGGGTTAATCCACCTATCATATAAGATGTTATCTTCTCGCTAAAAATCCAGGAAATTGTACATACAGGATCACCATCACCACCGGGTAATCCTGACACTCCTTGAATTCCTATTTCACCCTGAAAAATACAAATGAGAACAAATTTCAAGTACACGATTCAAAGAATCCAAATTAAAGGAAATTTCAAATCCTCACTCATATTTTATCACATCAAGTCAACAGAAGTATGGCCACATCTGAAGGTCAATCAGTTGTTTGCACGTCTAGCTTTGTAATCCCAACTTCGAAACAAACGTATTTCCCAAAGAAATTTGTAAAACCACCAGACTTTTAGATGTAGCGTAGCAAGATGTAGAAAACATGCTTATGAGTTTGTGCTTTCTTTGCCAACATTTGAGGGATGGCCTTTACGATTATTGGAAGGGGGGATATGTATAGGTCATCACATGAGAGGTCAGGTGATTGCAGTTACCGCTCGAGGGACGACACCGTATTTTGTCACGAGTAAGAGCATCGAACGAGGGACAAAATATGATATCGTAACGAGAGCGATAAAACTGATATTACCGAGCCTCGAATGTGATAACCTATTTATCACATACTTGTGCCTTTATCAGAGCTATTCAGGGGCGAAAATCAGATTTTATTTTCTAATTATAAATCATTTGATTTCATTTCCGAATGAAATGGCTATACGTACAACCTATAAATTTAGATAAGTTTTTGAAGATTAGTACTTGATTCAAATCTCGCCTAAACAAGTATAAAATACATTTTTTTACGAATTAATACCGAATAAGTCTCCCGAAAGCTGGAAAAGATATATTTTTTTGAATAGCTATAATAACAAAACTGTGCTCAATTTTGAGGTCAATAAGAGTTTTTTCGCCGAAAACATTTATAATTTTTAAGACTTTGAGACTTTTGGCAAAATTTATCAACTCATACACGACTCGAGTTCGTAGACTAACGCCTGTATTCAAAAAGCTCACTCACACTCACACTTGAGTGGGACTCGAATGAGATGCGCTCAAGTAGGGTTGAAGTGTGAGTGAGAGTGGAGCATGAGTGTAAGTGTCCACTCAACAAGGAAACACTCACCCTTGAAAATATTAGCGACGTTTGTATTCAAAGAGCTCACTTGAGTGTGACTTGCTGGAGTTTAGGTTTGATGTTGATGAATAATTGACAATAGAAGGTATATAAACTAGTGAGACTGTTGTAGACTTGTCGATGCATTCGTACGGCATAGCTGAACAATATGGCTGAAGGTATATACACAATGTTTTTCGCAATTGGAAAAGTCGCTATTAACTGAATTAGTGCGAAAGCACAAAGATCTTGTAGAAAATAAAAAGAATAATTATAAAACCACAGAACAGAAAAATAAAGCGTGGGAAGCTTTATCCGAACAATTCAATTCCCCCTCAGGCGTAATGGAACTTTCATAAAACAATTATTCTTTTTTAGCCTTATCTCTATGCCTCATTTTGAGTTTGAAATTGCAAGCGCAATCTTCAAACATGCAATTACCACATGGGTGAAATACAACAGGAATATTATGCTTTCAATAATTCTATGGCAATATAGTGTCTGCTAAAATGAAAAGTGAAGTAGTCATTGGACTCCTTCATATACCGTACTATTATGTCAGCCGAAGGGCATCTTAGTGTATTTGGTTTTTCAGTTTTAGGACGTATTCTGTTCCATGCTTCATTAGTCATGTTATGTAATTGTTCCTTAAGCGAGCGATTGCCTCGGATACTCGCTTAATAATTCGACTTGCTGATCGCTGCAAAATCCCTCACAAGTCTACGCATGCTAGCTGGAATGTGCTCATGGCGTAACACCTGAGCGTCAACAAAAGTTGCATATCTGCAGGAATGGATTTCCTCGGTCGTTGTGTGCAGATATGTCTGGGCTAATTAAATCCAGTAGCTCTCGGAATGCAGCCTTAGTTACCCGGTATAGTAAAAAATGTATGGTCTCCCCAGTCGCTGTTGTTTCTTGCGACATTGCCCCATAATTTTAACTTTTTTAATCACCTTTCCGCCATGTTTGAATCAAGGCGAGTCTAACTGAGTGCGGCTCAAGGAAGGTATACCTCTCACTCACACTTTACTCAAAATCGGAGCTTCACCTGAGTGTGAGTGGTGTCTTTGAATAGTTGGCGTGTGAGTGTCGCATTATACTATGTGGGTGTGCGTGGACACCCATTGAGTGGTAAGTTGCGCTCATTAAGAATGAGTGCCCACTCATTGAGTGTGTGTGCTTCTAGAATACAGGCGTAACTGTTAAATATGTGTTCGCAGGCCTTAAAAGAAATCTATTTCAAAACAAATTTATAGCGCAAAACACAAATATATCCCCCCTTCAATTATTAAGCCTGTTACCCCTCTGCCAATATGTACGTGAACTAGGAACATAACAAACATACTCCTAGAGTACTGTACTATACAACAGTACTAGTTTCGGTTACCTTTTTGCCTTTTGACCCAGGCGATCCTTGTATACCAGTATGGCCAACAATACCCTACATGTTGTACATAATGAATGCTTGTTCAAATAGATAAGGGAAACAAAGCGGGGCTTCTTGTGATGGTGAAGACGTGAGTGCTTGAGAAAAGTCATCATAAATGGAAATGAATGTCGAAATGTAATTTTTTATATGTCAAAATATTCTAAAGGCCTTGGATTAGGCAAAATGGCGTTGAATCACACATTATTTAATCCACGTAGTACCTACGTGAAATGAGGTTAATAGTGGATGATAGATTAATAGTTTTGATTGAATGCTGATAGATTTGATTGCGAGGGACGCTAGATAAAGTTTGCGACGTTTTCAACACGCGACTAACTGGATTGATGAGAGCTTGACAAACCAGTGACACATCGTCCTCATTTGCCTTGAGCTTACGTTCTGTAACCTACCGCAACACCTAGTTTTCCAGGTTTTCCTGACATTCCTGGAGCACCTGCAATACCCTACATATCAGGATAACAAAAAAGGTATATGAGCTACTTTTGTGGCTCCTTATTGGCCTTCAATCATCTTGACAATATCTTGAAACTGTAAATTTTACAATAAGTAGAGGTAAAAAAGTTTCGGATCCGATCCTGGGCAACTAGTTCCCAGAATTTTTTGGCAGAAAGTTTCACAGAATTTTTTTAGGTTTGATAATTAACAGTAAGATTAATTATGTAACACAAGTAATTGGATTTGAAATTTGCAGGAATTTCACAGAAACTTTTAAATTTTGATAATTGACTTTAAAATATGAACAAATCTATCGCTTTGGTAAATCTATATTATTATAAATACCACATCAAATAATAAAAATTCAATACAATATGAACAGTTAATGGTAGATCAAACTCACTGGTTTAATTTTAAATTTTTTTAGTCCTAAACCCAGATTTCCAGAAAGAAAAAAACTTTTTTCACCGCTGACAATTAGAGAATATAAAACTGTTAACTTACAATCTGACCACGTGGTCCCCGATCACCAGTTCCTCCTAACAATCCATCCAAACCCTAGACACGTTATTAGTAAGAATCGAGATTACGAAGAAAGGAATACTGTTGCAAATCAAATAGTTGTCTTCATTGTCCAAGTTCTCACAAATACAGTACTTATCTATACTGAGGCAAAGAATATGCTTTAAGGACTCACATTTTCGCCAATGTCCCCCTGACGTCCCACGTCTCCACGCCTTCCCTGTGTAATACATTAGTTACTTCGTTAAGTGTTGAATCCTTTTTTCTTTCACTGATAACACCTGGAAAATTTGACTTACTTCCTCGCCTGTTCCTCCATCTACACCTTTATCACCCAGTGGTCCCTAGGAAATTGACAGAAAGTAGCTCTGTTAGGGCTGGAAAAATAGTTCATTATTGAGAGTATAACCTGGGGATCAAACATGTGCAGAGCAAGTGATTATTACTTATTGCTATTGCTACGAAGCTCAGAAGGCACTAACAATGCATTATTATGACTAAATTGACTTCGGCGAAAGATGATTCCAAATGTTAATGAAATGATAATTCTAATTTAGCAAGATAGATCCTCTAGTGAAAAAAAACATACATGAAGCAAAAAAATAAGAGGAAATAATTCTGTAATTCGTCGCATAACAAAACAATCCTTCACGAATCTTTCATTGTTTTACCTAATTCTTACTTATTTTAGTTACGAGTTGTCGTAAACGAGTTGTCTTAGACGAGTCGCCATAGGGCGACAATAATCCTTTAAAACTTAATATTTTTCGTTTTAATGATGGTGTAATGTGTTACAAAGTAACCAGGTTTAATCAGTCTGAGTACATCTTCTATTCAATATATAAAAAACCCCAAAAAAACCACACTTAAAACAATACCTTGTCACCGATTACGCCCTTCAATCCTTTTGTGCCCGATTCACCTGGAGGACCCTGTGGAATAATAAAACAAAACATCAAGCATTTATTTATTTATTGATTTTCGTGCATTTATTCTTGTAAAACCAACTAATGACACCCACCTGTGGCCCTGATAATCCATCATCTCCATTTAAACCACGTTCACCCTGTTCACCCTGGTAAAAAATTGCACAAGTAGTAACAACTCCATAAATTGTGCTTATTGGAATGTTTTCTTCTCTTATAAAGTATCATGGTGTACAATTTACGGATTTTATAAATATCATTAAACATTATTCAATACACTGGCATATTCTTGTTTCAGAAAATATGTCTACTTTTGTGCTGATTCTTAGTACTTGTTGGAAAAGAAACAAAATATAGCGTTGTTTTATTGAATCTCTGTTGGGATCTACATAGTAGGTAAAATTCCTGTTCACCCAGGTGAAAAATTGCACAAGAAGTAGATTTGTTTTAAATTCCTGGTAGTTCTCTACGCGTTGAACGTGGAAACCCACTTTTGAACTATCAACTTTTATCCATTACCATTATATCACAAAAAGATCACTAAAATATTTGCAATACGTGGTCTTTTTATTAGACTGGCCTACACCATTCCATCGCTAAAGAATTTTTGAATGACGAGAAGGATCATAGACGAGTGCATTTATTTGGGTCTAAGTTATCTCACGTCGCTGCTGCTCTACAGGAAAATTAATTTTTCCAAAGTTTGTCTATGGTTTTTGAAGCACCAGGTTAAATTTAGAATATTTTGTTAAGGACATGTATTGAGTTGGTTGCAAAGTGCATGGTAAATTACTAATTCACCATTAATTTTTGCATCAACGAAAATAAATACTTTTCTTTCTTAACATTACGATTTTGATTTCAAGGCAGCCCCTATACACGGGTACCAAAAAAAGTGTCGTTGAACGACTAGAAGGACATAAAAAAACAGAGTTGACCTGCTTGCGTAGTATTCCAACTCGAGCATACTTGATAAAATTGTCGGATAAATCCACTCTGAGTCCACATTGACCTATTATTCAAAGTGATGAGAATAAAGAGATGAAGACAATCTTACCGGTAGACCAATGAAACCAGGTTGTCCTGCATCACCAGAATGGCCCTTCATTCCCTGCATTACGATGATTGAATGTATTAATCAGGCCTGTTTTATGCGTCACTTCTCCGTCGTGTCGAATGCAGTTCAGCAGTAGCTTACCATTATCTTTTTTTTCGAATTGCATTCGACAAGACGATAATGTGACGTCATAAATCAAACTTTGGTATTTATTTAGTAAAGGAAAAGTAAATTATAAGCATTTTCTCCACGATATATATCAAAGGTGCAAATATAAAAATGTCATAGCTTATTCCTGGTTACTTAGTCTTTAAAGGGAAATGGCAATTTCTCATTACTCATTTGAAAGAGACTCTAAAACAATGTATGGAAGTCTATTGCAAAATTTTTATATCTGTTTTGCTTCAGGAGATATTCTCACCTAAATCAACGAAGTGTCCGCCATCTTGGATTTTTTTTAACCTCATTAACAATGTTTTGGTGACGTCAAAACAGGGATAAGCCAGTCGAAGCTGCTCCTAAATACCTACCAACAATAAAATATTGTTTGAAATCTTCTTAGTCCGTGCTGAAATCCGAAACACTTACCGTACATACGATTATAAGAGCATATTAATCATTGTGTGGTAAGAAAAAAATCGCGTGACCCCTCTTGTGAAGTATCGTGCATATCCACATATATTCAAGATGGCGGACAACTTAACATTTCAAATGAAAATATTTCACGAAATAAGGCAGATATAAAAATTCTTTAATAGACTTCTATATATTGTTCTGGAGTCTCTTTAAAATGAGACGATAAAAAATTTTGTTGCCATTTCCCTTAAAGTTACCTTTCCTCCTTGACCACCAAGAGGGCCTTGTGGTCCTGCCAAGCCTGGTGGTCCCTACATAGAGTAAGAAAGATGCTAAATACTCACTAGTTGTGTTGTTGCAGCTTATACGGAGTTATAATAGGTTACAAAGATCTTACTGGTGCCCCTTTAGGTCCCATTTGTCCCTTGATTCCAACATATCCTTTTCCACCCTGTAAGAAAGCGATAGTAAGTTTCGAAATAAAGGCATACGACACACCTGCGTGTTTTCAAAGTTTATGCATAATACGAACTTGATAATTATGAATCTGACATTAGCTCGCATGCAATCGCAGAATATTGATTTAAACCGTCCGTACTTACAGCAATCAATATCGTTACAAGACTTACTTTCACGCCAGGCAATCCGAGAGCACCGTTATCCCCAGGTTGACCCTATGTAGGAAATAATAATTAATAGAGTCCTTATATATACTTGCGTTCCTCACCGCAAATATTCAGTTATTAATATAAGTCATTCTTCTCAGGCGAGGTTTCGCTTAACGATGCCAAAATATCATTGAATGATATCTCAGTGATCGGAGTCAAGCCGAAATATTTTATTTATGAAGAACGTTTAACGTCTAGCTAACTGGGAGATAATTTTTTGAAATTTATCATGAAAAGAAACGCTTATTAGTTGAACAGACTTATGCGCAGATGCTGTCAAATATACAGTCCAAGGCAGTAGCAAAGCCAGCCCAACAATTTCGTCATGCTATACAAATTTAAATCATTACATTATTCATTTCTTTAGAAGTTGACTCCTTATATATACGGTCTATAAACACAGTTGACATGACCAAATGACCAGCTGGCTTTGCCTTGGATTCCATGGTACAGCCAATCAAAAGAAACATTTTGCGGCATGTGAGGCAGATACACACATATGACTCAAGAAGAATTAAGGCCACGAAGTAACAAAAGCATTTGTAACATGGGAAATTTCAAAATTCGTTTCAAAATGGTATCTCAGCTTATTTGTTGACAAAATGTAAAACTAAAACGTCAATAGTAATGTTCTGGAAGAATCATTCGTTAAGTATTGTAGGGAAATTTTACCCCATTTTATAAAAGTTGCACGATTCACATGTAAAACATGTAAAAAAATGCATGATCATATATTATGCAGAATAAATTCATAAAATAAAAAATCATTCTACCTGTAAATTTACACAGGGCGGATATTAATGTGAAGGTTTTCACATGTCAAAATTCAAAAGCAATGAATTATTGAATGATACAGATGCATTACACACTTGGTGTAGTGGAGAGAAGTCTACGTACAGTCTAAAGAACTTGTTCATGTTTTAATAACTTACTAGCTCTCCAGGTTTGCCATCGTTACCTGGACGACCAAGGCGACCATTCGGTCCCTACAAAATCATAATTATAAGTCACGCTACTAAGGGGCTTTTATCATTTTTGGCTTTTAGGCAGGATCAGAATTAGGATCAGGGAAAGCTAAGGAATATGCCACGTGTGCGTGCTACGAACTTTGGTACGAATTACGTGCAACGAATGGTTTGCACTCACCCGTTTTCCAGATTTCCCAGAAGGACCAACTTTCCCATACCTTCCCTAGTAGGTAGATGAGATATAAATTATTCGTAAATGTATATGGCAATTCAAATCAAAATTAAAATGAAATTAAAGCGATGTGACAACTACCCACGGCACGCACGAAAATTATGTTAAATATTAATATTGTGCGCAATAGAAAAAGGACGGTGTTTTCACATATCATTGCTTTTTGTCCTTTGCCCTTGTTGTTTTGTGGTTAAACTAATAAAGTCCACTACAAACATACAATTAGTGACATGATTAGTAAATAGAAAAATTACATTACCCTCCACAACACCGCACAACAACACATTTACATGACCATGCAACATAGTCATACCGAACATGTGAGATAGAATAACAGCGGCTATATTGTTTACTTACCTTAGAACCTTTTCTTCCGTTCAAGCCAAGGACACCACGATCTCCATTTTTTCCCTATTGTTACACCAAAACAAAATAGTACTTCAGTATACAAAGCTATTTAAGTTGAAACATTTTGGGCAAAGTTAAAAAACCTCATTTGTATGGGTATCACAATACTTGCCACAAGTCACTCGTCGTAAATTGTCGATTAAACAAATTTATGGCTTTTTTATCTTAAAATTTATCCCAACTAAAGTCTAAAATACGATATATTTTACAAAATGGTATTAGGAATACAGAATAATAATTAGCTGAAAATGCAGTTTTGCTCCGGTGAATTTTGCGCGATTGCAAGTGACACAAGTCGCCCTGTCCCCTACTTCTAGAGCAAGCGAGTCTTTTGCCGCATACAATGAACGCAATGGCGGATCCAGGGTAAGTCATAATAAATTATAGCAGCTCAATTTTAAATTCAAAATAACCTTTTAGCAATGTCATAGGTTATGAATTTCAAAAGAATAAAATCTAACCAATGAAGTTGCTTTGAAGGTATTTTAAAATGTAAATATATCCGAGAATGAGCTGTAGTAATTTATTTTGACTTACGCTAGATCCGCCACTGAATGAACGAGCAACTTGTGGCAAGTCTAGGGTATCACATGCCGTTACGAAGAAAAACACAAGTAAAGTAGCTTCATTTCTGATGATGGTAAAAACCCGAGGGTACTACATAAAACAGAACTTCAACAAAGAGCAAACTCAGGGTTGGTTACCTTTTCACCGGCTTCGCCATCAATACCAACATAACCACGAGACCCTTGAATTCCCTAAAACGATTCTATTTAATTAACCATGCACCAACCAAGAATGTAAAAATTGGCCACAAATAAAATAGTGCATAAAAAATAATCTTTTACCCTTTCTCCCACACCACCTTCAGGTCCTGCCAAGCCTGGGTCACCTTGGATTCCCTGGTGGAAAAAAAAATCGTTTCAAATGCCACTGGAAAATGGCAAGAAATATGATGTCAGCATGACTTTGTGGAATTATTGTAAAGATCCGAGCTTACAGATCGAAAGCTTGGCGACAATAAATTTATATCGTCAAAATTGTGTATTCACCATGCCAACTTACAAATTTGAAGAATTTAAAAATGATCCCCATAAGGTACAGAACATATTTTGTATTATATTATGCAGCGTTTTAGCTAATGGCACATCAATTTGTGATTTGTGACTTGAATTAGGGCATATTAGCTTAAAACATTTCTGATCGAACAACTGGAATCCCTCTAATACTAAAGAGAACCTTCCTCAATGGACCATTTCCCAATTAGACAAACCTTTAACTTCGAAAACAATTTTAGCTTAGTTGCAAAGACCTTCCTAAATTTAGTGAAATTGTGATCGAAGTTTGGCTGTAGAACGGAAAAGCGCTTCCACTACGTGAAAATGTGGTAACGCTTTTTCCCGCGAAATACAAAAGTATACAAAATTCGCAAACTTTACATTACTATATTTTCGACATTTTACAATACTTTGTAATCAACAATTGAATGAAATTTAGTATGCTCTTTCCAGCTGTGCTGATTGATTTTCCGAATTCAAAAGTTTGTCTAAAGGGGAATGGTCCATTAGGAGAGTGTCACTATAAGAAGCTGATACAATGTCCAGTTGGCCACTTAAGGTGGAATCGTTTCTCGGAATTTTAGACAAAAAATCCATAAAATATCACTATCGCAATTACCATCTTGCCTTGCGCACCTTTCTCGCCATAAACACCCACGGCTCCAACATCTCCCTACAACACAAGTTAAAAAATTACAATCATAATTCTGACATGAATGACACGACTAATCTGGCTCGTATCTTTGCAAAAACTGACAGTGCTTTTCTGCAAGCCTTTCTCGGAAGATGATGAACGATCTAGTCTGAAATCCAGGAAATATTTTCCGCGAATTTAGGATATTCATTACAAAACAGTCAACATATATCCCAACTTAGAATCATTACCGTCGCTCCTTTGCTTCCCATAGGACCATCAGGACCAGGTTTTCCATCGTCACCCTTTAAAATATTGATGGAAGAAATATAATGAGCATAGCATTTAGATTTTTAGGTTCAGATTGATGCTGTAAATTCGGATTCTGCAAGGGCTGGATCCTAGCAGATGCTGGGATCTGTTTTTAAATAGCGAGTTTTTATTGTTTGCTCAAAAGAAATATTGCGGATCGAGTGTCAAGAGGGGTGTTACACTGTGCAATGGCTGAAAAATGTGTTGCAGCGTTGCGGCAATATTTGCGAAAAGTAGAACCTGATTCTACTTCGAGCCGTGCTTCTCGCAACAAAAATTGTGAGACAAGTTGCATAGCGTGACAGCGCCTTAACAGTCCCTATTTTGAATCTTTCAAACTTTTCTAAATTAGCGTTTCAATTCTTTAAGCATAGCAAACCAGAGCCGTCCAAGATATGCAGTTACTATTACATCACATTAGTTCAAAACTTAGGCATTCTTTTATAACGGACTTTACAGCATCTTGAAGGAAAATGGCAAAACATGAGCTTGCGCTATTTGAAAGAAGTTGAGACTAAAGTTGAGGCTAAAGCAATGCTGCTATCAGCCATGTTGTTTTATAATTAGATCTAATTAAATCACTTCACAAACGACGAAGGATATGAATATCCAAGATGGCGGAATGCATAATAGTTAATATAAAGTTAATCTCACCCGTTTGCCTTTCAATCCTGGCGGTCCAGCAGAACCTTTCGATCCCTACGTAAATATTTGAAGTCAATATTTGATACTAATTAAATAGCTAGCTGTAACATTGATGATATTTTCTTCTTGTCTCGATTTTCCCTTAATTTTTTAAATCAGTATAAAGTTCACCTACCGATACACCTGTCGTGCTAGCAGGACCAGTTAAGCCAGTGGGACCAGGATCGCCCTGAAAAATAACCGGATGGCTATTTAACGAAAAAATAAAACTTTACAGAACACCATGCATGTGATCCGTCAACATGTCTAGACGTTTTAAGGACATTTTGTATCAAGCATGCCGTGAACTGTTAAATCCATTCAAACAGGAATCTAAATGCTTACTACAGAGCCTTTAGGTCCGGGTTTACCAACATCTCCTTTCTTTCCATCAGCTCCCGGTGGCCGATTAAAACCTGTTACACCTGGTGCACCGGTTTCACCTTGAAAACCACGTGAGCCAGGAGGTCCGGTCTGTCCTGGCAATCCCTTCACACCCCGCTTACCCATGACACCGCTCGATCCTGGATCTCCGATAGGACCCTACATAAGTACATGCAATATAAATCAATAAAGATTTGAATTGAAAGCGTGACTAGTTTTTCAAAATGCTTAAACTGTGTCTAGTGTTCAGTCTAGTACAATTGTCTAGTACAAAGTGGACGATCTACCTCGTGAGCCTAAGACGATTTTCAATAAGAAACAAAAATGAATAATATGCGGTTTCATGTTTCATTTGCGATTGCAAATTTTATTACCACTAATCAAACATCACAATGTACATTCGTGTGTTTCACTATATCTCATCGTATCTCATCGCCCTCGTAAGGTAGATCGTACTATAGGAAGACGTAAGGAAGAGAGGGGGGGCGCATTGGCATTAAAACTGCACAATAATATATTATACTTAAGAAAAATTACGAGCACATCATAAAATCAGCACTACAGTGCGACACATACTTTTGGTCCATCATTTCCTTCCGCACCTTTCTTTCCTCGGGAGCCAATTGTCCCTTGTGGTCCATGTTTTCCCGCAGGTCCTGAAATACCCCCAGCTCCCTAAAACACAAACAGCACAGAGCTTAAATAGTCCCGTAAAGGAAACCAAGCATAGAACTGAATGGGAGGGAGGCACTTGGAGAATGTTTTTAGAACGCTGATTCACGAAATGCAATGATAACATCAACAACGTTACAAGATTTCATTCAGCTTTTAAAATCCAATGAAATCTTGTCGTCGTCATTAAGCAAGAAAACAATGTGAAATTGTGTCAGGCGACTTAGGCCACGCAAAATCACAACAAAATGTTGAAAAACTTTTCCCTATTTCCACTGTTATTTTCGAACAAAAAAGTGGCTGGCGGTTTAGTAAAGTTATCAGAGCCTGATTTCAAAGGTGCTTAAAGCGTATTTATTTCGTTTTTGTACTATTTCTGCAGGGCTACGTGGGCAATTTGGGTATTTACTTGCCAACCTTAGGAAAATACATGCACATGATGTAAACATGATGCATAACAAGCTGACCGCGCGTAATCAATACAGTTGTAGACTGAGTAATAATTATTATCCGTACACAATCATAAATACCAATAAATACACATATTCATTAGACCAAAAATATATTTACCATCAATAATTGGGCTACCTAGGAATGAACACAAACCCCGACTTTCGTGCCTTGAACGCACACACAAGAAAAAAAAACCCACGAGCTCATTTCAACAAGAGACAAAATTAATAAAACTGTAGTGTCATCAGTAGCGAAGCCAGCCCGACAATTTAGTCTTGCTATGCAATTTAAATCATTATCATTATTCAGTTCTTTAGAAATTGATTCCTTATACGGTCTGTAAACACTGAAAAATTTGCATTTGCATGACCAAATGTCGGGCTGGCTTCGCCACTGAGTGTCATTATACGTATTCGACAATAGTTGCCGTATAGTTGTACAAGATGAACTATCTAAAGTGTACTATCACAATTATTGTAGTTATTCTACCACCCGAAACCGTACAATGAATACACAGCAGGGCAAATAAGTACATTATAGGTTTAGGGTTAATCAATCATGATGTAATTGTGGCACTTATACTCAATGTTGAATAACTTCTTGAGATAATGTGTTTCTAGAAACTCTTTATTGTGACAAAGATCCCTTTTTTTTCTTTCGTTATATATATATCAATTACCTGTTCAGTCAATCAATCAACCTTATTAACGAGGCTGAACATTAAACAGTATATCAACTGACCATATAATGAACGTGAACTTGAACAATTAAATATGTGGCTTGTAAACAAGTTGGATTACTGAAGGAGCAAGACCGAAATTTAGGATGCTCTTTCCAGCTGTGCTAATTGATTTTTCGAATTCAAAAGTTTGTCTAATAGGGGAATGATCCTTTACGCGTGTACATGTGTTAAGCTGTCAAAACGTATTTCAAATTATTGAGACAACATGTGCCACAAACAAGACGAGTAAATTACAACTAAGCTATACGTTACCTTACTGCCAGGTTTTCCTCGTTTCCCCGGTGATCCAGTGACTCCCTTTAAATCAACATAAGTGTAATAATTCAGGTTTACAACGCAACAGAAACGTGATTGCATGCTCTTCTAAATTAAAGTTAAAAACTAAAATTTTGATTTGATTTTATTTTATTTTGACTTCTTATATTGACACTGGTCAGTAGGGGCATTTTGGTCACAAAACTACATACGTGCATATCATTTAGTGATTATAAATATACATTAGGACCTGAATCTACAGAGTTAGAACAAAATTAGTTTGACAACAAAGTAACACGGCACTATTGAAATCAACATCAACGACGGTGAAATTAACATCACCAACGACAGCCAACTGAAGAAGATCGCGTTCCAGTTTCAAGTTAAAAAATAGGTTTAGAATTTTTTCATTGTTTCACTTTGGTGGTATGTTGTAAATATCTTTTGTTTCATAACACAGGATGTGTCAAAAATGTAGATCCTTCGAAGCAGCCTCAACCCACAATCTGTTGTATTAATTTAAAAGCTCTGAATGATCCTCATGAAAAACACAAGGTCTTGTACAGATGCGAAAGCAATAGTAAGTGTACAAGATCTTGTACCGTTTTTCAAAACATTCAAAGATAATACAGCAGATTGCAGCTAATTTGAATTGATGCTGCCTCGTAGGGTACACTCTGTACAGTATAATTTTGGAAAATATTGCTTAAAGTATTACACTTACTGATTCTCCACGTTCTCCGTGGAGTCCTGGTGTTCCAGCATCTCCTTTATGTCCCTAGCAAGCAAAACGTGATTTCTGTTACCATCAAAATTCAGTGTTTGGTGCAAGCTGGTTTAATAAGGGTGAATTACGTCATTGTCTCAGGTCTCTATGAACAGAAACCGTTTTGATTCATTTGCTGGCAATAATTGTTTGAATACAATTTCTAAATTTTTAAAATTGCTTGGAAACAACAAAATATGGTAGAAAATCAAAATTCATTTTATTCCAGTAAAGGTCTTCATTTTTTTCAAAGCAAAGTCGTATGAGCAAAGCAACATCGTATGATCCACTCCTACAGTAACGACAGGTTCAACTGGCTTTTTTACTGTATGCCTCTATCCGTTCAGAAAATACAATCAGTCAACTTGCAAATAAAATCCCTCTTACTTGGATCATTAAACCACTCCAGAACTTCTCGCACACGAAAGAAAATACGTTTCCAAACCTTAAATCCTGTTTTTCCAAACCCAATGGACTTTCCGGGGTCACCTCTCAGGCCCTAGAACAAAATTATGTGAATATATGAACAATTATAAAAGATATATACTTGATTTTGCATCATTATTTTCTGTTTATATTTTAAGCTATAAAACAATGCTTCAAGAAAAGACAAAGAGAAAACAGTCAGCTGTAACTGGAGATGTGTCTTTTTAAGTGTGCAAAATCCACACAATCAGGCTCGTGTACCAAACTTAACAACGGATCACATATAATTACTACAACACATCATAATTTTATTCTTAATAAACTACCATTCTTGGACCATGCAAGATGGTAGAGATTAAGACCGCAACTAAGATTAAGAAATACTATTTTAGAGCTGCAGGTCTTTTGATGGAGAATTGAGGGGGAACCTGTTCCGGAAGATATAACGCTGACTTGAATCTCACAAGGAAAAATGCATTATTACCTTATCACCTGTTGCACCTGGTGCTCCAGTATTCCCATTTGCACCTGCGTTTCCCTACAAAATTGATATTTACAACTTATTAATGAAGAACTCAAGTTTCTTGAACATATCACAGAAACATTCATAAAATAAAATGACCGCTCAACCACGACATCTGCTACACGGCCATATCAAGGCTGATGTTAAGCGAGATGGAAGATAAACACAATATGCTGGTCAAAATAACAGCATTCGAAGTTCTCGAGTTTTGATGTCATTTCAACCTTTCTAACTCGTTAAGCGAACAAGAAAACAATCGACAACTCGCATGATAGACTCAATCTAGATCCAGGTAAAATAAACAAAATATTCCACCACAGCTACAATGAGAACCGTAAAATTAGTAAAACTTGTGGTGAAATGTTGTTTAATACAGAAAATACACCCCTTGCGAATTTTCTGCATACAGCTAATCAAAAAAGGTTGTCATTCAAAAATCTAAAATCTAAATTACTAAATCCAAAATCTAAATTACTAAATCCAAAATCAGAGACTTCCATTTCGAGGAGCGAAACTTTGAATAATAAAATAGTCGTGATAGTACAGTCTTTTCCATTAAATCTTACGTTATTATTAGAACACTTGTTGTTTCTTCTTCAAAAATCTAAAATCTAAATTTTGTAATTTAGATTTTAGATTTCTGAAGAAGAACCTTTTTTGGCTTAGCTGTATATTTGCATCACCAACGGAAAAGCCAACCACATTCGAGACTAATTTTAAGATGCTCTCTTCATAGTGCCTGGATTAAAATTTAGCCTAGACAGCGTTTCTAATCACTCCTTGGGGACAAAAAAGCAAAGAAATTGGCGGTCATATTAGCGTATATTTCAAAAGAATATATTCCTGTTGTCCCGCGGCTGCGACGTCAGATGAAAACGCTTTATTGGTCATGGTTGCCACGTTATGAATAGAAAAACATCAAAGTTCTCAGTTTTGTATTTGCTTTTCATATGTTTTCAGCAAATAACACAACGACAAACGTGATTGCTCGATGTCATGCTCAATCTCACTTAATAATTTATTCACTCTTTTAAGGTTTTTTTCTACTCGTCGCAAATTCTACTTTAATTACAATCATTGACAAAAGCCTTCGAGCAGTTTGGGTATTCTGCTATGCTCGTGCCCCCATTGCAATGTCGTTTTAAATCAATTTGTTCTCAATATGCTGTAAACGAGTACTTGGTATCGTACACCAACATTGGTAAGGGGGAAGGGAGATATATACAGCTATTTATAATCTTTGATTGATAGTCGCAAGTTTTAGACAATTTAAGAGTGCCTGAAGGTGTTTTATCAATGATTGTAGATGCAAGCACCCGCAGCGAGCTTGCGAGTCGGTTCTGTGATGAGTGGAAAAGAGCTTTTACGAGGAGCAATAGCAAAGCCAGCCTGATAATGTGGTCATACTTAGCAAATTGTGAATTACTCTCATTATTCATTTTTTTAGAAATAGAGTTTTTACCGTCTATAAACTGCCTTGTCGGGTTGTCTTCGCCGAGGGGTTTGTTAATGAAAACGATTTTAAATTCAGTAGAGCACTCTCTTTTATGAATTCACATCGCGGAAAAAATTTACATCGCGGAAAAAAACACGGAGCGGTAACCGATTGAAAAGCAAAGTAGTACATACAACGGATCCGCGATTTCCTTGTTCACCTCGTTTTCCAGGACGACCAGGCGTTCCCTACATGATCGACAAGAAAATATTTGCAACGTTTGATTCTTGTCTGATACAGTACAATCAATCTTGGAATTTGACTGCACTGAGGATTCTAAGACTTTAGTCGGAAAAACCAAAAAGTTGACCAGAAAAACTGCATTCCTGAAGGGTCTTTTCTAAATTGAGTGCTATCCCTTATAGAAAATTAACACATAATTTGCGGGTGAGATTTTATATTAAACCAGAACAATTCATAATTATGTGAAACTTAGAAATTTCCATGTGCAATTCGCGTTTCACAAGCGTTTCATTATAGGTTTGTACAGTATATGGAAGTCAATTTCACACGTTAGGACATTTAAAGGACGGGGTAGGTGGTGGTGGTGAGTGAGTAGGTAGCGGGGGGGGGGGGGGCTCGTCTGGGTTTATTTAAGCACCCATGCAATATTGAGGATTTGAAGATCGCCCATGCTAGCATATGGGTGGAGAATTTTCCCAAGCAACCTATTCAACGCTAGATATGGGATCCTGTTGCATGCAATGGTGAAGGACGAACACTTGCCCAATGCAACGCTAAGGAGAGAACACTTCCCGCGCACTGAAAAGTGCCTTGCGCATTAGCATGAGGCTTTATAATTATCTTGTAACTAATGAGGACATAGTAAACCTCTACGCACCTATAAGGGAAAAGACTTATCTAAAACAACAATGATGGATGGCCACTTGCTTAAAGTTGAATAAGGTGGCAATATCTTCATGCGGCCATGCAGTATTCACACGCCTATCGACAAGATAGATACAGCTCTAACATACTCCTTTGTAAACTATGTCTATGGTTGAATCTTACTGTTTCTCCTTTGCTTCCAGAACGACCAGAACCTCCAGATGGTCCAGAGGCACCCTATAACGGAGCATGATTAATTTTAGCGTTGTGCTGACTTATGTTGTGCATGTATTGAATGGTGATTAATTCATTGGAAACACGATTACAAAAATAGTATAAAAATATGTGTTTTTGTTGCTTGTCAAGTTTGTAACATTCATTTTGTGCGTTGCCTGATGGAAAAGTTAGGTTCCTACTTTAACCACGATACTTGCATATAACCCAAATTGAACTCACCCTGACTCCTTGTCGGCCTATGATACCAGGTTGTCCAACATTCTAAGGAAAAATACGCACCATAGTTATGCTAACATGCATTACGTAGGTTAAAAAATAACTTTAGTATAATAGGTTGTATAAAAATGGGAAAGGAAACTAGCATCCAAATTTCCGCACTTTTTTCAAAAATATTTCTGAGTAAAAGTTGCCCGAGGTATTTTCCAGCATATACTCCTGCAGTTCTGGAAAGAATCGTTTTTTAGCAAACCGTGACATGGACAGAAAACAAAGTATTTTATTAGCATCAATGCAGAAATAAATATCAATTCAACGTGTATTACGTGCACAGCTCGGCCCTTTAGAACAGGGATCGAAAAAATATATCGTCGTGTGCACGATCCACAAGCAAATTTATGAGCAAAACACAAAGGGTCCATAAATCACATTAAATTAATTAAACTTTTAAGTTCGTTTGAGAATCAATATAATAGAAATTGCTTACTATCAGCATACAGAACACCTCATTCTTTGAATTATTGAGCTTTACGCTATTTAACCTTTGTCTTCATTCCAACGTTACAACTTAGTTACAAATCAAAACGTCGAACTCCCACTCACGTCTGATTAACGGTACATTTACACGCTACGATTTGTTGGCTGAGACCTAAATTCTGGTGAATGAAAAATTTAGTCGAAGTCCATAATCTGTTTCCTTGATTGCCAGTGAAAAATTTAAATTGAACAATATGGACACAGATTAGGAATTTACACTCACTCGGCAAAATTTATGTCCCTACATACTTTGCCACGAAAGGGCAGAGTGAGCAAGTATCGTGAAATGCATGATTGGTGATCCACTGAGCGGTGAAAAGTGGAATTAAAAATTAGACCCTATTATCATTTTTTTGTAACAATGACTTTTTGAGTTTACAATGTGGTTTGGTAAATGATTAACCTACAAAAAAGAACTTGGCACAGAAGAAAGTTAGAACGTCCAAGCTCTTGCACCACTGCAGCAAGTGCCATCAAGTGTTCAATTTCTTATCTGACGAGTTAGCGGCACACCGCACCGCAGTGAGTCTCATATCGCATGTGCAATTCGTGATCAGCCAAAAAACTGCAGAAACCAACAAGCAGCGAGTGAGACTTCAGGTTAGTACTTAATCTGTGGCATGGATGCGCTTTTATTCATTTCATATGCTGGCTAGAATACGAAGCCTGTCCGACAAATCGTATCATGTAAAATTTAAAGTATCTTTATATAAATACTTGATTATTTGTATAGAAAATTACACGGTCCGAGAAGTATTAATAAAAAATCACACTTGTGTTTGGCAAAATGTTTATAATACCGCGAGTGCGAAGCATTCCTATTGATATCATTTTTTTAAAAAAATGTTTCACCAATTTGTTCATGTTTTCAGTTTTTAAACTCCCCGCGGGGCTCGTGATCCGTGCCGATTAATTTTTAATCGGCACACTAAGCCAATTAATGATTAATCGGCACAGTTTTTAGCCAATCAGAATCGAGTAAACAAAGAAAAATGATATTAGTAATAAAATTAAGGATGTATAAAGTCAAGATCTCCTACCTGCGAACTTCTCACCATCACTCGCCGTGGTTGACCGTTCGAGTCTTGACCCGCCATTTGTATAAACTACAGGATAAAAAAAAACCCACGATTGAATAGAGATATTCTTTTCCCAGCACTTAACGACACTCGAGAGCACTGATGTTTAAATCTCTTCAAATAGTTTGCACTGCGAAAACACGGAACGAGTTGTTAGAAAACGCTCAATTTCGACTAATAGAAATGCAAGAAAACGAACGTTTACTAAAAAAATTCTGCTGCCCAGCAAAAAATGAACATTGACAACCTGTTCAGGGTTCAGGTGAAAAAATACTTGAACAATGTTGTGCTGCTCACATTGTTCAACGTTGTCAACGACATTGTTCACCATTGCTGAGCATGAATGAGCCTGCAAGCAAAACAATGTTGTTGATAACAATGTGGGCAGCACAGAATTGTTCAAAGTAGTTTTCATCCACCTTGAACAAGTTTTTCATTTTTTCTGTGTAATATATTGTGCTTTCCAAATTTTCTACTTACTATTGGTCCTGGAGGACCTTGGGGTCCTGCGAATCCAGCTGGACCTGATCGTCCTGGTGTCCCCGGTGTTCCACCATGACCTGAAATGCCCTAGTTTAAAGCAATGTTAAAATATTTTCTCGGCTCGCACTCGACTTTATAGGGCCATATTATTGGAACGGTAACGAAACAATGCCGTTCGCATGTAACGATTGTAATTTGCTTCCTACCAAAATTGCTTCTTTCCGCTGCTCCAGCACACATCCAATATGTGGATACTTTTAAAGATCAAGTGGAAACGCTTTTGCAGCAGTTTGTAAATTAGTTAGATTCAATTTTTAGTTGGGCAAAAAATGAAGGTATATTTGGAGGCAGGATTAACTGTTCAAATTGTTCATGCGTCACAAAAGCTGCAGAAAAATTAATACCGAGTAAAAATATTTCCCCCAGCTGTAAAAAACTTGTAAAAAGCCATATTTAAATTTCATGACAATATCTGTGGCAGAAGCGAAATATGGTCTAATTATGGTGGATTAATTTGCATAATGGTAAGATGGTAAAAACGCATCGTGAACAGTGCAAATATCGTTGGTGTATTTTAAAAGATATTTTAATGCTTTATTTGTCCAAAGTATTTAAGCCTGGTTCAAACTTGACGTAAGAAACGGAGATTACTTCTCACGTATGTAACCATTTACATACGTGAAGAACAAACTAAAGCATAGGGACAAATATTAGATTGCCTTTGCAATGGTATAGAATTCACTAAATCACATCGGCCAGCAGAAGTCACTCTTGATTTTTACCACGAATGTGAGCCGTGCAAAGTCTGCATGATGCAAAACATCGCTGGAATTTGAATCGCTTGTCAACGCCTGTCGTGTTATTCGCAAACAACCACATTCACGAGCCATTATTGCAACTTTTTTAGTACCTTGAGTAATTACTACCTTGAGTTCAAACACCTTTATCTCAGCCAAGATTTTATAGAAATGCGCATGATATACATCAACATTTAAGTTAGACATTACTGCTTCAGTAAACGCTATTTATAGCATCTTTGGCCAGTTACTCCATAGTAACAAACAGAGGAACATTTTTTGCACCACCTGGTACCTGTACATCAAAAAGTAGGGCCAAAAACATTCTCAAATAAGATGCAATGCAGTAAGATGTTAAACTTCTTATTATACTTACATAATTTCCACTGAATCCTCTTTTTCCAGGTGTTCCCGGTAGTCCCGGTGGGCCCTAGTAAAAAAGACGGGATTTTTAAAGATCCCGAAAAGAATCAAACAAATGGAGAAAAGCATGCTAATCAAGCACCGGTGTTCATGGCTGGTTTAGTGCCCACAATTCAAAGCAAATTTTCCGAGAGATTATTTGCAAACCTAAAATAATTTTTTTTCATAAATCTTGCCTGGATGGATCAAAGTCTTCTTGTCGCAAGTTTTGAAAGAAAGGGATGTATTGAAATACACAAACTAAAACAGTTTAATCTAGAATTAACAATAAACCAGCTTTGAACGCCTGATTATGACATTACATGAACTATAGATTAATACTAGTCCGACACTGCAAAGAACAACAAATAATTCGTTGTGACGAGCAGAATTTGAACTCGAATCTTTGATTCTCTAGAGCGCCTCCCAACCACTGATTTAAGTGTACGAAATATTTTCGTGGCGAATCAACGCTGGACATTAAGGACCCTTCAATCATGAACTCTAATTCTACACGGCAGACTAACACCAATTCTAACCCTTGAGCTAAATAGACCATTTTTAACGATCCTTTATACAATGAATACTTTTTGATCAATGCTAAACCAGCACCAGAACCAGCTGTTGATATCTGTTCCCTCCTACCTGCCGCCCAGGAGAACCACGTTCACCAGGTGGACCTTTAAGCTGAAATTAGACGGGATATTTAGATGCGGGAAGCTTTGTGTGTGCGTTAGAGCAGTGATACTAAGGCGCTTTAGACTTGACAACGACTGCGAAATCGAGTACGATACGAGATTTCGCCGCTGAAAATCAGCTATTGCAAACTTGATAATAACCTGCTTTTGTACCCAACGTATCTTGAAAACAGCAGGTGATCTGAAGCGAAGACAATACGGGCCCTGAGGAAAGACTTTAAAAAATGCAGCCATATAGTCAAATTTAAAGCTCTGTATATAGCACATTACTGCAACGCAGGTGAACAATAAGTTAATCTTTCTTCAGATGGTCTCTAAGAGTCTATAATGACTATCATAATTATCGGACATTCTAGTTTATGCCATACATACAAATCGTTTCACTGTGGAGAAGCGAATAGGCGTTTTCATTGGCCGTACGATTTTTTTTGCTAGTGAAAAATTATCGTATTAGCATTTTAATTGGCTATACGGTTTTTTTCACTAGTGAAGAAAATCGTATTGTCATTTTGCTCACAACATGGCCACCGTGTCGGGGAAGGCGCGAAAAAATATTTGGCTTTTATGTCTAAAAGAAGAAGAGTTTCTCCAATACAAAACATAAAAACATGAAACGTAAAGATGAACAGCTTTGACTCACTATTTAAGCCAAATAACGGAGAAACAAATGGTATGAATCTGTTTTAAAAGTTGAATATTTTGTTTCGACATTGTTCGCCTTTGACATGCATTTTTAAATATGAAGGTCTCGAGAATAAGACAATTACATGTCGAGAACATAGTGTTTACTTTAAAGTCATATTAGGTTTAGATAAAATTATAGTGGACGGACCACTTTTTCTACGATATATGTGTACACAACTTACGAAATGTATTCTTGGTGGAGCTTCAGCTAAAAAATATAAAATTAATAAATGTAACGGATTACGAAAAAAACTTTTATCCATTGGTACCAGTCAAAATATGAGTTTTACCATCGCAACAGGATATATAATTATTTACGCAATAGACCACACACGAGGCGAAGGCAAGCAGTTATAAATCGGGTAAAGATAGAGAGCAAATGCTTACTTGTACTAGTAAAATGTTTGGATGAAAACGTTAGTGTTTTACTATGATGATAATATCAAAAAAATGAATGATTACATAAATCAGGACGGTATCTAATTGATATATTATCTATTTGCCAATTGAGAACCGCAAAGCATCTATGGACTAGAGGAGGGACAACTTAAAGTGGCTGGAAAGGTAAAATTTGAATAAAATTTGCATACTCGTTCCAGTCTCATGACTGTTACTCTCTATCCGGCGGTATGTCTTCGAACAATCTACGCTCGCTTTGCGGTATCGAAAACGAGAAATGGATAATTGGATGGGAAATGGATAATTGGGTGATTAAATATGTATTTCGTTTGTTTTCTTACTTCAAATTATTGGTGTATTTTACAACGAATAATAAAAATAATTATTATACATTGCAGTTCTCTTATGCGTCGTGATTGGTCAGTTGTATGCAGATAAATGCGACTATCACACAATGTGCAGATAACTCAGTTATCTGCCAACAGACAACTGAGTTACCTGCATGTTGAGCCTACGGTGCAGATTATTACAGTATGCGGTATTCGTTGGCATCAATAGTTGGCATAGCAACAACATTTTTTTCGATATTTTCCGTTTCATGTTATGGCATCTCGCTTTTTAAGCTCTTCCGAAGACGAAATTCTTCAATTGCTTGAGGAAAAAGACTTACAATGTATAATAGAACAATTATTTTGAGCCAAAATTTGGCACAGTTTGTCTTATTATAGCAATGCAAAACAGTTATACACGTAATCTTTTCCACCGTTTGGGTCGGAGACTCAATTACTACCATATCATATACAAAATCACACTACACTAACCTTTGCAAGCTTCTTGCGATATCTGATGAACATATTGAATAATAGCAGGGAGCGAAGTCGCCAGAAACACGTGTTCAAGGCTTGATTCGGAAGCAATTTGCTTTAGGGCTTCAACATTGGGGTTTTTTGAAGCAGCAATCGGATAAACAGCAACTCCAGCTCTTTTGAGCAACATTGCTTCTCTGAATATCTTAGCGTTAGTCCCAGGCAACAAGCCATCTGTGATTAATATTAAACCCTAAATGTAGAAAAAGTTTATCCAAGCACATAGTTAAAAAATAACAAGAACTCATTTGAGTACGGAGTGTCATGGTGTAGTTCAATATGTCTAGTAACTAGACCTCAGAAAAATACAATGCTTGGCAGTAAACATCAAACATACAAACCTCCATAGAGTATTTAAATAGTAAAAAATTACAGCACTCTGTACACAATATTTAGTCTACGGTTGGTGGTAAGGATTTAGTTTATCACACGCTTAGAGACACAGTTTACCGGTGCGGAAAACTTTGTCATATTTGTCACATTTGCGCAAGGTATACATGGTATAGAGTTCGCACTGAAGGGCTCGCAAAAGAGCTAGATCACTTACTTTCACAGCACCTGACCTTGATCCTCCACCAGCGGTGAAAAGTCGTCTATACGCCCGTTGTAACGCGAGATGAGCTGCACTATTTGTGTTTCCATTGTAAGAAACTCTGTCTATGGCTCGGACGATGTTTTTTTCTTTGTTCAAGATGCCTAGTATTAGTAGAGAAAAATATTTCCAATAACCTCGCAAAATAAACCAGTACAGGCCTATAGGAGACAGGAATTTACACATTTCTATTTAGTCGTGAAAGTATCAAAGTAACCGGTGTGATAGAGTGTGTACGCCGATCTACACTTAACATTACTAATTTGAATACAGCTAACAAAAGAAAAGGTAAATCTAGACTATATCACATCGTCAACAATGACCGTACTACGACAGTTGCGACCAAATGGAAACTAGGCTTTGCTGGTTACTCTTCGCCAGGAGTGCGTGCGTTACCAGTAACAATGCGCAAAATCATGTTTCCTACGAGGCACGATCCAGTCGATCACGATGTATAAACAAGGTCAATGATTGTAGTAATGATTGAATTGATATAGAGATGCACAACATTGCATCGAAACACGAATGCTTGCGCAGTTAAAGGGGCAAAAAAGAACTCATTCACACGAATTGTTCAGTTGATAAAACAGGAAAAACAGCAACATTTTGTTGCTACCTTTGTATGCTTTTCACAAACGAAGTTAAACCGATGTGCTTTGGTAGAAAATTCATTTTGTTTAAATGATGTTGGTGCCATTAGTAAGCTCAGGCAAACCTTGCTGATCGCCTGGATTTTTATTTGGTCTACAGAATGTCATGACTGCCGATCCTTGTGCCCGAGAAGTTTAGGAATATTATTTTCAGCTCTGTCATGCTTAAAAATAGTTTGAACCGTCAAAAAATATATTGTATCGTTTAAAGTTATTTTTATGGCACGACTATTTGAGCGCGCTTTTTGAAGTAGTTTAAACATTTGTGTCATTCATGTCTTTCACCCGTGCGGAGCACTCGCATATCTTTTTATTATATTTTAGACAGTAAGATACTAAAAATACACAGTGAGATACACTAGTTCACTAGTGAAGATATCGATCGCGAGAATATAATAATTTTGTGCTTTCAAAACGGCGATGTGTGTAAGAGCAGCGAAGCAATTTTCACCTTTCCTTGTTTCAAGAAAAAAAATACAAGTTTGTGTCAAAAAAAATGGAAGGACTTCAAGTAAATCACCAAAAGCATGTGCAGGTACTCTTTGAGTTTGAATAATATGATATAATAAGTTGAAATAAAGCTAAGTTTTTAGCATTATCGATCGAAAATTAATAATAGCTACTGACTTGCGAGTTCTCATAATGAAAAAAAAATTACTTATTCGCGG
Source organism: Muricea muricata (assembly GCA_963855995.1). Classification (NCBI taxonomy): domain Eukaryota; kingdom Metazoa; phylum Cnidaria; class Anthozoa; order Malacalcyonacea; family Plexauridae; genus Muricea; species Muricea muricata. Next base: position 29,600,755 of record OY979717.1, read on the forward strand.
TGATAAAATTTATATCTTCGCACGGTCGTGTAATATCCTGTATATATAATACATGATAAAGAACAACAGCTCATTGGGCATAGTGCATTCTTCACGTAATCATGTGGTGATAAAAAAATGAACTCAAACTGAAATACCACTTTAAAATTGTATTGGAGCTTCAAAGAAAAGAAAAAAAATTTTGTATCTTATTCACTTTAAGATACAGAAGTATTTCGTCAAATGGTTTATCAGCATACATGCCAAATTTTTCCATCCATAATAAACAAAAATCTTTTCTTTTTCTTCCAACAAAACATAATGAAGTAAAAGTATTGTGATAAGAAACACGCAAAATCATTTACCTTTATACTTTTTAAATTCAAAATGAGTGTGAACAATATCACTGTACGAAAGAAGAGCAATTTCCGTTTCAGAATCGTCGACGTTCAACGCCTTAACCAAATCCTTAGCAAACATCTTCACTTTTCGAAAATCTGATTGTCCAAGGTTCCTTGACGATTCCATCACAATCGCAAGATCCAGCGGTTTTTGACAGACTACAATAGAAAAAAAATATGCATGTTAAGCCTGAAAACAATGGTTGGCGTACGCCCTTGCCGGGATAAGTCTTAAATGTACGGTATCTGAAATGCCACAGTCTGGCCTTGAAGAAATATTTTATTACGGTATCTGGCCGTAGAAACTAGGTAGAGCCAGACTGTCGTCCCATCTCATCGGGGCTGCTTGATCAGGCAATAGATCAAGCCGCCCCAATGAGGTGGGAACACAGTCTGAGTCAACCTAATGCCTCCAGCATCTGTTCGTATAGACAGTTAATCGCTCATAAACATCCATGTGTTACAGTAATTTGCATGTCACGAAAACCATACATATATGGCACGACCTTTGCCACGATGCATACGTACCCCAAGAAGGATTTAAGCACGTTTTGCGACAGCCATCATAGCAGCATTTGGAAAATCCGGGACATTCATGATCACCATTACAAGAATTATTTTGAGTCAAGCAGAATGACTTCAGCGGTCGTGGACACTGCCCTGATTTATCTAATAAATTGAAAAACAGTGAGTATTATATGGAATTATTCCTTTATTGTAAAATTTCTACGCTTGGGACGGAAGCACTTAGTCCGCATGTAAATAAAATCGCACTCTTGGAAGAAGAGTTTTGTTCAAGGTCGAAATTGTTTGGCACTTTCAGATAATTAATATGGCACTAAACCAATTTTGAAATAATTTTGGAAGTTGCATGTTTTCAAATAAGGACAGCAATACTCGTCCTTTACGGCACATGATTGTGTAATAAAGAGGTGAATATGCCATATGAAAATTTCCCATTTGATTTCACATGTGAAGTTGAACTTTCACAAGTGAAGTTTCAAAATTCCAAACGCGAAAAAAATATTTCTCTCGTGAAATTAGCTTTCACATCAAAACTACTAATTTCACATGTAAAAAAATATGAAATTTCACAAAATGAAATTCAAAATGTAAAATGATCATGTTCTAATTCCAAATAAAATTTCAGATATAATATTATAAGCAAAGTTTTTATACAGGTAAAAGATTGAAGACGATATATTTACACAGTTCAGGTTATCACACCAATACTTGATACTATATAGCAAATAAATTCAGAAAGGCCAATTTATTCTATACAACAAAAATACAAATTTCAACAACGAATGATATTACCAAAGCTAATTCAGTCTGTTTAGTTCTATCGCTCATGCGTTTAATGCACCCAACTTCAAGCATTACAGTCTAAGGCTTGTGCAAAAGTAGTTGCTTAATCTTACCTGAGCAAAGTTTCTTAGTGATGGTGTTTATAAATGGTGATAAGTTTTCATAAAATATCGATTTGTAGAATTGATCTGTACTGGATACCATGTCCCTCAAGTACTGAAAGGAAGATTGAGGACCACTTCCCACGGTCCAGATATCCACTGTGCTCTTTAGCAACGCTGACAGTTCTTTTAACCTGCTTAAACTGCTCGATGGCGGACCTGAACTTAGAATAATCAGAACACTTGGAACGCCCTATAATGCAAAATAGAAAACATATTGCAATGACTGGGCGTCACACAGCTGTACTTGATAAGGGGAGGGAAAGATAGTATAATAGAAGATTCTATTTAAGTATTGTGGTTTTGAAGTCACGTCGCAATATTTTTTTACCAATCTTGTTTCACGGAAACCAGGCTTAATGATGATCTTCCCAACGTTTCAACGCTGCTTCCAACCTTCCAATATACAAAGAGCAGCGTTTTCAAATCCCTTCTGACAAAGACCCCATACACTGGAGTATCACAATGTTTGGCCATCAATGAAATCCCAGGCTATGTACTCATTAAAACCATTGCTCATAGAAGAGATGACTTGGAAACTTGTTAGAATTACAATTCAAGCCATTATTGTGCAGATTAAGGTTCCTCATCGTCACGTGCGTATTATATTCTCACTTATCGAGAAAACTTAGTCAAAAACACAATACTCGAGTGACAACGAAGGACTATATTTTTTGCATAAAGGTTTACCAACATAGATATAATACGTTGTATTGTATTTTAGTATAATTTCTTCAGTAAACAATGGTTTTCGAGTATTTTGATTAGTTACCCGACTAGTAAATATGAGGCATTATTTACTAGTTACAATTTTTCAAAACGGCCGCCAATGAAAATCGGTTTGATATTTTATACTTTTGCCAAAATTGACAAATGGAGAAAAATTGCACTATTACAAAGTCAAAGAATATAAACAAACTTTGATGTTAAACATCTATTGTGATACACTGTCTGCAAATAACTTATCAAATACTTTATTACATGAGTATAGAGATTTATTCATCGATATGGCTGTGCGTAATAATCGTTCCAAATTAGCAATAGCCAATCGGCATCAAGAACGATAAAATTTCACTCGGTGAAAAATCATCGTTCACGGCCTTTGATTGGACGAACGATGTTTTTTCACCAGTGAAAATTTATCGTTCAGTGTTCTGATTGGCTGATCCGAACGTGCAACACCTGCTCGCAGGCTAGTTTAAACATGGAGTCTGATTTTACAAGTATTTTTTTAACTCACCGAAAAGAGAGATTTAAGACAATTTCACTGATAAAACAAGCACCTAAAATCATAACGACGACATTCGTGGCCTCATTAACTTGAAATAAACCTCATGGTTTCATTTTCAGCAAGAAAACAAAGCAATAAATGGTAAGAAATTCCATTTTAATATTTTGCTTGAGCATTTGTTTTTGTCAGTAAGATATATCCGTATCTTTATACACTCATCTTTATACTCATATAATAAACAAATTACTTCATGGTTGGTTCGTTTGTACGATTTTTATTATTCACTCGTTGTGAAGGATCGCTAAACTCACTCGTTCGCTGCGCTCACTCGTTCCTTTAACGATCCTTCACAACTCGTGAATAAAAATCGTACGCACTCACCAACCATGAAGTAATCTCTATTTCTTCACTATTTAAAAATTACAGATAAACTTTAGTTTTTACCTAGAAATTTTCCGAAGTAAACTGTATTCATAAAAGTAGTGCATTTTATACATGTTTTACTAAGCCTATAGGCTCAGTGATTTTATGGTGAATATTAAACAATTATTGAATGAGGTCGAGCAGAATATGAGGAATTATTAAGGCAGAGGTTTGTGTTATCTGCCAAAGCCCAAGGCTGGGGCAGATAACACAAGCCGATAATTCCTCATATCCTGCGAGAACCGAATTCAATAATTGTTTTACTATTTTGTCAAAATATTTTAAACTCAGTTTAAACGCTTGCTATTTTAAGTAAGAATTAAGGCACAAGCTGCTAATAATGGAACAGCATGAAATTGCTCAGAAACTTTAATAAGCCGATAGACTACGAAAAAAATATTCTTAAAACAATTGTCAGATTACAAGGTCAGTCAAAAGGCGCATAAATTATAGCGTGACGTCATATCTTGTTTCAATATACGACGAAATGCCCCAAATTTGGGCAACTACCAAGCGGATACGACGATTTCACCAACAGCTACTAACCAATCAAAACTCCTAAAATATTTTCAATAAATAATAATCACGAATCATCAATTCGCCTCTGCTAGATCTGCACCTATTTGTTGACTTTCACCACTTGTGAGGCAAATTAAGAACAGTGAAAATAAAAAAACGACACATATAAAAACCCCAAATGTAAATAAATAAATAAGCACAATAAAAACATTCATAGTGTGTAAAAGGTATATACACAGACCAACCTGTCGCTTTCCTGCTTCGAGTGAAAATACGTCAGAGTGAACTTTTTCCAAACCAAGATCAAGACGCCTTTCTCCGTTGCGTGTTTTGTCCAAGCTATGGATTTTTATCAAAATTTCCCTTGCGTTAAAATTGTCCTTAAATTTCAACAAGACTTTTGCGTGTTTGTCAAAGGTTGCGATGGAAATCCTTGCGCCAGTTTCCGAGATACTAAATCCATTCGCCATCTCTTTCATGAAATCTTTTACCCGATGCATTTCTTCCTCACTAACTGAATATGATGTATCCACGAGGAATGCGATCTCCAAAGCCTTAAAACAACCTGCATTTGGAAAGTAAATGTGGCAATTAGTTATACCAATACACAAAACACAATACTTTGTAACACAAAAAGGGGGGGGGGGAGGGGATGTGCCCTGGCTTCAGTGAACTTCCAATTAACAAGTACTTCCGAGTTACAAGTATACACAGTGAATAGGCACTTCGTATTATATGCGATATGCGAACGTGACATGATAATGATTTACCTTGTCTGGGTCCGATACATCTTCGATTGCAACCATTTTGACAGCATTTTCTATCACCTGAACAATCTTTATCGACTTGACATTCTTCAAAATTACTGGCAGGACAATTTTCGGGAACTCTGGTGTAAGGACATTTACCCTCTTTGCCTTAAAAGCACATATCAACCTTTTTATCTATCTTTAATTAACATCAGTTTGGATGTAAGACGAGCCATGTGTGACAGGAGAAGAGAGCGGTAAAATGCATAGACTTCTGGATGGACCAGTTCAGGAAAAATTGATGTTAAAACAGTCCAAAAATTATTCATGTTTTGCTATCGCTATTTTGTTGTGTTGCCGTCCATTACATGTGTTGGCATAAACAAATTTAAGTTAATAAATGAGGCAAAACTGGGACAAGTAAGAATTTTGGTTCTGTTTCTTTTGATCGCCACAAAAATTATACATTTGAACACCTTGATCAGACAATTAGCCCTAAGCAAGATATTATGTTAAAAATAAGCCATGTTTAAATGAGTATCGTCCACAGTTTACAGGGATAAAATTTTCTTTTTAAATAAAGAAGCAAATTCTTAGAAATAAACAATCAGCCTCGACCTTTATTTGGAATGTATTTGCTAGATGCATGTATCATAGGGGGAAAACGAAACCATTTATTATTGAATATTTTTTAGGTCTTTTTAGGTCTTTTATTTCAGAATTACTTGTAACTTAAATATGACATTTTCAGTGGCGGATCCAGGGTAAGTCAAAATAAATTATAACAGCTCAATTTTAAATTCAAAATAACTTTATAACAATGTCATAGGTTATGAATTTCAAAAGAATAAAATCTAACCAATGAAGTTGCTTTGAAGGTATTTTAAAATGTAAATATATCCTAGAATGAGCTGTTGTAATTTATTTTGACTTACGCTAGATCCGCCACTGGACATTTTGTCGTCCAAGTGATGAGAAATAATTTAGGAAACCAACATTTTTCGCTCGACCATTCAACTTACTTTTACAACTAGATGAAACGATAGATCGAGGTAGGCGACCCAGCAAGTCTGCGATAGTTGGCGCCAGCTTAAAATTCTCCTGCACGGGATAGCTTGAAATTCTCCTCATGGTAGATGTGTCAATATTTGCTCCATATGCCACACCGATCACATCTACTCCTAACGATCGTAACTGCTCGACTGCAGCGTCAATCGCTGGCTTATTTTGAAATTCATCAGCAACACCGACGACAATTAATTTCTTTGGTGCACCTGAAGACAAAACACGGCAATGTGTTAGTGAGGGTTGATATCAATATATAATATATGGTCATCGTTCACTGTACAAAATCCACGCACGTGATTGGTCAAAATCAGTCATATGTGGTTTTGTTACGTGGCAACAACGAGTCTTTTGAGTGCAGTATTGACAATATAACGCATAGAAAACGTGCATTATTCATTCAAGGTCTTCAAATTTTGAACAAAGCAATAAATGAAGACAAAATTAACCAAATTTATGATGAAGCAAGTTCTAAAACAATGAAAAGGCAAACAAAGCGCAGCTTTCCAATACTTACATGTGCAAGATTTAGAGCAAGCAGTGAACTCAGATCATGTACTAAAAGTGTTAGAGACCATCAAGTTCGTGTTTTGTTTACAAATAACGCACTTACTAAACGTAAAGTCTCTAACCCTATAAGCAAGATATTTTTCACATCGTCACTAGCAATGATATCGATCACGTGACCAGTGATTTTGTGTTTTCAAAATAGCGATGTCTGTAGAAGCAGCGAACCAATTTTTAAGCGTTGTTCAAAGAAAAAACTACGTATTTGTGCCGAACAAAATTGAAGGACGTCACGAAGAACTTCGGGTGAATATCACCAGAAGCATATGCAGGTACTCTTTGACTTGAAATTAAGCTCTTTTACTTGGGTTTTTAAAATATGACTATACAATAAACAGAACATTACACAGCGCACCGCCGTGTAAAGGCCTGATTCCACGCCAGCAAAATTCTTTGCGAGAACCTGCATGTTTATGCGGAATACAGACGGTTGCACATGAATAATTCCATTGAATTCACTCTATGTGCGAAAAAATTTCGCCTCGCTAGTGAGTAGAAATCAGTTCTACTCACTGCGAAAGCGAAAAAAAGTGACAGAATTGAAAAGAATCAGTCATGCCCAACCATCCGTAGTTCGCATAAGCAGCTTCTCGCGAAGAATTTCGCTGGCGTGGAATCAGGCCTTAATATCCTCTATATCAAAATACCGTTTAGGACTTTTTTACAAATAAATTCTCTCTAATTTTAGTGCATATGGATATGTCCATCAAATCTGGACTTCTTGTTTGATTTAAAGAAAAATACCGTACTTTGCTATGTTATTCTTATATATCCACCGAAACTTTTATAACAATATAGATGGACAAATACATGTTTCGTAACAACAGTTATAGAAAAGTTAAAACTCTTACTTTGACGAACCCCATTGCGAAGAGTAAACAAATCATTTGCGGCAGCATGTAGGACAACATCCAGTCTATTTGCACCCTGTCCACTATCACTTTTTGTTATCCTATTCATCAGTTTCTTCAGTTCATTCAAATCATACTGTTGATCAAACTTGATATGAACTTCCGCATCTTTGTGATAAACCATTAGACCCACATGGACATTATCTGCCCCAGGCACAACGTAATCTAATGTTTTCTTGACAAAATCTCGAAGGTCATCAAATTCGGCAAAGGAATTCGATGGAATGGCAAATCCGATATCAACTGCATCGCTGCATGCTGGAAAAAATACAAGATATATTTTTGAGCACACAAAATTTAGCACACAACAGGACTGCAGAAAATTTTAATTTCCGGGACTACAAAGTCAATCAAAACATTTTCTGCAAGCAAACTATTCTATCACCGCTAAACAAGATATACAAGAAAGTAGAATGCAAAATACACCAGTCCTAGTGTCTTTATATAATTATGTGCTAGCAAAAAGTGACCCTTACCTTGATCGTACGTTACCTATTCGATGACCTATCCTTATCATAAGTATACGTGGATCGCGAATCTCAAAATAAACAAAAGAGTTTACTACTCACTTCGTGCAAGATTTATGGTAATTCCTGCGTGTATTTTTCAAAACCTTGATTCTGTTTGGTCAGTTTCAGTTAAACAATTTGAATAACATAGCAAGTACACGCGAAAGTGAGTAACCTTTGAGAATCGCGATCCATGTATTTATCTAAGGGTGTATCAAGTGCGTGTAGGGAAATATTTCTCTTTCTTTCTGTTACCTGTTCTTGGAGATTTTACAGTTTTATCATCGGTTTTTTCGGCCAACCTCAAAACATTTCTATTCTAGGACCATCGGTCCTGGGGTCATCCACAATAGTCAGCCCTGGCATGCAGTGTAAAAACATTACAAACTCGTGCTCCTATAACATTTAAACTCACGGTCTCTTTATGGACCATATTGTGAACTTCGTCACATCTCCGCCTTTTACATAAACCAGAGTGCAAAAATTTGCCTCTGCATAAACCAGAGTGCAAAAATTAGACAAGATGCATATTTAAGAATCCATGGAGAACACAAATGTGCATTATTTCATGCGCATTCCATCCCTGTCACCCTGCTATGCTAATTCTTACCGCGTACGTACCCGTAGAAGGAAATTGTAATGGATCTTTATTAGGAATACAATGAAATTTTTGCTTTCTGACCATGATATTTGTACGTTTGCATACCATGGCAAATGTCTGGCTATTTCATGGATTTTCGCAAAAATAATATCGTTGAATTCGGCAGATTATTACTAGTATGGAAGGCATTTCGATACAATTGGATTGGCATTTTTTCCGCTCTATGCAGATCACAATATACACAAAAACCTACAACACAACTCACTTTTGCACGAACGAAGAGCAACTTCTTCGTGTAAACTTTTTAGATCATCAAAAGATTTTGGATTATACACAGTCTTCTCCCCCGATGTGAGTGCTTTGAACTCATCAACTCTAACGCCATCACCGACGGCAACAACGAGCAGCTCAACTTGACCATCCTTTAAAGATTTTGCAAGCTCACGTAACTTTGCTAAGTTTTGATTCCATAAGTTTCCAACACCGTCCGTTATAATGACAAGGAACTAGATAATATTGAGAATATGATACAAATACAAATGAACAAGTTGTCAATTATACGCCTTGTAATCAGTTCAAAACAAAAGGACGACCATGGGAATAAAAAAAGGAGTACAACAAAACTGAGAGAAGCTGGAAGCAGCGCAAAAGGAAACTGCGGAAATATTGTTTGCGAAATATTTTTCCTTTCAGGCATGTAATTACCCTAGTTGCAACGAAAAACATTAATCGACATGAAAATTTTGTAAAAATTGGCACATTTCTTCTAAAAAATATGTTAGGAGTGGATAAACTTGGCCTGATTTGTATAGGTGATCACGCGATGTCGAGCACAATTTGGGAGTAACAGTACGAGTGGTGTTTGGAAATTTTGCCAAAGTTGGACGAGAAAGCTCTTGTTTACACAGTCCATACAATTAACAGTTTGAGCATACGCATTTCTTAAAAACGTTGCTGAGTTACAAAAACACTTTGAGCATGCGTATTGGTTCCAATTTGGCAAACAATGAATGCTCCCTTTGCTAAACATTCAAAATGTTTATTTGAAAAGCTTGTGTTATTCCTTATTAAAGTCTTACAAGAAATTTTGTAAGAGAATGATAAAACAACTATTGAACTCGTGAAATATCGTGATTTGTCGGTGGCCTCGCAGATCAACTATTTATCTCTGCAAATAATTGATTTTCTCGCCACCGAAAAATCACGATATTTTGCCCAACCTTGTCCAATAATTGATAAATATCAACATCATACCGACCTCTTACCAATTACCGTCCATGCAGTAATATTGTCACGGTAGTAAAAAATAAATAACTAAAAACAGAATTACCCTCGGGGTCTTATCTCGTTTTCCACCAGCGAATGAAAACATGTCATCGTTAGCCATTGCCAATGCCAAATCTAGTCTATCCGAACCAGGTATCTGTGGAATACCATCAATTCTCTTCGCCAGATTTTCTCTCGTTAGATCACGTCTTTGCAACTGGTTGAAATCAAATGCCATTCTAGCTCGGTCTCCAAATGCAATAGCTGCCACGTGCGTTCCTCCTTCTTCAATGTTAAACTCCTCAAGCAGATCTTTCATGAACGTTTTGATTCTGTTAAAATTTTTTGGCGTTATAGAGGTGGATGCGTCAAGCACGAAACCTAGATCTACTGCAATGTCGCACGAAAAATCTGAAAAAAAGTAAATAACGGTATGATCAGCAGCAATATACCCAACAGCTTCTTGCATAAGCCTAGTTCCATTAGCCCGGTTTCCTAGTCTGGTTACTGTGTATCTTTTTTGTGAGCCGTATTCCAATCAGTCGTTCTTATGTGCCGATCTTTGCTGAAACTTTTTTTAGATACTGGTTGGAAAACTCGGCTACGCCTCGCGTTTTATTTAAGGGTTAGAGGCTGTTGTGAAAAATTGCATTGGATACTCCGGACGGAGATCTCAGCTTAGTTAGAAATATTAAAGCCCAGACAACAAATAGAGCCATAACGTAACAGAACAAATTTAAAAATATATATATTTAATAAAGCTAACGTTTCGTTGCTACAGTTGCAACATCTTCAGAGCAATAAAAGTATTACAATATGTGCAAAAGCTTTATAGAAAGCGAAATACTATATTTTTTTTTATTAATATTTTGCTTTGTATCAAGCTTTTGCACATATTGTAATACTTTTATTGCTCTGAAGATGTTGCAAGCATAGCAACGAAACGTTAGCTTTATTAAATATATTTTTTAAAAATTTATTCTGTGTAGTTATGTTATGGCTCTATTAAAGCTGTTGTGAGCTCTATTGAGCTTTAACACTGCTCGAATTTGCTGCCCTTTCCGTACTTTAAGAACTGTTTCGTCTTCAAACTGGTTAAATTCGTCTTCATTTCATCGATTTTTACAAAATTTATAGCCATTTTAAATGAATTATGCACGTTTTCCGTGCGTTATTGCGAATAATGCACTCAAGCAACTCGTTGTGGTCGGATAACCAAAACACAAATGATTGATTTTGATTAATCGCGTGCGTAGATTTTGAACAGTGAAAGAAGATGATAATTTTATTAAAATCTGATAAAGCACTCCGGTTCATGTTTTAAATATTACATTGAAACCAGGCTATCTCAGTACATATTGACCTGCGAAAATCTTAAATCATTGTATACCAACATACAGGGAATAGCGAACAGCAAACAACCTTCATCAAAATGCTCAAAATGACCAGAAAATAAAAAAAAAGATTTTGAATAAAACTTACGTTTTCGTACTTGCATGTCTAGTTGTACGTAAGAGCAGGCGATAATTGAACCAATGCATTTAGTGAGTTTTTGAACCAAATTCAGCACATTCATTTTTTGGATGCTGCTTCAGAGCAATCAGTTTGTACAAGGCAGAGAACTGTATATTAGAACTGGAACAAGACCTTGACTGCCATCTTTGAAGCCAAATTGACCTTGAACAGGCCTCCATGCAAGTTCAGCCTATTTTTCATGTTTTTGTCAGGGAGTTTGACACCATTGAACGTAAAGAGATTTAATGTCTTCGCTTTGATTGAAGAAGCAGTGTTATAGTTTATGAACGTATAACTTGGTTTTCGACGGTCCTTTTGAAATGTCCTTTACCGCATTTGTTTGTACTTAATTGTTGCCGCCATATCTTGCCCCCCCCCCCAAACATGGGGTTTTTACCTGAAGTTATCGTTCCACTATTTACAGAGTTCGCCGTTACAAATTGTTGGGAGCCTCCAACTAGATTTCTTTAACAACAAAGAATACAACAGCATTGGAAAATTTCGGCTCAAAATCACACTAAATATAATGTGAAGCTTTGCTGAATGCATCTGCTCTCCAAATATTTGACTGAGCATTACAATTATTGCGTGCATCTGCACACAGTTACCCATGCAAATACAAAATCGTCACATTATCCCAAAATTTTCCCTATTTGCCGTCAGCCATTTTTGATACGGAGGCGGCTCTTTTGACACCTCCCTGTACTTACGTTTAATTAGGAAGTGAGGCTTTGAGATACCTTTAAGCATTTAATCTACATCATGCATTGCAAATTAGAAATATCCATACCCCCCTGACGTACTATTTAAAGCACCATGCAGCAGGAGTATTTCACTAGGAATAAATTCACGAGCGCGAGTGGCTTTGCATCCGATAAAACACGTCATGCGAGTGTTTTAAATGGCTTCAAAAACGTTTGCATAATAAGCTAAATCTTTATATCACAATATTTATGCAAAAATCTTTATACAGGGTATCTTAACGCTACCATGCATCGTGTGTTAAGTTTAACGATTTAATTTTTACATAACAAGAAAGAGGAGTTATTTAGCTTCAAAATGATACCTTTCTTAGATCATAACAGAAAGGACCAAATACACTTCAAATAAATATTGGCGGTCAAATTCTTCCACCGTGGGAATTGAATATGCAAATTTTGTGTGTTTTCATAATTATGTCGTCCAGATAAACGGCGAGTCATTGTCGGTAATCATTCAAGTAGAAAGTTCAGGGATTTTACTCAATGTCGTGGCCGATGTCGATTGCATACGAGAACCAGATTTTACTCTCTTGAACTGGGCTGATTTTAGTTCATCTGATCACATTTTCAACATAGTGATTTCGATTCCCTCTTGGAAATTCAATGTTTTTCGTTTTCATCCAGTACAAAAATCTCTGCCGGTATAAAAACTGCGTGATTACTGTTCTCTAGCAGGTATAAAGAGACGTTCACGTGTCTTATTTGCCACTTGAGTTTGGACATTACTTCATGAAATATTAGTGACTTACAATTGAGGTACAATTTCCAACGCCCCTTTCCCAAAGTCCTTATTAAAATAGCACTCAGTTTTATGCCACGTGTTATCTTTCATCGAATACTCCGAGATGCAGTAACATAAATGATCTATTATATCGAATAGATATACCATTTTCTCAACACATAATTAAATTTCTTCCAATTCTTCGTCAAGTTCTGTCGTTCAGCCTCCGCCATTTTTAATTCATGTAATATTCAAAGGCCCAATCTCACGCCGGGTGATTCAAAATCGAATCTCCCGGGTGTATTCGGAGAAAAACCAATGGTCAGAATTTCCTATATGGGGTATGGCATTCGCTGAAAAATACTATGGACACGTGTTACGGATAGAACACTTTGATTGGACGAGCTAAGTATGAGGTAGATTATATGTGTAACTGGCCATGATAACAGGGGTCATGAATGAATCCTCCAAATGTAAATGTTGCTACTCGTGAATTGGTCTGGATAGCTTTCGCCAGCAGCCACCTGCGATGCTGACTTATATACATATTAGAACACTTTATATCAATGGAGAATTCTTACCAGACACTGGATCCCGGCAAACTGTATAACCACAATTGTCATCACAACATTTCTGATTATTTGGACATTCGACGTCAGCAAAGCAGCCATCATTGAGTTGTTTGGAACAAAACGTCGGAGTCGGAGAAGGACACTTGCCAGGTTTGGCTCTTATACCTGGAATATCTGGAATATGAAAAAACAATTGCACATTACACAGGCTTTAAAACATCTTTTGCAGACCCGGGGAACACAATGTCCAACGACTTTAAAAAACGTTCAAAGAACACAAGTTACAATTAAATTTACAAGAAATTTTATAATCCAAACTAAAAACACCAAGCTTTACGCATAACCTATACTTAAATGCCAGTAATGTGACAACCGCGCGCCACTTGCGGTAGGAGCATCAATTCTTCATTTCGTCTCTCCATCCCCAAATACATATCAATTGTTTTATAAAAAGAGAATGCCGAGCAAATCACTGAAGGGCGGTAACCTGAGTACCAAGCATTGCGCCAAGTTCGCTTCAACGTTTTACAAAACGATTTTAATCACAAATAACCAATCCTAGATGCGTGGATGGTTCTCCGTAGTTTCTCAAAGTTACCCAAGTAGGAAAAGTATAGTTTTGTATAAAATTTCCAAAAAATATAGTTAATAGATTCGGGTTGATTTAAGGAGGCGCAATAGATAGCATGATACCTGGACACCTAACGTCTGAAGTCACCGATCAAGTCATCCTACAGGATATACACGATAATACTGTCTACTGTGATTGAAATACTAGATTTTTGTGCACCAAAAGGATGGGATTGAAGGTCACATGCCCAAATACGTTCAAAATGGGTAATTCCAATTGTCTACACTGTGCAGGTTGTCTCGAAAAACCTGCAAACAACATTGAAATCAGACTGTTTTTGTAATTGCATTATATGTTTAATCTGAACTGATTCTACACATAAGTATACCAAATTACAATGGAAAGAAATCCTATACATGGCAACTCAGGGCAACGTAGACAACTGGTAATTGCCGAGGTTGTTGACAGAGGGAATGCATTTCTACTTTTACCAACCTCCACTGTTCACCCACATGCAAGCATGAAATTCATTTCTATCATATTATTTGCTTAGGCATTCTCAGGATCAATTAATGATGAATCATGTAAATTCTAACACCACCTGATTGGAAAGGTTTGCAGTTTCTTTTAAAAAAATAAACTAATTCTACTGTTTATTGTCTTTCATTCTTATAACCATCCATTCACAAAACCTCTCAGCACAGGTTCGTAGTGACGCAGTTTTTCTTGAGACACCCTGTGTTGCTGACCGGATCTACTAAAACATTGTTGATTTGGTGGCATTCATTTTGAATAGTCACGAGAGCTGGAACCTTCTGACCTACGCACTGAAAGTAAATGGCGAATCGAAAGGAACGTCATCATTTTCGTAGATTTGATGAATTTGACAAACGATTTCTTTCCACTGTAATTGAAATGGTGAAAACCATTCAAAACAAAACCCCTAAAAGCACTGAGGAATAGACATGCATGGCGAAAAATTTTAAAAATGCGTGTGAATATGGAATTAATGATATCAAGGAACTTCGAGAGGAACGATAATCAGTTTCATGTGCAAAGATCATATTAAAAATACATCAAAGACGAAAAAAGTACAGGTGCATAACGATCAATCTAGGAAAGTGTGCCAGGTAAAGAAATTAAGAACCAACCATTTCCGGCTTTTAACTACATTTTAATGATGCAGCACCATTAAATCAGATAACAACACCGGAAATAGATTAAAATATTTTGCGCGAATTACACTTAATAAGAAGCTACAACCGATCAAGCTCCTATCAGATTTTTTAACGCTATTTATAGTTCAGCAGCATAAGAAAGTGATGACAATCATTGCTGAAATTTCTATCTCAGCTGGAACGGTCGAATTTCTCAGGGTACGTTGGCTTATATAGTCGCATACTAACATGCTCACGCAGTTGGAGCATTATAAGGCAAGATTAAGTGTTTATTACGAAACTTGAAGATCTCAAAAACAGGGCAAAGTGCCAAGTCATTCTTGGACAATGGAATTAGTAACGAATTGTGGCAGTGTAAATAAAACCTTCCGGAGACCGGCTTTATACCCTCGAAAAACTTTGCCGCAACGGCAGAAAGTTTAATTTAATTTGATACTAAAATAGCCCAGCGGGTTGAAATAAGGTTGGTTTAAACGTTGAATTACCGACGACTGAAATCTCTTTTCAAACGTTCAATAAACGCTTGCAAATGTTAAAATACAAATCAGTTGATTCACGTTACCATTGATCTGAAAATAGATAACCTGGATAAAGTTACTATGCTCACAAAAATCGTGGCCACTTTTGATATCGAACACTCGCTTCTTGGACTTGGGAGCACTATACGGTCCCAAACAATGGCCCCAATCGGTAAATATTGACAAAACCAAATGCTCTACATGTTTACTACTTAGGTTTGAATGGCAACTAGCTCAAAACAGTGCAAATTGCTCGGATAAAGGCATACAGCGGCAAATGTACTCCTTGTTCAGAAACCATAAGTGGTCCAAGAATCGGATGCTCGGCGTCAAAAGTAGTCATGGTTTTTGTAGGCGCAGAAACTCTATCCAAGTTATTTATTTTCACATCAATGGTTTCTACTCTGGATAATTTTCCTGCAGATAGGAATGGATACAAAAGAAACCCTTTCTGTCTGTTTCTGTATCCGTAGGAAAATTATCTTGATGATGGGCAATTAGCCTTCCTTCAGCAAGCACCTGAGTTAAACTGGACAGCAAAGTTCTCAAATCAGGGGAACATTTGCTAACAATGAACGGCAATGCATGCAAACAAAGTCAAAACATTCATGGCAGATAGTAATCTTTTGTCCTCATTATGGCTATACAAGGCAATTAATTTACCAAGTATACATCCTCTATGATTTGTTAAACATGACTTAAGCACAAGCCAGTATGCATGAACTGCAAATAGCTGCAAATACTTAAGGTATATATAATAATCATGGTGCCCAGGCTGCGATAAGTGCGCTGGAAGTGGGCACATTAGGTGCTGCAAGGATTGTTCTTTCATATTTGAAATAAGTTTTTATCCGTTACTCCGTTGAGTGTGTGGGAAATGTTGACAAAAGGACAATTAAGGTTGACCACAAAAGGACAATTAAGGTTGACCACAAAATGCCCCATCAGACAGTTCCCCACAAGAACTGACAAATTTGTAAAAATGCATAATTTGTTTCGAGATTGGTTTAACAACCCACGTGCAGCCAACAAAATTTACCCGCCTAAAAGTCTTCTATAATCCTTTCTTTTTTCTTGCACTTCCCGTTTCATACAATGGTATTTTTCTGAAATTGGCTAATACTTGCGTGCGTTCACATAATTGCAAGACGAGCACCTAACTTAAGCTTATACTCAGGTAAAAGACTAAAAAGTCACTCACAAGAGCAAACAATACCAAAAAAAATCCGAATCTAAAGGTCCTCAAGTAAAAGATTCGATCGTTCTTTTCCCTAAAGCAAAAATCAATGTAATTAAGTCCTTATTATACGTGCCGCAAAACGTTTGTGAATGAATACGAACCAACGATATTTGGAATATCCATGCAAAGTAAAGGTTGCGAGACGCGCGGCAGATTTATAATCCAAACTTCGTATATGAACAACCTATATTCCATTGCGCAACGATATTTGTCCTTTCCGTCGTTCTAATGTTGCCAAAATGTGGCAATTAGTGCAGAATATAGCTGTGAATGGAATCTCGTGATACCTAAGTCGAACTTAAATGCAATAAAAAGATTTCCTGAATTGCATTCGACTGTCAACAACACAGCGGGTAACGTGATGTGACGATATGCTACAACAGAATTCTAAATATGCGATCAAGCATATCACGAAATTCCTTTTAAAAAAACTAATGGACAATAGATTGTACTCGTACTTATCTGCAAGTTAACGCGTGTGTGATTATCATCATGTAATTCTGTATCCAGCATAGCGCTAAGCTTTGCATCACTGATTGCTTAAAAATGTTCAATGACAGTGAAGCCTAATCGTCGCACGCGAGTGATATTAATATGCTTTATGCTTAATATATTTATATTCTGGTAGGCGTGTATAGCTTTTCCAGAGAATTTCGTGCCGCAAAAACTGCCCAAAGTACGTGCAACACTCTTGCGGAAAGCCAAATAGTAAACTTTAACAGATTGTGAAAATGTAACCCAAAAAAAAACAATTTGAAAATCCTCAGTATGAAAATTGCGTGACCATTTAAAGTAGAATGGGTTTTGACTTTCCATGACAATCGTATATTTTTATACTCTGATAAATATCTGGCAAATCTATGGATTCGAGCAAAATCCATACCTTTGGCTTTGCATTGCGGAATACATTTTTATATTATGGTTTGGGGTTTTTTCGCGCTTATATACAGGTAGTTATATCGTCAAGGACGCTAAAAATGAAAAAATACAATTAGGAACCTTTATTAGACTCAGCGGAGCAACGTGCAAAAGCTAAAAATACGTAATAGTTGCGTTTTATAATCCATTAAGTCTTCGCTTCAAAGCTAAAACCATTTTGAAAAAGAGTGAAATAGGCTTACCCTTATTTGGAGAAGACAGTCGGGCAATCAAGCGACCGGGATATAGATAAATAACGATAAATTGTCGGACGTTAAACAAACAAAATACTTGACAACACTTCTCGTAGGTGGCGTATTCATTCATCGAATAAGTGGACGGTTGCTTTGTAATGCCTTAAATTATCTCGCATAATACACACATACGCGCACGCTCTTGTTTAATAGGCAGGGCAAGGGTGAAACGAATGAATGAGAAATCACGTTTTATCTATTATTGTCTAATGTGGGACGGCAGACAGCAATACACATGCTTTCAACACCTGTATAATGCCCGCTCATTAAAGACAAAACGACTTTCTATGCCTGAAGGTTTTTAAAACTACATAAAATAGTAATATGCAAATTACATTACATGTACACATGTATTACGCCAGGAGTAAGCCCAGGAATAAAAACAAACAAAATTACGTTAATTTTCAGGGAACGCGTATTTGCGTAAAATGCGCAAATTGTATATGGCACAGTTAGTAAGTATGCACAGTTAGTAAATATTTCGCGGTTGCGCACATTGCCTGGAATAATGAACAGCGATTTTTACTTGACAAAGACGCACAAACGTCTGTATAGTTAGCGTATGATCCTATTAATATCCTATACTATCACAAATTATAAATTATTGATTTCAATCAAAAAACCGAAAAATATAGTACGTTATCAAACGGCAAAATATCCATCCACATTCATGGCTGATTCATGTCAAAACGATAAGCCACGTTAAAGTTGACCTCGAATTTTGGAAAATCAGCACGTATGACAACTAGATTCCCGCGAATAAGAAAGCGACGGTCTATCTGAACAATATGTCAAAAAGGGAAACCATTACTCTATTTTACATGGTTTTACCTCGGCTAGTATGCGCAAGGACGACTGTCTCCTCGAAAAACTACTTCAAGTGACCATTTAGGATTAAAGTGATATATCGCACTTACCCTGAGCATTTGTTGACAGTTGATATGCGCAAGCAATCAGCAAAGATAAGGCGAAACTTCCCCTACGAATCATGGCCAAGTTCTACGCACAGGAACAATGCAAGACATGCAATAATACCAGCGATACAACCAGGACTCACCGCTTGAGCTAGTGAAACAATGTACAGCCCTTGTACAAAAGTAGAAAATAAACAGTTGGATGTTATTTGATCCGCCGACTCATGCGGGGTTGGACCACCTAATTAATTTTCAACTATAAGTCAGATACGAGAGGTATTTCATTTTCTAAGCAAACTCAGTCACTTGTATTGGATGTCAAAGGCAAAAAAAAAATGACAAACATTTACCTCGTGATATTGTTCAAACGACTAGAAATCCTGCCTTTCCGTCAAACAAAAAAGAGATGCGGTGACCTTGTCTCCCCATGGTTTTAATTGGATAAATTCTATCAATAGTTTCAAAAGAAGAGGAAATATTGTAGCTTATACCAGCGCAGGCAATGACTGCCGCGTTTTATAGTGAGATTTATTGATCATAATTTAGAATGATATTTAATTCTACTTACATAGCTTAATTTATTTCAACCTTGGCAATAAAATTCAACAATAGCAACCATACCTAGAAGCACAAAGAAAGGTTCTGAAATGGTCTTGCATTTTTGTTAGCACGATCTTGTGCATGTATATCGCCAATTTCATCAAAAAATAATGCGCAATAGGTTGTTCCTGCATTTTAGAAATGGGGCTAGTTGAGGTTAGCCGCCATTATAGAAGGAAAAAACCCCGCAAGGTTCGGTACCTTACTGTAGCGATAATGTAGTCGTGATATGCCAGTTTTAACTGCATGATTATTTTTCATTTCTTTAGAAATTGATTGTTTTTATACTCATTGAGCACAGTATTCGAAATATGTGCATAGCTGGACTAAACGGACTCCGTACGCTGCTGCGTACTGATTATGTTAAGGGTTTTGTCAAAACACCATGAGGTAAGTATATTAGCGTATTAGTACAATAATAATTGCACTGACCAAGAGCAATGGTACGAAGTGCGTCCTGACATATAATATACATATACATACATACATACATACATACATACATACATACATCATACATCATACATATATATATATATACAGATATACATACATATATAGATAGATGTTTATATATATATATATAAAAAATATTATCACATACTTGTGCCTTTATCTGGGCGATAAAACGGCGAGATAAAAACAATATCTCCCGTGATATCGTTTTTTGTCCCGTGATATCGTTTTTTGTCCCGTGATATCGTTTTTTGTCCCGCGATATCGTTTTTTGTCTCGCTCAAAACAAAGATGGCGTCCGACTGAAGGATCGATAGAGAGATAAGAATAAAAATATAAAATAATACAAGGAAAATAACACAAAGAAATTTGCAGCTATTAAAAGATAAGTTATTTTTGGTTTGTTTTTGTAGTTTCTACCTGTTTAGCGTATTTCAAACAATAATTTTGAATTCATTTTGAAATGTACTCGAAGTATAAAAAATTTGAAAATATAACCTGGTTTTTGCTGTAGATAAAGGCACAAGTATGTGATAAATAGGTTATCACATTCGAGACTCGGTAATATCAGTTCTATCGCTCTCGTTACGATATCATATTTTGTCCCTCGTTCGCTGCGCTCACTCGTGACAAAATATGATATCGTCTCTCGAGCGATAAAACTGATATCACCTCGCCTCTCATATGATAACCTGTACTTAGTTACTTTATTTTTATCAGCGAAAATCTGCTAGGAAAGTACTGAAATCAACAAATTTGTTAAAACTGATATAGTTGCTACTTGCAAGTTCCGGTGCAACTTGCTCGGAGCAACTAGCGCATGAACATTGCAATATTGACGGCAATCTTGCAATATTGGGGGGAACAGAACATCCGGTTTGACTGTAAATATTTCAGAAACTAAGCAAGTTAACAAAAATTTAAGAAATAAATTTAGCAAGTTAACAAAAATATTATAGTTAATTTCTTAGTTTCCAATGAGGCCATATCCTTTAAAATTAAATTTTGATTTAGGTTTAAACGTTATTTATTTACGTTTAAAAAGTTATATAATAACTTGATGACAAACATTTTATGCATTGTTTAGAAAGTGAAATATACTATAGCTTTGTTTGTCATGGAAAGTTTGTTCGAAAAAACGACGAAAATATATTTCGATAGTTTACTAATTTTTTTGCCTAAATTAGTTTTTTGCATTTTGAGAAATCAAGAAAAAACTCACAACTCTTCTTCAAACGTTTTAAAAATTTACCAAAAACTTTCCTTTGATGAAAATTCTGATTGTTCCGGTTTTCTTCTGTGCTGCGGTATATATTCTAGTTATTTACAGTTAATAAATAATTAGATGAAAGCTGTGGAAAAATCTCGACGAATCTCGACTTCGATTGTCCAAAGTCGAAAGTTCTACTGGAAAACCTCCTCAAAAATAAGCAAGTTAGTCAAATACCTCGAAAGTCAGGATTTATGTCTTAAAACCCTGACGCTGCACATCGTGTGGGTCTTTACATCAACTCAAACACTCCTTCTTGTTATTTAACCTGTACACTTGGATATTTGAATAAAACATGAGATATAGTAAATATCTCATTTTTCTATTTACAGAGCGGAATAGCGGAGGAAATCAGCCTATCACGTAACAGAAATAACGATATATTGATTTGAGAATTTGAAATATAAAATTTCCATTAACCCGTATCCCCAACATAGGTATGAGCAGTGTTGTGTTTTTGCCGAGTCTCCAAACCACACATTTTGTTAACTGTTGGAAAACGCAGGTGCAGGCAAAGTCTCTGATATCTCATGGGTTCGTTTCTCTATTTATTGTCATGTCAAGTCGAGTCAAGACAAGGCAACACCGACAGGCGGCTGGTAAAAGCGGAAAGATTTAAAAAGGCGGGTATACAGGATGTTTCAAGGATACAAAAGTAATAGCACAATTGTATCTAGGATGAATAGTCTAGACTTATTAATAACCTAAGGGAGTGAATGTTTCAAAACATTATTTTTTTAAATTTTGCTCCGTTTCCTTTGCACTCACGGAACAGAGTGAATGACGGTTATAACGCCATGCGCGATGGCAAAACAAATACTCGGATTATAAAGGTCAAACATACTGCAGACCGACACAGGGTGGGTCTCGATTAATTAAACGACATACACGAGGCAAGAAAAACATACAGCGTAGTACATAAATAATTACACTTGGTACACTTTTGACACATTTTAGAGTCAGCATCATCGCAGTGTTCCACACACAGTACTAGGATTGTGGATGAAGTGAAATCTGGATCGCCACGGATCTACAGAAACAACAGAAACAGGCTATATACTTGTAAGTGGTTGGTTATAAAAGAGAGAAATGATGAACTATAGAAATTGGTTTTCTAAAGAACGAATCACAAACAATGATGATTTTTGTTTTCATAAGGCCAATCAGAAAGCCTGATTGTTTTAGTTAATCTACAAGTTTAAATGTATACAGGAATGAATGTACGAACTACCAATGGTCAAATTATAAAATTTACAAAGTTATGACAAATGTTAGTTGGATAACAATCAAAAATATTTATCAGCAACAAATTGTGGAAATTCTTCAGTAGAAGTCGGTAATATCGCTCTCGTCATGTGAGAAAATTTCTTCAGATTCATGCTGTTACTATGGGGTGGTAGCCTTTCATGTTCAAAGTTTTTTGACGTGATAATGATTGCCCGCCTTCGTGATGTTTCGCAGCAACTGCGACGCCAGAATTGTTGCGCGCAGACATACTCGACTTCTCAGCGTCGCTGTGCGAAGTGAATACATGCTATCTTAACCGCGCACCGTTAAAGGTCATGTTCAGCTTCGTGAATGCTTTCTGCACCAGATCTTGAAGTACTCTTCGCTAACCTAGCTGTGGGCTTAAAGACCGAAAAGGAAGGTGACTATACGAGCTGGCGTAGCTTTTTCAGCAATATTAAACAGTAGCCGACCTTTGTGTGGAAGCTCTGTCTTGTAAACCTGGGTTTCAGTCACCTAAAACAGCGACTCACTTTTCTGAACCGAAACTTCGTTCTCAAACTCATCTATATCGTCAGGTTGACCGGAGCGGACGGCTTTTGTCTTGAATGTCAGAGAGGCTTCATCATGGCACGGTCACGTAGTTGTGCATATCTGTTTCTATTCACGGTGGTTAAGGCGTTTTTCTCCAGAAGAGAAACTCTCCCTCCACTTCAACGTTCATAGCGAGGTTTGACATTTGTGCAAGTTGCTGTGCAAGTTGCTGTGACAATATGCTCTGCGATTCCACCTCCTAAAATGAAAACATGTCCACATTAGAGTTGAAAACTAGGCGAATTTATTGCGGCTTCTCTCCGTCTGTTCACTATTGCCAAAAAAAAAGCAACAAAGCGTTTGTATCTCTTGATTTCTTAGCGCTAGTGATTTCCCCAAGCCTTTCAGCAACCCATCTGTCAATGAAATGGCACTTTCAATCTCCTCGTTCTCTTCCTGTGAAAGTCCCAAGTTACAAGACCTCCCCAGGTGAACCCGTCGTCGCGCCATCATGAACTTGTAGAATAGGCATAGGGCTCATCATATGAGCTTTCGTTGCTGTCCTTTCGGCAGCAGGTTGTTCGATCCCTTCAAAAAAAAAAGATCTCGCTCAAGACAACAGCATCATCCCAGAGCGTCCTCGCGTTCTTAAGCTCTTCGCCCTCTTCATAGAGAAGACATTTAACTCGAATCGTGTTCTCTCTTGACGCTTCAAGTTGTCGGGCGCCGCCGTCCGCAGAAATCACAGATAATTGGAACGTCATGAATCTGTCTATCGGCTTGTTGATTGCGGATCGACCGAAAATTTTCGGCGCTCCAACAGTTTTTTCCTACATTTCTTCCACTCCAGCCCCAGGCCTTCCTTTTCCTGGTGTTGTGATACCATATTCCTGTTCACACTCATTGAAAAAAAAAATTAACTGAACACTAGAAAGGAAGCCAATCTCAAATTAATGTCACCGGAAATACAGTATACTACAGTCAACTTCTGCTATGATCTTACAATGTACATACCTCTTCCCCTTGGGCATCAGGTTTAACCAACACCGGACATACGTCAGTACACACTGAAAAAGAAGTGTACCACTTGACACAACTTGGAGCGTTTGTAAAGAAAAGAAAAGATATCAATATCTTACCCTTTCCTGCATCAGAAATTTTAGGCACTGTGTCAGGGAACAGCTAAAAATCGGGCATAAATATATATGGTAGTTATATTTTAACTCCTTGCATACCTCGCGTATCTGGCAGACCAGGTAATGCAGTAGCTTCAAGAACACTTTCTTTAGGATCGCGACTAACAGGTTTGCAAGCAAAGAAGCTGTTGTTGCGATACAGGGAAGTTACCAATACCACACGAAAAATACATATCCATATTGGCTTCCAATGTCACGTACGTCATAAAACGAGTTCTGTGGATCTCATCATTCTAGTCCTTCATCAATTAAGTCCGTCTTGAAAGACTCCCATGAGTTGCGAATGTTTTCTGCAGAAACTACATATAGCGAAGACATAGCCGCACATTTTCTTATACCCATAGATATAGGAGACCTAGATTGCTGACGTATACCTAGCGCGCGTGACCACAAATAGAAGAATCCAAGATGGCGTCGCAACTGAACCGGGCAAAAACAATAGGAATTGTATTACGAAAAACAATTTTTTGGGCTTTTTCTGCCGTGAATGCCGTTCAACTGGACTTTTTTGAAAATAGATCATTATTGTGGAGGTTTCGAACGTAAAATGAGAAGAGTGGGCTAGATTCTTTCAAAATTATCTTTCACTGAAGCTTTCAAGGAGTGGACGTTTCGACCGGTTTCGTCAGTTTGCGTGGATTACTGGACTTTTAACATTTCGAATCACGATCGACCGCATATATTTAGAAAACGATGTTTACTATGGATGTTTTAGCTGCCAACTGGAAAGCGGTTGCGGATAATTCTTAAAAAATATCGTTCGTTAAGTTGCTAAATGTCAGCAGCTACGCCAGCTATATTTATGACTACGCATATCCACCCCAGCTAGAAGGTAGAATTTTGTTTGTTTCTTAAATGTAGTTTTCGTGAATTGAAGAGAAATGATTGTTTGTGTATAATCTGCTGACAAAGTAGCACAAATATAACAACAAACTTTTTAAATAAGTATGAAAGAAACCCGTGTTTCCAATGGCTTTCTATTGATTTAAGATTTTTGATATCAATATAATTTTTAAATCGGAGAAGCTTAGCATAGTTTTAGAGACTCATAATATTATTAAAGCGTAGGTACATGTACATAAGGTTTGATAACATGCATGAATCAAATTAATATTTAATATATTTGAAGCAAAAATATGTCAAAATTTGTGTCATCAAAATTCAGGAGGTACAGTATCTGGTATTATAAGTTGTAGCTGTACAGCTTAAAAAAGATTAAAATACCAATTGCTGGTTGCCAATGTGATTCTGATCTTACTCAAAATCAATTACAATATTGAAATCTACACATGAAAATTCCACAATTTGTCAACAAGCTCTACCTGTAACAAATGTGTTAAAATACTGTGATTTTATAAAGCTTCTGGAAGCTTGGTAACAAAACATTTATAAATGCTTGTAAATGTGTGGGAACGTATAAATACAGTTTTTTCGTGACAGTATACTATTAAATCAGACATTCTTGAGGATTGCTACAGAGGTACTTAAGCAAAATAACTTGTAATAGTGACTTCAGCCTAGGTGTCAATTTTCATTTGTAATACATATGAGATCTCTGCAAGCCCACAGCAGAACTGCTGCATGTTTATTATTAGCTTATCCCAAATTAAAGTCAATCATAATGCCTCCTGCAAAACTTGTAGTGTGCATGTATTGAAGTACAAAGCCTGTGCAGATACCCGATTTCACAATTAATACTAGGCAAAATCCAAGTATATAACACTCAAAATCAAAATCACTAGAAGTAACAATTTGCAAAAAAGGTAGATTTAATGCTAGAACATACAAAATGACCAGCTGTCTATTCCAGAAGTCTTTAACGAACGATATTTTTAAAAAAATCGGCAACCGCTTTCCAGTTCACATCTAAAACATCCATGACAAACATCGTTTCCTAAATATATGCGGTCAATCGTGATTCGAAGTGTTGCAAGTGCAATAATCCACGCTTTTTTCGAGTGCAGGATTTTTTTCGAGCGCAAGATTGTTTTTTGAGTACAAGATTTTTTTTTCGAGGGCAAGATGTTTTTTTTTGAGTGTAAGTTTTTTTTTGGGGTGCAAGTTTTTCTCGAGATCATCATTTATTAGTGGAAGATTTTTTTTCGAGAGTAAAATATTTTTCGAGTGCAGGATTTTTTTCGAGTGAAGGATTTTTTTCGAGTGCAGGATTAAATTTCTTTCGAGTGGAAGGTTTTTTATCGAGGACCTAATTTAAAAATAACTACAACAACCTCCATGACGACAACCGCCAGTGAGTAAGCAGTATTTGTGATCAGAATTTCTTTTTTTGTGACGCTAGCAATAAGTAAAGCACGATAGATCAATCTATAAGTATGTGATTTACAAGGCAAACTGTATTATATTATTAATAATCAGTTTACCCACAGACGCCCAAAATCTCGCGCTAGTTTCTATTGCTATTATTATAATAAATCATCGCAAATTTGTTCTAAGAAAGCTTTCAAGCAAAGTATCACCTCTTTGAGCATTTTGGAACATACTTTCATTTTTTGACCCAAGTCGTGGACAAGTGCGATACAAGTCGACGTACAGCCCGATTTCTATATCAAATGTATATAACCTCGCTTGCGTTTGGTTTACATCAGTTTTATTTGTAAGTTGCAAGCGAAATTATATTTCTCAATTTCCATTTTTAAATCAAAACGTCAAAAACAAGGACACTTAAACTTAAAAACATGAAAACGCTTGAAAATTTGACAGACAAAATTCACAGAAAAAAAGACAATCGTTTGCCATACTTGTATATATTGTTTTCAACAAAATACTTAATTAGAATAGTTTAATTAGATCTTCGCGTAAATTTCGGCTCTCATCGTAGGGTATTTATTATGATGTTGAAATTATGATATTCCTAACAATTTCAGGCTTCCCTAGGGTAGCCGAGACATCACAAAAACTTAATGATTTGGGAAAAAATGTAAGTATAATGTAAATCAAGACGAAGTCAAATGTAAAAATATTGATTGAATATATTCTTATGAATTTTTCTAACGAGTCATTAAATTGACGATTTTGATATAACTATAGTTACAAACCGCGCACAAGCCCTGGCTTGTCTATTTTCGTTAATATAGTCTTTGGTCTCTGCAGCTTTACTTTTAGATCGGTTCAAATAGTATAATAAATTACAAACTAACCTACCTAACTACATTATATTAATACCAAACCTCAAATTTTGAGTTTCTTTTTCTTCCTAGATTTCTTTTTATCTGCTTCGTCGGCCAATCTTTTCCGGAGATTTTCCCGACGCACTAACTCGGTATCCTAAACACACATAAATAGAATAAAACACAATATATCAAAAAAAAAGGGGTTTTAAATTGGGAATACGGCGTAAAATTGTAACTCCATAAATACATTTGCAAGTTCGAAAAAAATTTTCAGAAAAAAAAAACAAGGGATGTGGTGATGATGTCAAGATGTTGTAATGATGATGGTGTTACACTAGAAAAAGGTTGGGTTGATTTTAAAACGATGAGGAAAAAGCGGTCATAGGAATAGGTAACAATGTCGATGAAATAATTTGAGCAGTACCAAAAATATCGCGTTAATTCTGCAGCATTTGAAAACGCCAACATGTGGATTTTTTTTTTTTTTGGGGGGGGGGGATAAAAAGGAGGTGTTGGTTAAAAAGGGCTGATGTTTCAAAACAGGGAAAGGAGCACTGGTTCTAGTTCTATGTACAGTAGTTTAGGTTCTCGAAAACCGAACAAAATTCATCTATGCACGAGCAATTATTAAAGTCGTTTTCACGTATCGTGTAAAAATAGTCACTGTCATTGGGTTTCACTGCATACTGCATGAATAGGGTCACCCTCAACTATATTGATACTTATGCTAGTGGGCAAATGTTATAATATAACACTTTTTGCTGCCAAACACGTTTTTACATTTAATTTACCCAAGCGAGTTGAAGTTTACCGTTATATTTTGCTAAACACATATTTAAGTAATATATGTCTTAACCATGCGTACTTGCAAAGGAGATTTTTCCGGCGACGTTTTATTTGGACTTTTCGATGGTGAACTTAAGGGTGAACGTTTTACTGGCGACGTTTCAACAAGTAAGGACGGAGGAAGTTTTGCATCCCACGATGATCCAGCATTACCACTGACTGAAGCCAATCCAAATCCCTGCGAGTCCTCTACTGTTCCAAATGTACCGGTACCGTCCTCAGTAGCCGCTGTAAAGTTGAAGTTTTTGAAATAAATGGAGCTTTTATAGAAAATATTCATGTCACAATCCATACTTTAGTACAGATTAAGCATTCCTAGCTGGTAGTGCATGAACAGTACATGTGTTGTATCCTTTTCGAGTATTTTATAGGCAACATTGTAGGACAATGTCACAAGATACCACGAACTTTGTCAAACTATCTAAAAATTCTGATTATCTTTCACAGGTCAAACTGGTGGTTTATATGTGAAATAAAATATATGTGAAAGAAAATTAGTTTCATATAATTAATGAATCAATTATTATTCCCATTACCACCAGTAGGGGTTTATAATTATGTGAAAGTTAATTTCACATGTGACAAATCAAAGTTAATTTCACAAGTGAAATCATTATTTCGTATCTGATGGTATGCGTCACACATGAAAAGTAAATTTCACTTATTAAATCAAATGCAAAATTTTCGTAAGACTTTGTATGACAAGCCAGATTGTTAAGGACGTTATTTAGTCTGCGATGCTTACCTGGACTATTTTTAAATTTTATCCAGTCTCTTTTTATCATAACCTGTTTGTACAGTTCCTGGGTTTTATCCACACACGCTCTTTCACTGCAGTTTTCAACTACTTGAAGGAAACCCTAGAAAATTTAAGATTTAATGGAGTTTTAAACCATTGATATAATGCGACCTGTGCTGGCCAGTTGTTGGAAATATTAACAAATACTATATTTTGTGCATGATAAGATGAAGGATGTTTAAATTATCCTCCATCTACCATCGAATTCTTGTGGCTTTTCTCATACTCATATTTAAACTCTACTGAACAAGGCATTTTGAACCTCATCTGTTGATTTTAGACGAGATAAAATTTATAAAACAATACTAAAATTCGCGATACTATGATGTGACACTAATCGTTTAGGGCCTTGTGCATCGAAATTTTACGCTACATTTTCATTATCGCAGCATAAAAATATTCCATATGACCTAATAAAAAAAACACATGCTCCATTGTGCAGCTACTGACTAATGTTGATATTCAAATTATCGTCACAGAGATGTCACATTGCATAATGAGCAACCGCAAAACTGCAAGATCGCAGAAAATATTCTGGATCAAGCTCATGGTATGTTATGTCTATACAGGTATGTTAGTGTCCACATACTGACAACTCCAAACTCTACATTTCGATAAATGGAACTGATTGATATGCATCAATATTAGTTTGCAGTTACTTGATATACAATGTGACATCACAGTGATGTCAACATTAGTCAATATCACATGCAAAAAAGGTATGAATGTTTGGGGAAATGTTTTATTTGAGATATGCAGCCGTAATAAAAATGCCACATTGAATTTCGAAGCATATTTTATGCACATGCAGAGACACAAAAGGAAATTTCATTTAAATGAGATTACTACAAGGTAAAGGAACTCAAACACCAGCAACAAAGGCCTGACTTTCCCCATCATCAGAAATCACATTCCCTTACAACGTCATCTTAAAGATTTTACAGCATCCTACCTCAGAAACAGTCATTCTTTTGGTAAAGTCATCCTGAATAAACGGTTGTGTTTCAAACGATTCTGCAATACAGATTTCAAAAGCTGAACAAACCTTCCATTTTTGTGATACTGCA
The DNA here is from genome assembly GCA_963855995.1 of Muricea muricata. Classification (NCBI taxonomy): domain Eukaryota; kingdom Metazoa; phylum Cnidaria; class Anthozoa; order Malacalcyonacea; family Plexauridae; genus Muricea; species Muricea muricata. Next base: position 29,630,733 of record OY979717.1, read on the forward strand.
TTAGGCAATGTTGCACAGTTATTTCCGTCAAGATTACCCCACGATTTTTCGCAAAGATGCCCAAAACCAAATGCAAAAACTATCAGTTTTCAGTACTCACATAAAGTAATTTAACATGATGTTTTAATTGCGCGCATTCACTGCATGCGGTAAAAGGCAATATACTGAATCATTATAAGGTGAGACCTAAACGTAAAGGATAAAGTACTCGTAAAAAGTATAACCCCATAGTTGTTTGTTTAACCCTTGGGGATAAGGGGACATATTACACTTATGTATATCAAGCCTTCGAAACGAGTTTGCTGACCCAACTTTCTCCTCACTTTTTTTTATTACATGCACAACCGAGCATGGATTTGACGCTGACAAAACTTTGTAAAATTGTAGAGACAATACTGGTGTTGACAGGCATGTTTATTTTTTTGTCTTAAATGCAGCGGTGAAATACTGTTGCTTTATAGCAAACGTTGTATTTTATCTAAGTTTAAAATCCACGCGAAGTGAAAGAGGATTTTAAGCTTCTCTATTTACCTGTAATATAAAATGTGCTACGATTTACTTCAGGTCGGGGTCAATATTTATAATTAATTTATTTATGATTCCTTTTTCTTCGATGTTCCGAGGTACTATCTCGGATAAATACATCGAATTTATGGAAAAAACTCGAAGAATCACGAATTAAATTGTTTAAAATCAAAAGACCCTGTTAGAAATTAAACCTCTTCAAAAATAAATCAAGCTAGCAATATACTTCGAAAGTCGGTAAATGAAGCCTTCGGACGCTGGGCGTCCTCGTGCAGTGGCGGATCCAGGGTAAGTCAAAATAAATTATAGCAGCTCAAGTTTAAATTCAAAATAACTTTATAACAATGTCATAGGTTATGAATTTCAAAAGAATAAAATCTAACCAATGAAGTTGCTTTGAAGGTATTTTAAAATGTAGATATATCCTAGAATGAGCTGTGGTAATTTTGACTTACGCGCTAGATCCGCCACTGTCTTCGTATGGTCTTTGTATGACACAAATCCCTCCTTCTCGGTATCCAACTCTAACGTTACGTAATAACGTGGACTTGCGGTTGATTAGTGATTAAATGTACCCAAAAGCCGAGGAGGTTCAGCAAAATGCAACCGCAAAGCCATGTAATTACTTTGTAATATTATTGCCACCGAGACAGGAATTTTAGGGGGTTTTTAGTGAAATGGAATAAAAGTTAATAGAATTGTTCTCATTTCTGTCTTGCGTAAATAATAAGCGCAGGTGTTTGTAATATTCATGACATGTGGGTACGATTAGTTAATAATCCTACCTAATTCAGGGACAATATGTTCTAAAACATAGCTTGCTAAGTCAACTTGCATCCAAAAAAGTTACGCCACCTACTCCTAGGTAAAACAGCTCCAGCGTTTTTATATTCTTCTATTTCATAATCTTTCTTCTTCAGAATCTTAAATAATTCATCTTGCCTTCTTTGTAATTCACCGATCATGGATAATAACGGAAACACAAGATAGTCTTTCATCTATTCAAACACAATAAAATAAATTCGGTACCTCAGAGGGAGTTAATACTAGCCCTATAGGGATAGGTATGCTGGCCCATCGATTTAATAATTTGATGAGATTCGGCTACTCTCACATGAATAAAAAGCCAGGGAATACGCCACAGGTTCCCCAATTACGGCGACCCCATATTGACGCCATAGTTATTTGGCATCATTCTTTTAATATTTATTTCTTTTTATTTTAATTTCTTCTTTTTTTGTTTTCATTCTTTATATATTAAATCTCTATGTACTATTTAAAACACGAGTAGGTTTTTGCATAAAACACGAACTAAGATCCATTTTATACCTATCTTGTCAGCTAGTTTGCGAAAGAGTTTTCAATATTGTGTTGTATAAGCCGAAAAATTTGAGACAAATCCACGCGTGTTTTATCACATATAAAAAATTGTTCACGGCTATGATTTTCTTTGTGTTTCACCATGAATTATTTTGAGTTATTTAAATTTTATTTAAACTGTTTTAATTTTTTGTCCCCATTTCGATTTTTTATTCAAATGTGGTCCCACGCCAAGTGACGCCATAGGCCACATCCTAAGTGCCCAGCGGTTATATTCCCAAGCTTAGTTAACATTTATGCACTGCACCCGTGCGCTTTCATGTTTTCATCCTACATTTTGAGGAAAAAAGCATGTCTGCAAAACGAAAAAACAGCAAGCGTGGAATAATTAAAAAAGAAAAAAAGTTGAGAACAAACGAGGAAGAAAGAACAATAAAGGAGTTGCAGGTAAAAGCGGCGTGGAAGGTTGCATTAGAGTTCAACGCTTTCTGTGAATGTTGGCGAAAGTGCGGGAAATACTCCAGGATTGCTTCTTTGACCCCCGGTCGATAGGAAAAATAACCTAACGTAAACAGTGCAACTTCAAAGCCCACTTCGGTACAGGTTTAGAATGTGATATTCTTGCTGAAGAAGGGGACCCATCATTGTCACACGCCGATCAGATTAAAAACTGAAAGGTCATCCACGATCGATTTATAGAAAGCTTCTTGTCACAAGACACAGAAATTCAACGCTATATTATGAGAGCAAGCAATGCCAGCAATGTACCAGTTAAGAAATTTAAAAGCACAGCGACGCCAGAAGTGTTCCAAAGTCTGTATTGGTTAGCGCAATGTTAAAGATTGGATCGTTAAAAAGTAATCGTCCCAGAAAACAAAGTTATCATGCTGAAGGTCGAGAAGTTCTCTATCGAACAGGAAATGACTTGGCTACCATGATGTGCAATGCAAACCATTTGCTAAATGAGCGATTCAGTAAGCTTATATGGCAATAGTTCTCACAAGGCTTCCAAGAGGGGACTATGCTTTGAAAAAATACACAGGCGAAGTGAAGGAATTGCAAGCATATTTGAGTTAATAGAATCTCACACCAGGAAGTCTGTACAACTTAATGCTCTAGTCAAAAATTTCGCTGAAAATGGCAATCGCATAGCATACTGTTGAATGTCAAGAAAAACCATTTCTAATTTCTAACTAACAATTGTTACATATGACAGAAGTTTAGAAACAAAAATATCTGTTCATAATAGACCTTTCACTTTGTTTACAATCAGAGGTATAGCCAGGAAAGGGGTGAGGAACCCACCTCCTTGCAAGACTGGGCACACCATTCACAAGTCAATTTTTAATACTTGGAAAGAAGCAAAGAATCGCCTGAAAAACATAAACAGAACAGATGTTTTAAGGGTAGACTCGAATGTATAAATCCCTGCTTTCCCTATCCGAGGACAATATGTGAGGATTACCAACAGAATAGTAGCTTATTTATCCTGTTGTTGATTAGTAAATTTGCAAATCAAATTACATCAAATCCCACATACTGCTGGGGTAAGAGTTTACCTTGACTAGCGTATTATTAAAGGTTAGTACCAATAATTACCTTTCAGTAATTACCAATGGCTGCTCATCCCCCCCCCCCAATTTGCCTATAAAAAATATCCTTGCTATATATCTAGCTTTCATTCATTCACCACACAAACACTGTTCACGAGGGTGATATCCGACGAAAATGTCCAGAACAAACAGAACTTACACTTGCAAGAGACTTGATTTCTGGTTTGCCCATACTGATCTAGTTGTAACTACAACTCACTGGATAATGCTTCGGCCACGCATTAATGAAGTCAATGGTGGCCATATTGGACTATCCAATGGCGGCCATATTTTACAGTTCTAGCTCATTTGTGGGAATGGATAAACATTGTGTGATTTAACACTTTGCACAAATAATCCCTGTTTTCTTTTAAATTTACTTGTGAATAACTATTGAGGAGAGTAGAAGATGACCGCCATGAGTTCATTATCAAGTGTTTTAAACCCCCTGAATTTGCCCCCCAATAAACGCGCTCCCTTTTGTTATCAGTGAAAAAGATTACAATGCCTCCTCTAGTGTTATTTATAATCTCTATGGTCAATAAGCAATGAGACCAAATTAGAAAAAAATAAATAAATAGAAAATAGAAATGAAAAAATTATTAAAAGGTAAAAAAAAAGAAAATATTTCAAATAAAATACAGAGACTTGAAACATACAAAAAATAAAAAAGAAAAAATTGAAATAAAAAAGAAATAGACTGTACAAAACGAATGCAAAAATAACTATGGCGTCAATGGGTCACCATATAGGTCTGAGGGACCGTTCATTATTTATCAGGAAGAAGGGAGGGGGGGGGTTGTCGTAATTACATTAATACATGCTAGAGTATAAACAGTACACATATGGTTTAAACAGTTTCTTTGCCATTACAATACATGAGCGGGGAATGGGCTTACTTTTGAGGGGCGCTTACTAACGAGACTCGACGGTATTTCTGCATATGTATGTATTGTAAAATACTGTCTTCACCACGAAAAGATAAAATTAATATCTTCAAACCGCTGTGTGATATTCTCTTTATTATATAGTCGTGAAAGGATCGTTTCTTCACAGAACACGTGAACATGTTTCCACCGGACATACTTTGTAGAAATAAAATATTTCATGAAAGCCCTTAATAACTTTCTTAATTCCAAGATGACATACTTCGTTATACGCACAAAACTCGTAAAGTAGCCGGTCATCAGTGATAAAGTAAACAGTGATATACCGCGGGCGGTAACGGCCTTCTATTGCTAACCTTGCATGTTACAAGTGTAAATAATTAACTAAGCTTTAACATACAAGCTTTAACATACTTCACCGAGCTTTTCAGCTAACCAGAATCATGGGTATAAAATAATGCAAACCTAATACTCAAGAAGATCTGAATAGCAATATCTTGACAAGAGAAATTCAACAGGAATGTTGCCTCTTGCTTACCATCTGTTTTTTCCCAGGCGAACAATAAAACTCCCACGAAAATGGAATACCAGCAGGTAATTTTGACTTCAAGCGCAAAATAAACTGATTACTCTCTGAATTCGGCTGCAAAAAACAAAAAGCGAGTTAGCAAGTTAAATGCGAAGTCTTGAACGGGCTTTACTTCAGAGGCTTGACATTCAGCCCCTAAAGTAAGGGCAACAAACCGCTTAAAAGTGTTCGTATACTCTTCAACCTTCGGCTGCACGAGCAAGTTGAAGCGAGCTGAAGAATATTCACGAAAACCTCTTCAGCTGATCCATAGGAATTTAAGTAAACCTACTGTATGAAATACGAACAAAAGTTCGGTTCAGAGAGGAAATATGATGTTGACAATGATAATTGTCTTCCAAAAGACTGGGTAAGAAGTGTTTTAAAAGCTTTTCATACATTGAGCCGTTGGCATGTGCAATTTTGCTATGATAATAGTAAACAAGTAAAGCCTGGTCCACACTTGTCGTAAAAAAAACTTGATATTGTGCAAGAATTTGAATTTCCTGAGCATGAGACTTTTTACACTAGTTGGGTAATATTGACCGTCTACCACGCGGTCTTTGCAGAGCACGCGAACCCTCGAAGCGCAACGAGGGATCAACCACAGCTATACACAAAACCCACACTAACCGCAAGCCCAATCCTGAATTACATGCATATGTTATCTCATGAGTGAGCGCAGTCAAAGAGTCATATATCATATTAAACACGTGAAATAAATCTGCTATTTGCAAGAACTCGTGTATTTTTCTGTCTTTTATATAAAAAATACTTATACCATAGTAACACAAGATATCAAAAGGCCAAGTACATTTATTACAAATTTCAAACAAGAATGAAAAATTGTGCATATATACGTAGAATTATCACACATGTGTCTCGCATGCAACTGCTCTAAACATCACACAACTGTATCTGATGTTGTATATTTTCTTTACTATAGTACCTCTTTAACAGAGTAGGTCACTCCAGATGAGCCCGATAGACAGTCATGCAAGTGCTTCAGCAGGTAGGTGCTTCGTGCTTCAACGTTGGGATTTAATTTCTAGACAAATGTTTATAAGATACCAAGCTTGAGCGCAGAGTCTTAAGAGTGAGCATTTGCTTGTTCAGGCCAGGGCAAACCAGGATGAGAGTTTATGACCTGATGAGATTTTCACGATAGCGTGAAAATCGACGTTTGGAGAGAAGGCCCTCATCATGAAGTTATAGTAGCTCTCACTACTAAGGCCTGCTCCAGACGTCGAATTTTCATGTGCCGAATCTAATGCAAATGAACTAAACTCTTTGGTTTAGCTTATTTACATTAGGTTCGGCATATTAGAAGCTCGACGTCTGAAACAGGCCTAACTTCCTGAAGTAAACTCAGTTTGACTCTATTGTCACTCTGTTGTTTTATTTTTACTTTTCGTAAAGTATTAACTACACTATATAGCTAGATGTATCCTGGCAACATTAGTTCGAGATATAGACATGATTGTGCAGCCGAAACACGCATTCTTTCACCATCCAAATGGTCTCTAGCTGCGACAATTCTCGATTCCATTGGTGCAGCCTAGAACTTTTTTGATCACTAGCCATAAGTGCAAGTTAGTCCTAGGGGTGCACCGAGACCGATACTGTAACTGCAGGCTGGAACCGGAACTGACCGGAACTAGAGAAAAGATCCGGCCGGAACCCGAACTGACTTTATACACCAAGAAACTACCGAGAGCGAGGAATTTACGTGCATATAAAACCTCGGTGCATCAAAGTAGTATAGATCGCAGTGTTGATTATAAACAATGTGCCACAAATAGACGCAAACATGTTGAGATTACGTTAAATTGTTGATGAAATACTTAAATAACTTTGAGAGAGGATTTAAGACGATATACCAGGACTTCAGTCTTAACTTTTACCATGTTGTTTAAGCAAGCTGCTCAACAAAGCTCGGTTCCGGCTCCGGCCGTGCATTTTTCGCCGGTTCCGGCCGGAACCGGAACCCTCAAAAATCCAAGTTCCGGCTAGAACTAACCGGCCGAAACTGAGTTCCGGTGCACCCCTAGTTAGTCCTACAGTTTGGTAAAACAAACGAGTCCCAAAGAATTTGCTTTTTAAGATTCAACGTAGTCATTCTATTATATACATGTAGTTGCCATTGGGGTAAACTTAGCAAACTGAATATTAACTTTTCTTCGTATTTAGACAGTGCTACACTGTGCGTTTTTGGAGATGATGGATGCAGTCTTGAGACGATTGCCTTTCAGGACTGTATCACCAAATCTTGGTCTTTCTTCCAAGGTGCACTCCATGCAAACTCCATGCCCGAGATTATTTACTGTACAGTATATGTTATTGTGATTTATTACATGCCGCCTGCGACAACCAGAATGGAATGCATGGAGTGCAGCTTAGTCTTGCTACGGATATTATCAACGTCTTTTATACAAAGGATGATAGGTGTACATACTACTCGCAACCTGGATACATTCACGATATTCAAGACAAAATGGAAACTGGACTTTAGCAAATTACAATCACGTTGTAAATTATTTTAAAAGGGAAAATGGCTTTCAAAATCAAAATTATATACAGGTCATTAGTCTAAATGCCTTCATTACACATGCACAGGTAGCCAGACCTTACAGCCAAAGGCCAGTTTACACATCAGGTGATTTTTATTGCAAATTTTGCTGTAAGTTTCTCTTTTGGATAATATTAGGGAATAGGGAATTATTTCTCACAAGCTGGTTTTGCCAGTACTGAGTTGCCAGCAAGTAAAGTCAAAATCAGTGTACCAATGAACAAGGATGATGCATAATCTGCATTTCGCATTGAATACAGCTGGGTCTTTTAAGGATATTATCAATGTCTTATCCATAAAGCCCACAATCATGTTGTTTCCATTTGGTCAACAATGGAAAGCTTGTACCGCACAACCAAGTTACTGGGCATACACTTTTGATGTCTTCTATACATATAATTAATATTTCCCATTACATTTCATAAATCTTGGCTGCACAATGCTCCAACTTCCCAGTCTGTCACTTATGGTCATCACCGGTGCAGCAAAGTTCTTCTCAATGATGTGATATCTAGTCCAGATCTATACCATATTAAGTGTAGATAGGTGTACATAATCTCCGCCACTTGGATACATTCACGACATTCGAGACAAAATGGAAACTGGGCTTTAAATTGGTTTAGTACATGAGGCTAAATGTCTTTGAAATGGATTGTTTCTATGGCCTGTGAAATGAAAATACGAATATGCCCCCCCCCCCTACCCCTCCAGAATACCTGGCTATAACACCGCTGCATCTAATTAAAATCGTTTATTATGAGAATTACCTAAAGTAGTATTTAATACCTTGGCTCTCTCGCTGAAACTGCTCTCACTGTCAACACTCTCCATCCAAATACGTTCATAATCTGTAACGGCAATCTTATATGAACACAGTACTTCTTCAAAGTAATACTTAATCCAGTAAGAGTTGCCTTCTGCTTGAAAAACATTCCACGCCTGTGAAGCAAACTCAGGTTTCCAATTTCTTCGCCAAGAAATTTCATCGCTCAAATTTAACGCCATTTTGAATTAGCCCGCGATCAGGTACATTCGAGTTGGTGCTTGGTGCTTCCACTTCTCAAATTTTGTATATGGTCAACATTCCTTATTTTGATAAAAACAATACAACGGAAACTCCGAAAATAGACAACATGATAAATTTTATTTCTACGTTTCGACTATTCTTTAGTCATCATCAGGAATGAAATGATGATTGCTGAAGAATAGTCGAAACGTAGAATTAAAATTTATCCTGTTGTCTATTTTCGGAGTTTCCGTTGTATTGTATTTTATCGAAATACTCAGTGGGTTCCCCTAATTCCTTATTTTCCTCCCAGATATGCAATATATGTCGGGATTGGGGCATGCCGGCATGGTCGCTTTTCTGATGTACTAAGCTAATATAAGGGATACAAAATTTGGGCACAGTATAGCATCAATGATTATGTATAGTGCTATAGTCAGTCCATCATCTTAGTTCCGTTGTGCGAATTTTGAATAATAACAACATTACACACACATTTACGGGACCGGCTAAATGGAGAGTTATGAAGTGGAGAGTTATCTCGGAAAGTTAAGATTTTGGAGAGCTATGTCCGAACCACGCCCACTTTTTTAAAACAGCCACACCCAATTTCTTAACTCTCCTGATGTTTACCTGAATGTCCTGAATTAAGGTAGACCCCCGCCTTAGACAAACAGAAAAAGTTACGGAAAGAGTTACGGAAAAAATTATAACTCTCTAACATCTTCATAATGTAGACAAGAGAAAGTTACGTAGAAATACAACTCTCTCATGTTAGCTTAAGCAAACATCGGGAGAGTTGACAATTGGGCGTGGTCATTTGGAAAGTTGGGTATGGTTTGGGCGTGGCTCGGACATAACACTCTAAATTCATAACTCTCCCATTAGTCATACCCCTCATTCACAAATTGTTCATAGTTTCGCAAACAAACAATAAACACAAAAATATTAGCATAGTGGGGTCGCCAGCGTAAGTCGCCAGCCTTACATCATACATGCAAAGAAAGAAAAAAGCTACGAGACAAGCACGACTGTTTGTCAGGACAAATTGAACAAAAAATAAGAAACGTATTGAATAGCGATGAATATATGATAAATGATTACAAGCAAGAATATTTAATATTTACAAATTGAAAAAATATTTTATAACTTTTAAAAGAATTTGTGACTTGAAATCTGTAAATCTGAATCTGAATTTCTAAATGACCTAAATCTGAAAATTGTAAATCCAGCACAGAGAATCAAAAAATTTCCTAACAAGTGGAAGCGCAGAGCAGAAAACATCAACCAATCAAATCCAAGTGAACCAAAAAGAAGGAAATTCAAAACTTCGAAAATTCATCGTTTGGTCAGCTTATATCGCGAAATAAACAAACAAAAATCGTATAAAAATGGATTTAAAAAGTCCAAAATCCGATGTACATGCAGGACAAGCAATTCACATCCCTTCTTCGCCCTTCATGTTAAAACTTGGCTACGGAACTGGCGTTGCTGTCTACAGATACAAACGCACTCCGGAGAAAGATGGCAAGTTCAATTCACCCTGGGCGATCAAGAAAAGCAGCACCAAAGCCGCTGATAACATCAGAGAAAGGTTGGCGATTGAAGCGAGTTTCTTAAAACAGATTGGAGACCATCCGTTCATTGTCGGATTCCGTGCATTTACCGGTACAATGACCGGAGAGCTGTGTTTGGCGATGGAAGACTGTGAGCGTTCTTTGATGGACTTGATTGAAGAAACGTCGTTCTTGGAAGAGACTTTCGCTGCAGATCAAATCCTGAAAGTTGCCTGGTGCGTTTCCAACGCCTTGAACTTCATTCACAATAAACACAAGTTGCTTCACGGGGATATAAAAAGCGGCAACGTCTTGGTTCGCGGCGATTTCGAGCAGGTGAAGCTGTGCGATTTTGGAGTGTCGTTGCGTCTCAAGGATGATCTCAGCGGCTTGAAGAACGAGGATGATATCTACATTGGATCAGAGCCCTGGAAGCCGAAGGAAGCGTTAAACTCCGGAACAATAACAGATAAATCCGATATTTATCCTTTTGGGTTATTACTATGGGAAATGCTGGCATTGTCTGTTCCACATGTTGATCTGTTAGGTACAGTATGCCATGGTTTTTAGCGTTAAAAGGGACTTGTCAGAAAAGCAGGTGGGGGTCATAACTTTTTAGACGTTAAAATGTGTGCTTCAGCTCACATAGAAGTTGTTACATGGTACATTTAAGACAGATATTAACGCTAAATAGCATTTATATAATATGTACATTTGGTTCAACCCTCCCTGTTAAAAGTCTGCAAAAGTTATGACCCTGCCCATGTTTCCACTCTCCCCCCCCCCCCACTGTAATTTTTTAACAGGCCCCCAACCAGTATAGAATATGAACACTGTTCTGGTTATTATGTACATCTGTCCCACAGTGACAGTTGTCTGTATATATATAGTTATATTACCATCATGATATAATATTACATTTACCCCTAGAAATAACTCCAGCTCGCACAATCTGGTAAAAGGGGAGGGGTTGTACCAGCTTGAATGGCAGTATGTCGAGTAGTTGAGTTCTGTTAATTTTAGTCATGTCTCAAATATGCTTCTGTTTTAATTATCACAAAAAATACTTCCTTCAATCCACCTGGCTAGAGCAGGTGCACCCCCCCAGTAATTCTATCCCTGTTTACCACTGGCAGTTGTCACTTGTGGCAGACATGCAATTCCCTACAGGCTTTTTAATGATGCATGATTGATTCATGTTGGTAGATTGCATTCTTGTTACACACATTTTAGAAAATGTTTTGGGGGACAAGTGATTAAAATAAAAAATCCAGGGTTAAAGGTATTATCAAAGTCCAGTAATTGATATCAATGCAAAAAAATCAAGGGAGGTGTGTACAAATGATACAGTTAACAGGATAACATTGCCACCCGTCAATATTAATCTCCTCGTACCTGTGGGTAAAGGATTAACTATTAATATTTTATTATATAAAGTATAGTGCTTTATAAGGATTTCGGGCACTGATAAAACTGATAATCTCACATGTGAGATTATTTATGATAATTTCGCATCTGAAAATTATCGCTTTTCAAACAATCACCAATCATAACTTCTCGACATTTTATATTGGTGGAAAATCTGTAGTTTGTATAATAAACAGTGAAAATACATGGGTGCTTTGAAGTATATACCAGATTTATTTCTCATGTTGAACATGTTATTTCTCACTTGTGAGATATCATGTTCAACACTCAAAATGAATGTAGTATTTCTGCACACCCATATATTATTCTCTATATAAATGTGGCATTCCATGTAAATGTTATTTAGATGCTATGTATACATATATATATATATATATATATATATATATATATATATATATATATATATATATATATATATATATATATATATATATATATATATATATATATATATATATATATATATATATATATATATGTATGTATATATGTTATGGAAGTTGTAACCAAAGCAAAGTGGGAAGACTTCCATTCATGAAAATGTTTTTCTGGGCCGCGACTTGTCCCATATTTTTTGTCTGTTAGAGGTCATCCCAAATCCCAATTAAAGGGAAATAACTCAAGTAAGACCCCTCTTTTCTCACCCACTCCCCCCCTCCCCCATGTCCCTATTATTAATGACCGGTCCAAAATAGAGATTAGAGGTGTCAATGAACATTTAGCCTGGACTTTAAACAGTCACGTTCTGTAACGCATCTATCGTTCTTCAAAATATTTACAGTGAATTTTAATTTACATTGGAATTGGAACGAGAGATGCGTTATTGAATGAGAAAGTCAAAAGTTCAAAATCTTGAAAGTCTTGCCCGAAATATATGTTTCCGATGTTGATTCTGACATTGGCGGACAGGGATCGGATGCCTCAAAGTACGCGTTTAATGTTAAGGAGTGAAAATACAAAACAAGTTTATACATTGCATTAGCAAATAAGCTGAACTATTTTATTTGCTGACTTATAAGCTAAGTTATATATTTACCTTAAAGCTACTTCAAAGTTCTTATTGATAAACCAAAATAAAAATACACTGTCTTGTTCGTTAGAAATAGTTTTTAATAACCGCACGTCGCTTTCTCTCACAATTGCAGATAGCTCAAGCTCGTCGATAAATTCATCGTCGTCAGATCTCACGGATTCCATGCAATCTGAATCGCTTGTTGAAGACAATGAAGAATATCTAAATGCTCTTGGGACAAGGCCGCCAATACCGTTTGACTTTACGTCGAGAGATGAATTCATGCCTGTTATTGCTTTGTTCCACCGTTGCACTGAAGAGGATCCAACAAACCGACCTAGCGCTTCTACTATCGTTGCTGCTCTTCAACCGATCATTGAACAAAGAGGCTTAACAATTTAAAATGAATTTTTATTTTGTTTAGATGTAATCACTCAGAAAAGCCTGTACATGCATACAAGGCTGTTTAAATGCAGAATCAAAGCATCGCATTAGATTCCGAAAGCAATAATTAAAGAATAAAAGATGCTTCTATGCTGTAGAGTTATACAAACACGTGAGGGAGTTGGGAGAAAAAAAAATGGAAATACGGGCACAAAATGCAAATGTCTTTTCATACAATTTCGAACTCGCCAGCTTCTAGTGTTTCTACAGGAACTCGATAGGAGCAAAACAAACAGGTTTTCTCTCCTTTATTTAATTAAATATCCTTTTGATAACAAATGTAAATGTGTTGTAAATGTATTAGCTTTAATTTATACATTCATCCAAATATTAGTACCGTTGTGTAAATAGTAACCAAAGCATTTTTCAACTGCAATTGCACAAAAATTAAAACTTACTTCATTTGTTCATTGTTAGGATAACAAATTTAGTTAAAAAGGCGTTTTCCTGGCGAGATCCTGCTAAAAAGTTATGAGATCCCGAAGAAAATCTTACAAGATCAAGATCCTGCAGTAAAGATTTAGGATCATAGAGATTATAAATAACATAATATAGCATTTGTATTTATAATACAACATAACTAGAGGAGGCATCGTAATCTTTTTCACTGAAAACAAAAGGGAACGCGTTTTTCGGGGGCAAATTCAAGTCCCGCATGCTGGACCAGGCGCTTATTGGCTGAGGTAATGCTTCCATAGCAACAGCCGAAATCTGTATGAAATGTTTTCCTCATCGTTGTTGAGGTCGTTTTGTGGGTAAAATAGTACTTTTTCAATTGTTTTTATTATTTTAGACAATCTGGAATGTTATTTTCAGTATTTTTACCTGGAAAAACATTTCAAAAAGCAATAAAACTCGTCTAAAATGACTTTTTTGCATGGGACATCGTGAATGAGCGAACATCCGGGACTTGAATTTGCCCCCCAATCGCCGCGCTCCAAAATTTTACCCTCGATGTCCCCTCTAGTGTTATTTATAATCTCTATGTTTAGAATCTTGTTGTGGATCTTATAGGACCAAGAGGATCCTAAAAAGGAACTTGTATGATCCTGGTAAGGATCCTATGTGATCCCAAGCAGGATCTTGTATGGTTCTTGTAAGGATCCTGTGAGACCTATATTGTACGATACTAAGCAAGATCTTCTAGAACACTGCTAAGGATCCTACACGATCCTGCCACAGAACATTATGTATAGGGTCTGGTTGGATCTTTATAGGATGTTATAGATAGAATCCTGGCAGGATCTTTTTAGCATCCTTGTGAGATCCTGTAGGGATCCTATTCAAAGGAGACAACGAATTTTTCGTTGTCCTCTGCTGTATCAGATTAATATATGAACTAGTATTTCTACGTTACCCGCGGGTATTTACGACAAGCATTTTGTTGCATATTGTATTAGTACTAAGCATTTTCATTAATTTTCAGCGGCTGTATAAACTTGTTTTATGAATTATTTTAGGGGGTTTTTTTTATACCGGGTGTCCAAAAAAAAAACTATACACTGTTGGATTACATAGAACGCAACAAATATAAAAGTGAGCTATTTCACTCAAGTAGAAAGCATTGTATTCACAAAGGATTAACTTAGATTTTGATATATAACATGTTATTTTCTGTGCGATACTGACGGAGATACAAGTGTTTGAACCTACGAGGAGTTTTATAAATTGCCGAAAAAACGATAAAAATCGCCGCATGAAACTAAATTGACAGCATTTATTACTTTGGATGGAATCTTTTCAATTTCAGCGATTTTATCCTTAATCATAGGTCTTTCCCTTGCAAATTTAGTTTTAGAAATATAAATTGCACTAAAAAATTAATTCTTACGAATTGAATACAGTAATAATTAGCGTCAAATAAAGTTCCATTTGAAGTCTCTTGGTATTTAAATTCGCAAAATGAAATAAACATTGTCCATTAGATTTTCATTCTTAGAGATGTCTCAGTTAACAAAAGAACAACGTCAACGAGTCTGGATTTGTATCGAATACGCTAGAACCATAGACATTAGAATAAGGGATAAATTGGCAACCCTTTTGTTATTTATATTTTATCTTCAGTTGAGCACACCGGAAGCAAACATTGCCCAACTTGTATGGTAATTATGCTCATGAACTCAATTTCGTTCATGCGCATAATTACCATAGCGAGTTGTGCAATGTTTGTTTCCGGTTTATTCAAAATAACTGAACCGAAGATCGTGTATAGTATTGAATAGCGTTTCCAATCCACTCCCCTTTCTAATATCTATTCTAGGACAAACAATGTTAGTGAAGTAATAAAACGGTGACCTGTAAGATAGCATGGTATTCCAGTCCAGAGTAGGCTGGCGATTAAAGCAACGTATCGCGTGCCAATCTGGACAAAAATACTTGTTTGCAATATACGACTTGTATCGTGATGCAAATATGTCTTGTTAACATATCGTTATTACTAGTTTAGGAACTACACCAAGTTCTCTTTCAAAAATATACTTTGCACTTGATATTACAGTCCTCCTCTTTAAAAAAATATAGTACTTCTCATTGAAAATCATTGCTACTTCTCTCTCAAAAATTTAATCCCTTTGTCTAATAGTATATCAGTACTTCTTACTAAAAACTTTAGTACTTCTTTCAGAAAAATACTACTTTCTTTGACGCCCGCAAACATGTTGGACATCAAAAGTCTTTACTTCATGTCAGATTATATGAAATGTCACCAATATGGCGGAACAGGGTTGGTAACTTGGCTTTTTTAAGGCCAAATAACTTGATTTTGGCTTTTTTATTTCTTGTTTGGCCTTGAAAAAAAATGTTAGGCCTTTTGGCTTTATTTTGGTTGTTTTATGGCGTTACAAAATTTAGGTAAAAACTGTCAATGCCGTAGACACATTCGTGTAAATACGCATTATTTTATGTATGTGCTCAACATAAAACTGTAACTGTTTCATTTCACTACAACAATAGCATTTCTCGTAATCTAACATACTTTAGTAAATACTTCATGTTATACGTTACACTTTCCCTCGATATAACAAGAGTGAACCCGAAGGTTCACTCTATAAAGTCAAAACTAACCATGTCCGTTAAATAAATATTCAACTAAACATGTCGCTATATTTGTTATTTAAAGTAAAAAAAAACGCAACAAATTTTTAACAACAACATGTTTTATATATATCCACGAAATATATAAAGATATCCACGAAAAACCAAGCGATCGTAGACCTTCCAACTGCTCTTTGGGAATCAAAAGCTTCGGTCTACCACGTCCTTCAGGCGCTGATTTGGGACATGAATGATGAACATCACATTCTTCAGACGCTTGAAAACGTTCTTCTAATCGTGACATCAGTCGCTGAAATTCACCAACTATGTCATAAACGCCATCCATAATCTCACGATTTCTTTGGAGATGTCGACACGCAATTATTAAAAGTCATTGATAAACTGCTCACCATCATTTTGTAGTCTCTCAGCTATCTCGCATTCCGAAACAAATACATTTCTATGGATTTTTTCATACAGGTCCTTACCAGCATATAAGATTGTTAGTAAAATATCGTTTGGCTCATTTTCCTCACCCGCGATTTCCGCCATATTGGTGAAAATTCATCTAATCTGACATGAAGTAATGACTTTTGATGTCCAGCATGTTTGCGGGCGTCAAAAAAGTATTATTTTTTTGAAAGAAGTACTAAAGTTTTAGTAAGAAGTACTGATATACTTTTAGACAAAAGTATTAAATTTTTGAGAGAGAAGTAGCAAAATTCTCAACGAGAAGTACTATATTTTTTTCAGAGAAGTACTGTAATATCAAGTGCAAAGTATATTTTTGAAAGAGAACTTGGTGTAGTTCCTAAACAAGTAATAACCATATGTTAACAAGACATATTTGCATCACGATACAAGTCGTATATTGCAAACAAGTATTTTTGTCCAGATCGGCACGCCATTGATCAGAAGTTCGTACCAGAAGGCACTTGAACAAATGATGGACAAATGCTCCAAAACGCTTTAACCCTTTCCTGCATGAATTTTGAATTCTTCTGGGAAAAAATATTTTACTATTGATTATGAATGTATTAGGGGTGTATTTGCTGAAAAACCGAAAAAAATTTTTTTTTCGCATTCTTTTGGCCAATTTTCGAATTGTTGCTCCAGAGCAACAACATGCAGTAAGGGTACGGGTAAATGCAGTAAGGTAAAATTTGTATGGGGCAAAAAAGATCAAATAATTGAGTATAAAGCACTGTCATATGATCTAAAATAAAAGTATATACATATATATAAACATATATATATATATAAACATGTATATACATATATCAAATATATATCAAATATATATATATATATATATATATATATATATATATATATATATATATATATATATATATATATATATATATATATATATAAACATATATGTATATCAAATATATATTGGTATATATATATATATATATATATATATATATATATATATATATATATATATATATATATATATATATATATATCGAATATATTATTATGCAGAAATATGACTCATATCAAATATTTACAGTATCAATAAATTGATAATTGCTTCCTTATGATTCAGTCTACTTTGAATGGAAATCCTTGAAACAGTTTTTGCCGTTAACAAAGCACAAATTTATATATACATACATATATAGCAGGTAGCCAAAAAAATTGAAGTTAGCTGTGTGTGGTTCAAACTTGCCCACTTTGCTTGAATTAGTCAAGCCACACAACACTTGTTAGTTGCAACCAAGGATCTCAGTTAGCTTCGGGCACTTGCAGGTAGTGCCGCTACCTAGGATCCCAACATTTGACAGCCATGGTTGTTGGTATACTATAAGCCATATTTCTGCCATTTTATGATATAAAATACAAATAAATGTGGGGGGGGGGAAGAGTTGAAAAATTCATAAAATGGCACTGCCAACAATGAAATTTTAGAACAAACTCACGCAGTTAAAATTTTTGGGCGTATTCAACTACCCCATCGAATTTTGCATATTGCCTAGACAAGAACCCTTACTGCATGATGTTGCTCTGGAGCAACAATCGAAAATCCAAATATTATACAGTGTAAAACATAATATTTTTACAAAAACATGGATCAATATCAAAAATGCAAACAAATTTACCAAATAGTATTTTTAAAACGAAAGAAAAATAACCTACCAAAGCCTAAACGATCGTTCAAGTTTGAGTTATGACATATTCCGCCATTTTGTGCATGGTTAATACATTTTTGACAAAAACTACTTCATGTAATATCTACATTGATGAAGTGGCATGCATAATTAATATCTGAGACTGCCTCTTTAAAAACACAGGCAGCCCATACAAATACATAATTATCCACAGCTGATATTGGTCAAAAAAAGATTGTTGCTGCAGAGCAACATTATGCAGGAAAGGGTTAAAAGGCATGTTTTGGAGAGCACAACGGCGCATAAAGCCCGTTAAAAGCTCAAGGACACGCTTTTCCTGGTGAGTAAGCTTATATATTAGGTATAGCTAATACGTTTGTTCATAAATGCATTTTGTAAACTATACTAAAAATAATCAACTAGTAAAATAAACTGGAATTTGATATGATGTTTTATGCTAATTGTTTACCTTTTCAGAAATGGTAGTTTAGGTAGGTTAACTTTGAAACGTCAACATCAACACGTCAACGTCAATATCGCGCGGAAAATTACATGTTATATATCAAAATCTAAGTTAATCCTTTCTTATTACAATGCTTTTTATTTTAGTGAGATAGCTTCTATGGGTTTTACGTTACATGAAATCAAATAATGTATAGTTTTTTTTGGGACACCCGGTATATATTAGAAGGTTTCTATTTAAATTTCCCGTGAAATTCAGACATGTTTATACAGAATTATAAAAACACAGGGTTTTCAGCTCAATCAATCAGCGCCCAGTCCGTATTCATGACTGCATTTTCAGCTTTTAACCAATCAGCGCCCAGTCCGTATTCATGACTGCATACACACTATTCTACGCACACGGGTTACAATACAAGTTGCCTCCATTTAGCGCGCAGTTGACCTTTGAATTCATCTTTGCTATTCGATAAAGACTAAAATGGAGATTATATAAGCGCCAAAAGCTTAACTATTTAAGACTCAAAGCTATTACATTGTATCTCAATGTGTTTTGTTAACCCTCGAATCCCAACCATATAACGAAATTATTTGAATTTTTATCAATATTGAAAAATCTAATCCTACATAACCATTCAATAATCGTAATTCTTAAATCAAGTTGCCTACTAAAAACAAAAGTACACGTACAATACAGTAGAGCTTTTTTCAGGGGTTATCCTTGGTTCCGTTTATTATTCAAATTCGTTCCAGTATTTGAAATAAAAAAAATGAAAAATGAGTCCTGGTCATTGTATACTGCCATTACTATAATGCGTAGTTTCGAGGCCTTTTTTTCCTAATTCTCTGGTTTCTCATTCTACCTGAAAAATAATTTCCATCCGTTTACTCAAACAACTTCAGTTTCACTGCGCTGAACACTTTGGTGAGAAGATTGAGTTTCAAAACTAAACGAAAATTGAGTTTTAGGAGCGCTTTTATGGTCGTAAAAATTCCCTAAAAAACGCCTGATCCCTTGTCTGTTAACCAGAGATTATTCTAAGGTGCAGTGATAACCAATTTGTGCAGTGATAAATGAGATTTGTGCAGTGATAAAAGATATTTTGTGCAGTGATAAAATGCGATATTTATCATTTATTACACTTTGAAATTGACCTCAACGATTACAACAAGAACAACAACAACAACAACAACAACAATGATTCCTTTTACATATTAGCAAAAAGCTAAATAGGCAAAACTCTTACTTAAATGTGTCTGTAAATTTGCAACAGTTCGATGTTCTGAATTCGAACTATACTAATGTCTCGTGAATGTCACATGTCCGTAATTTAAAAGCATCTAGGACTAAAATTCACGATTCATTTTTTTCTGTTTTGTCGCATTGTCTGCATCTTCTATATCACTTTCATTCGTATCATCGCGTCGAGAAACTTTCTGAAACCATGCTTGCTTGTCAGCCTTTGGTGTATCTTTCACGCGCCGTCTCTTTTCGTCAATAAAATGACGAACGGCAGGCCTTGGGTCGAATTTTGACAAGACTGGCATGTTGATGTTGACATAAAGATAATTACTTATCGTTTCGCGTTCAAGACGATTCCTTGAGTTCGTCTTTACGGTGTTGTAGGCAGAGACCAATCTTTCACAATCTGCTGAGTGTGGTTTACATACAAGGATCCGGGCCAGTATCTTTGTTAGCGTTTCAGTCTTGGAATTTGCACACAAGTTTTGCAATAAAGCTTTCGGGTTGCTTTTATGCATGGTGCTTTCCTGTACATCTTCATACTCTTGTGCCCGATATCGCAGGTCGAGATCCGGTGCCACTGAGGCATGAATCTCTCGGATATCTGCTTCACTTGCAGTAAACTTTACAAATGATGAAAAATTTTCTTTTGCCTGATCATCTATGTTGAGCCTTGTTTTCATAAAATTACGCAATGACTGTAATACGCTCTGGTTTCGGAAACATAGAGATTTCTACGGGACGAGCGTCGTTCTTTCTGCCACAAAACTGTCCCAAAAAATGTTTCATTTTCCTCATCGTAGCTTTGTGAAAACCTGTCTTCCCATCCACCAAGCGGGCGTTGCTGTAATTTGTCGATTTTTGCGATGAACTTCTTTGTTTCTGGGACAATATCAACGATTGTTATGTCGTCTCCTTGCAACTTCTTCAGTAACACCTTCAGAAGGAAAAGAACATCGCCCAGTGAGCACATAAGCATTAAGTTGTCTTTGTTTGACAACAGTTTCCCGAAACCCTTCGCTTGCTCTTCCTCTGATCTTTCACAAAACACCATAATTGCCCTCCAAGAGGCGAGAACCGCATCGATCAAACCTGCTGTAAATTCCGTCCACCTGACCTCGTAATACTTTGGTAGGCGTCTAACATTGAGATCTTGTTCTTTTGCATACTTTTCAAGCTCTGCTGTACGTACTGCTGACGCATGGAAAAACGAAGAGATGCCAGAAACTTTTCGTATCAGAGTATCTACTTCTGAAACGTTCTTACGCAGATCATGGTACGCTAATGCAGAAGAGTGAACTGCACAGACTGACTTCAACAGTGGAAAACTAGCTTCTTCTTTGGCTCTTTCATCATCAATCAATTTCCACAGCCCATTATGCTCACCAACATTCTTGTTTTCCCCATCCGTTGTCATATGGTTGGAAATGGTCAACACTTTATTCAAACCTATTGTGTCACTAGCGCCTTCCTTCAATGCTTCTAAGTGACTCTTGGCACCTCTATTTTTAACATGGCCAAGACCAACATACCGAAGTAGTTCGTTTGCATGCTTGTTAATAACATTTAACAACATGAACTCGTTATCTTTTTGGGTACGATCCATCGAAGCATCACAGCGGAAAGACGCCGCCAGACAGTCATCAATTTCTTCTTTAAATCTTGGTAAGTCTGCCTGCACGATAATTTTCAAAAGTTGCTGATGACTTGCTGGTGTGACGTATTGTAAGTCAAATACCGACGCGTCATACTCTTCAAAAGGATTGCTGTAATCGAAATTTTGAGCAAATTCACTAGCTACGACTCTTGATAGCCAGGAAAAGGCGGAAATTGACAAATTTTTTGCATCATTGTACACCTGAATTATCAATTTACCGATTCGATTGGCGAGAAGGTGTGTTTGTGCATTTGCTATCTTCAATAAGGGTATTGCTTGTATTTTTTCAGACGAAGATAACCCCTTGATTCTATTTACCTTAACGGCCTCTTTATGAGCTTCACTTCTGAGATGGATTGCTATTGTTCCACTACGGGCCTCTGTTCCGGTTGGTGAGCATATTGGGGGAATTCGACCTCTGTAGCAAAACCTTTTAACTACATCTGAATTTTCATTACAAGCTTTGCATCTTATTCTTTTTCTCTCTCCAGATTTGGTAGGCACCACTTCTATTTCTTTTGATGTAGTTTCGCAGAAAACAGAGTCACTTTGAGACGTCAGTTCACGTTCATGTTCACTCTCAGAACTATCGACTGAAACTGTTGAACTTAAAGTTGAAGAGCTTTCGGTATTTATATTTGCTTCGTAGAGTTCTGCACTAGAACCAGCTGCACTGCTGGTTTAAGTAAATATATTAGTAATATCAATGAGTGGATAACAATGGACAAATTTATCTCCAAAATTTTAAAATAGGCTAAGAAGCGAAAATCTATGTTCACAGTTGAAAGGAACGCTCCAAAATTAGTACAACTGCGAAGTTTCATTGAGAAATATTGTAATATCAGGAAAATATGGCTATGGGAAATTTGTAGATTTCATATGTTATTGTATTGTCAATTCTCACATGCTAAATTATACCCATTTCAAGCGGAAGTGAGCGTTAATTACTTCCGCCGTTACAACAGTAATTGTAATTTATAGTATTTGTCCACAAAATTTTGTAGTTATGCTAATTTTGATGTCCTCTTTCCAACTGTGGTGTTAGATTTTCCCTTCCCATGCTTAAATTAGTAGGTCGATGGTTCATGCTGACAGGTGTTCTAAAAGTATTCTAAGAAGTTCTCTATTGCAAATTGCAAAGTATTCTACTGTTTACTTCAGCCTAGACCTAGGGTACAGAGCATACAGGGGTTAAACTTCTCATTAATTTTTCGTACCCTTGGCTTAGCCAGTGCGCTAAAGAGAGGCCTTCACCCCCCGTAAACTAATCAATATGGCTATTAAAAATAGTCGGGGGGAAGGCCTCTCTTTAGCGCACTGGCTAAGCTATGTGAAGTCGAACCTCTGTATTCTTTGTGCCTAGGGCCTTTACTCGGCAGGTAGCAATTGCGTACTTGTAAATTTGTCCCTCTAAGACGTTCATTTATAATCTTATAGTAACTGTATTACAATATTGTGTGATGATATGTACTGTAGTGTATTCAATACTTCTTTTTACTGAATGTGGTATGTGAAGTGTATTTTAAGACTTCTAGTAGTCAAACCCAAAGACAAAGTAGCCCTGCAGTAATTTTATTATCTCCAAAAGCGGTAAAAAGCAAGTATGCAAACACAAACATACATTGTGAGTACGCTCAGTACGGGTACAGTACATGTGTATTATTGCGTAATTACCACATAGAATGATAGATTAGGTAAACGTTAAGTTGCAGAATCAGCATATGACCACATTTACTCATCTAATGCAGTCAGAGCTTTTCCTGAGACAAAGTTAAATTTCACCGGGTACCGTTTCTTACGCTTTGTGCAGTAATAAAATTTCCTTAGAATAATCCCTGCTGTTAACATTATTCGCACTAGAGTATATATATAATGGCATTAAATTTAAGCACATTGAATACACTGTTGAAATTTTATAAGAAAAAGTAAAATGCTTACAAACCTGATTATACATATTGGGGTGCCTGCAAATTATCTACAAATTAAGTTCGTCGTGCGTAATTTATTAGTTATCATAATTACGTGCGTCGTGCGTAATCTGTGCTAGGACTATTTGGATATCAAATAAAAATATCCCGATATTAAAATTCAATGTAAGAGATAATCATTGATTAATCAATCAAAAGTCGACGTGCTTACGTTGTAAAATCTATAAAATGATCAATATAGTTGTTGGCTGAAATTTAAAACAAAAATTAATTTATAATAGATGTAATAAATGTTCGTCTCCGTTTAATCGTGCTTATTATATCATTAACAGCTTTGTGATCTCTGAGCGAGATAGTATTCCCCCTGGGAATAATCATAACAACATTTCTCTTCGTTTGAGTCGTAGTTGCAGTAGCCGCAACAGGAGGAACCCTTAGATTTCAACAGCAGATTGGACCAACAACAGACATGATTAGAGGGATTGTAGTTGGCACTTCCGCAACATGAACAACCAGTAGATTTGGAATGTATAAAATCACCGCAACACACTTCATTCCTGGTGTTGTAAACGTTTATTCCACAGCAGCCAGTGTAGCCTGAACGCGACTTTGGTCGAATATTATTTCTGTAGCAAACTTGCGAAGAAGAGCGATACAAGGAGGAACCACAGCAATAATAGCCAGACGATGCCCTGTGCAACTTCCCAATACAACATCGCTGGGAGCTCGGGTTGTAATTGTGGCTGCGGCAACAACTTGTGCGCCCGCCAGATTTGCTCAGAATAGTCCCATTGCAGCAAATGTAGGACTTGGTGCTGTAGGGAAGCGATCCACAGCAACCATTGCGATCCGATTTCGGGTATAGGTTGTTGTAACAGCAAATGTGAGTGCTTGAGTCGTAATTCTTGGTTCCACATTATGAAGCACCGAGAGCTCTCGGATGAACGTTCCCCTTGCAACAAATTGAAGTACTTGATCTCATTGGAACTCCGTAGTAGCTTGGACTACTGGTTTGACCATAATAGGAACAGCATTGAAAGCCATGCGATCTTGGGTAAACACGATGTCCGCAGCCGCATATGTATTGAGATGGGTTATAATTAATGGAGTCGCACAAGTTGTTCCTGATGATCGCGGCAGTATGTTACCATTGCAGCAAATGTTTGTCGACGGGTTCTAATTACGGGAATGACAGCAAGATGTACCGGGAGATCTGGATAAAATGACGTTGTAACAACACATTTTGCTAGCTGGATTATAGTTCAAGTATCCACAACAATGCGTACCAGGAGATTTTGATAAAATGACGTTGTTGCAGCTCCACGCCATTTACTGAACACCCGGTTACGGCAGCATACAGACAACGCCGAGTTGTAAACATGATCATAACAACAGCTGGATCCACTTTTCTTGCTATAGATATTCCCATTACAACAAACATGAGAGTTACTGTTGTATGACCACCTGCAGGTTGTTTTGTTTGAATCTTTCTACTGCAGCAGACATGGGAAAAGCTGTTGTAGTTTCTGGAACCACTACATTGATCACCAGATGACCTTGCCAAGATATTGCCGTTACAGCAAACACTTGTCGAAGGATTGTAGTTGTCAGTTCCACAGCACGCAGTCCCAGATATTTTGCTGAGCACCTTGTAGTAACCACAAGCTTCGGAACGTGGATCGTAGTCGGTACTTCCACAACATAGATAATTAGAACTATATATGATCATGCCCCTGCAGCATTTGTAACTCACAGGATTGTAAACTTCAGATTGACAGCATTGATAGTTGGCAGGTACATAGTGAAGCTTTCTAATGCAGCAAACAGCTTTGTGAGGATTACGCGTAGTTTACAGCACCGCAACAAGCAAAACCGTTGACTGTATCACGAATTTGTCCACTGCAACAGACGTGCTGATTAGGATCGTAATATCTGTTGCCACAGCAGCCGGGACCATATTCGAGGCGGTGGACATTTCCTGCGCAACAGATTTGGGCGTTGGGGTCATAGGAATGAGAGCCACATGTTAATGAGTGCGACTGGGCGATATATACTGAAAGAAATATAGGGAAAACATGAATGAGTGTCGATGAGGTGAACATAAAGCGAAGAAACTTAAATTATTCAGTTAATTGTGGTTTCCATGTCATGTACAAATGAAATAAGATTTACAACAAGAATAAAATAGAGTGCCGCATAAGGTATATGAATGCAATAAAGAATCTTAATGTTTTGTCATGGAAACAAAAACATATAATGGATAATAATCAGCGTAGAAAAGTACAATTTAATAAGTTAATAGAATTTATTACAACGTAAAATTAGCATTAATCAAGTTAAGGTGGTCCACTGCTAAATAATTTCAGTTCAAAATTATCGATTTTCAAAAATTGTACTGTAGAAAATATCACTTGCGAAATATTACTTGCGACTTAAAATATTTTTACGACGTTGTTTAAACATTTTCAGTATTTAAAACACGGTTATATATAAACAGAGAAATTGCAGAAAATTGTAACGTGTTGGATTTTACTCTGGCAGCCTTTCATTGGGCTATATCGAGTGCCATGTTGTTCTTGCTGAAAACGCCAGTTTTCCACATTTCAGCTAGCTCGGCAAGTATTTGATATTTAAAAGTGCAGCTTTCTAGGCATTGCGTAACAGTCCTTCTCAAGGGGAGCTTACTATATCAGAATTTGGCAAAGATGTTACAATTTTAATTGCAAAGTTTCAGCATTCTAAATTATAACCCTCGGTTTACAGGCGCAATATATTGTTATTGAATAATTTTAGTGCACACCCTAGGTTGAATAATTTTAGATCAACGAAAGGTGGTTCCAAGTTTTTATCGTTTATGTCTCTCACAAAATCATGCATACAATATTGCTTAAATTTAAGCCGAGGAGACAATTTAACAACATATTTTTCAAATCAGGGAAGAAGTCCTAACAAGATAGTAAAACTATAATCCTAGAGACTAATTTTTTTAGTAGTGGACCCCCTTGATAGTATTCCACTGCACTTAATGCTGGTAAAGGCAATCAAAAATGTTCTGTAATTGAAAATAATTTAGACAACAACACCATAACAATGATAAATTGCAATGATAAATTTACGCGGTGTTTTCTCGAAACTAAACTTAACAATAGAATATTTTTTCCAAAATTCAGCGAAAATGAAGCAACTTTTTAAAAAATGATCCATATAAATGTTCAATTACGTCATTCTTATTCGAACGTTTGAAGGATCCATTTTAGTGCCTCGTGTTATTATCGTTGTTGTTGTTCATGTTCCATATAATTCTTTAGTATGTAATAAATAAATGTTTATACTATTGCAATAATGTGAGTCTTTGGTTCACCACCACACAAAACCAATAGGTTTATTAAGTTATGGGTCTAGGGGCCAAAGTACAAATTGTTAATGAAAGAATTTCGATAAATCGGGATATTTAAAGCGAATTCGAAACTGGTATGAAAACGTGGTCGTAGCTAAATATGGCGGAATCGAAATCTGTCACGGTCGTTCCGTTAAATGGGTCGAATATGCGACTTAATTGGAAAATCCAATGTCGTATGGCTCTTGTGGAAGACGGGCTGTGGAGCATTGTTTCTGGGACTGAAACTGCTCCTGCTTTTCTATGTTTCTATGCGAAATTTGTTGGTCGTAGAGATAAAACGCTGGCAATTATTGTGCTTTCATTCGATCGTTCGCTGTTGTATCTGCTCGGAGATCCTGAAGACCCTGTGGCTGTGTGGAAGAAATTGTCGGACCAGTTTCATAAGAAAACATGGGCAAACAAACGGTCTCTGAGATGACGTTTAGATAACATAAGACTTAGCGACACAGATTCTATGTCAAACCATGTAAAAGCGATGACTGAGAGTGAGATTTTCATCATCCTTGCTGGCAAAACTGAGGAAGAAATCAAAAATGTTAAAGCAAGCATTGCAGAAAGATTCCAAGTTAAAGATATGAGAGAACTCAAGTATATTCTCGGTCTGCAAGTGATATAGAAAAATGGTAAGGTATGAATCGGTCAACCGACTTACACAGAGAATATTTTAAAGAAGTTCAATATGGAAAATTGTAAGCCAGTTGAAACACCTGTTGACTTGAGTTCAAAACTCATTAAAGCTACAAAAAACAGTGACTTGTCTGATAAAGAACAGTATCAGCAAGCTGTAGGCTGTTTGTTGCATCTCTCGTCTGCCACGCGACCTGATATAACCTTTGCTGTCAACAATGTTGCAAAGTTTACTGCAAATCCTACGAAAGAACATTGGACTGCTGCGAAACGGATTTTTCGATATTTGAAGGGGACTGCAAACTATGGATTACTATACTCGGAGAATGCCAGTCCAGATTGTGTTGGATTCTCGGATGCAGATTGGGCAGGTGAGTAAATGATCGTAAATCATGACTTCTGGTAATACATTCCAGATAAGTGGGGCTACTGTTAGCTGGAGAAGTAAGAAGCAAACTTGTGTAGCATTACCAACAGCAGAAGCTGAGTATATTGCTTTGTCTGCAGCTACTCAAAAAGCGTTGCGGATACGACAATTGTTGACAAATCTTAGTTTAAATGTTGGGAAACCTATTACTATTTATATGAGGACAACCAGTCAGCTATTGCCATGTCAAAGAATCCGCATTCCATGGACGATCTAAGCATATAGATATAAACCATTTTGTGCGCGATCAAGTTGAGAAGAAAGCAGTAACTGTTTTGTACTGTACAACAGACAGCATGTTAGCCGATTTATTTACAAGGGTATTCCAAGGAACAATTCAAGAAAGTGCGTGATCTAACAGGTGTAAAGATACAACTTTGGATGTTAGGATAGAGCTAAACAAACATTCGAACTGCGATTGAGAAGGAGTGTTGAATTACGTCATTCTTGTTCTTACGTCATGTTATAAATAAATGTTCATATTATTGCCATAATGTGAGTCTTCGGTCCACCACCACACCAAACCAATAAACCTTCGTCGAAAAGATCTTGAGGAACGGCTTATATTCCCGAAACAGCATCGAATTTAAGATTAAATTGATTTGCAGTAAAGTAAGCGGATTTAGGTGATGAGAGAAATTTTTCAACATTGTATTGAAGTGTAGTGGTAGTGTCTATCACTGGTCGAAAAGTTGGTAAATCCGCGTAATGATTGTGCGTTTTAGGCAAGCCATGTGCTCGACCGAAAGTAGCCGCTTTTGTTCTCATAGATTTTAACTCCGAATCCAAAATTTCACCGCAGTTGCGTAAGGTGGACAAGTAGATTTGAAAAGTGGTCAATCTTGTATTTGTAGGGTCACTTTTCAGTTTAGTAAATTTGAAGGATTAAAGATGGAACTGAGACACTTAACGTAATCTGAGCGCTTTAAAACTACGACTCCATTTAATTTCCTTAGTCAGGCTGTAAAATGCAAATGTAGATATGCTTGCTAATGTTCGTATTCTTTTGCGGTCAGTAAAATATTCATTTAAATCAAGGTCTAAACAATTATAAGTAAAAGAGCGTAAACTGTTCTTGACTTTCTCCTTGAGAAAGAAGCCTTCTTTCCAACATTTGAGCCTGTCCAGTTGATCATGCAGCCACAGGATATAGCCATCATTTCAAAATTTTCCTCTTTATACTCCTTGAAGCAGTCATGTTGTCTGAACATCGGCCGGTTAATGATTAATATGCTATACTTTCAAATGTGTCAAACAGCTAATCAGAACTATTCCGGCTGTTACTGGTTTTCTCCAGGGCTTATGGCCACGCAGCTGCCAAGAAGCCCTGGGTACGAGGTTACCCATGCAGAGGTTATACGTTTGTGGTCAATGCTAATTACCGATAAAGCGTGGCCTGACTTCTCTCGCAAAATATCGTTTCACGTAGCAAAAGAATTTCTAAACTTACATCTATCACGTGTTCGTGGTTGATAGACATGCAAACGAAAACATCTTATAAGAAAACTGGCTTGATCGGCACCTGCATTCTATCGAAATTTTGAAAAGCATATTTATATTTAAAACTGCCTGTACATTATCATATAAAAATTATTGTTTACTTTAAGCGCATTCTAATTGATGTCATTTAGTTCTATGTAATATTATGCCGCACTTCATCTTGACGACAAGCATCCACAAGCATCACGTATATATTGCCCAACCTGCAGCGTTCCCGAAACAAAAGAGCGTAGTTTCCTTGTTGCTTCAGAGCAGTTTCTCAAAAAGAACGAATTGATGTCATTTTCTATATTATGTATATTTCTGCTCGAAATTTCAGCCATTTTCTTGTCAATGTCAAAAAAAACAAACGCAAAAGGCTGTTCTCAAACGTATTTCAAAAGAATTTCAAAAAACGGAGGTAAGTATACAGATGTTTTGCAACCTTTTTTCCTCTGACACGTAGCATTTTAGGTAGCTCTCTAGGTTTTTCAGTACGCTACATTACTCCACATTACAAATTTACTATAATCTAGAAACACTATCTTGTTTAAGATGTTGATATAAAGACAATGTTTTGCGCTAAGATGTTGATATAAAGACAATGTTTTGCTGTAATCCGTTGCCATGCATGAATAAACGGATGTGTTGGGGTAGAATGTGTCATTTCTGACTCACATGCATGACACTATTGTGAAGAGTATGTTGAATTTTGACCTAAAGTCGTAACTTTTGTTTCCTGTGAGAGAGCATGTGCACATTCAAGGTGCGTTGAGATTATAAATAAATATTGAATAATTGCATTGCGATGGCAAAACCCGTGTGTATAATAAAACTGGAGCATAATATAGCCTGCGTGCAGGCCCACGGAGGAGAGGGAATAGTGGGCCTGCAAGGAAGACAGTGTATTTTGTACTTGCCGCGTTCGCACACGAACGCAGCATTCTGATTGGCTGTTGGCTGTTGGATAATATTATTAGAAAATTTTCAAGATGAATTCAAACAATATATTTATTGCAGAGGCTCGTAATTAGCTTAAAATTGAATTTTGTCACTTTTTTTTATCAAAAACTGAGCAAGACTAGACTGTTTATTTTAATGTGCCGTTATATTTGATAAAATCGGTAAACTTACAAAGATGTGTTAGTGTTGATGGATTTATAATCGCTAGAGCCGATCGCGATACACATCAGATTGTGTTTGACGAGGTGTATACTCAGCCCAGCACGTTCCAAATAAGACATATACCGAAGTGTATAAAAACTGGTCATGAAAGTTGGACAGTTCGTTCGAATTGCTCGTTTTGGAGTTGCTTATAGCTTGATTTTTCACAGTTTAAATGCAATAAACCCAAGGTGTGACATTCTGCAACAGTGTGTAACACTGTAAAACGGCAGGCATCAATCTCTAATGCTGAGTTGCAAGATGTAAAACTTTAACATTGTTACAAATGTTATAAAGTACGTATTTACCATGGATAACAGTGTAAAGACGTGTAATTTAAAAGTAAAGTTATGGTCACTTAAGCTACAGTGTATTTGTAAACCACTTGCTGCAGTACTTATTTTTGACCTTGTGCAAATGCAACATGAGTGATTGCACTGCAAGCTAATCCAAGATGTATTTAAGAGAAATGATAATGAAATATTCAATGTTGAGGATATCGTGTAATCATTTCCTATATTCACAAAGCGTAATCTGCTCTGCTGGGTTTCGATCGCTGAGACGGCGAAACAGAAGACGCCAACCAGACGGTATTAAATTGTCCTTTGCATTCCCTTCTTTTGTTGAGTTTCTTACCAAATCAGTTAAATTAAACGACTTGAGTTCAACATATTTCGTACTTTCCGCCCGCACGAATTTCACAATCTGATAGCGAGACGATTTATCTATAACGCCGACAGAATACACATAATATGCTATGAGGCATCCGACGACTTCCTCGGCAGTAGATGTTTGAAAGGTAGGTTTTCAGCTAAAATTCGACCCAATTTGCCGGCCCCGAATTTAGTCGAAATTCGATGAGCAATTATTCGTAGTTTCGAGCTAATCCATGCAGCTATTGTTTTCATTCAATAAGCAGAGCAAACCCCACAACATTTTGATGCGTGTTTATTTAATTTTTGGGTTGCTGTAACTGGTTCTTTTTTGACAGTTGACGTGTGAACGGGGCGTGTTATAAAAGGGGGCGCTTTACAAAATACACCACCTTCCTTGCAGGCCCACTATTCCCTCTCCGTGGGCCTGCTCGAAGGCTAAGCATAATAAAACTGATTATATTTCTGTTACTTCGTTCAACTCTGTGACTGTGATCTTTTGAATAATTTCCGATTCACTACATGATATAATATACTCAAACTCAACGATTTTATTATCTTCAACTCTCCATGTTTTAACACATTTTACAAACACAAACCCACCATCTTAGTTCTCTTTCTCGTCCCCAATCCCCAGCGTCTGACTCGTACAGCACACATGACACTTGTCGGAAGAGTATGTATTAACGTTCGACCGGTGCCCAAGGTGTGTAAAGATTAGCTGATCTTCGTGATATTGTAAATTGACGTACAGGGGTATTAAGGGGATTGAAGCAAAGTTTTGTTAAATAACTCAAGGAAATATTACAAATGCGTCATCTATAGACCCTAAAGTCGGACTTCAAATGTGTAAGATCTTGGTATAGCATTGTGCGCCAAATTCCAGTTTGACAAAGTCATTTTCTATACAGTAACATCCGCCAAAGTCCATCAAGTCGTTCAAATGACGATAAATTTGATTAAGATTTCAACAAGACTCTTAATTGCTGTTGCTAATCGTTTACTCGAGCTAAAAAGGCGCTCTGCTTGCGATGCGTTTTGTTTAAATAATGTTTTACAAATGCACATTTATATCAAACCAATATTCGGCCTGTGTAGACTGCGCTAGTCAACTAGCGCCAACATATTCATATATAAATCCGCCTGCGTGAAATTTTTACCTCACGACCACGCTGTCGATTTTAACAGATACGCCAGCTGCACTTAATATCAAAACATATCGCATATCGTATTGACGTATTCAAGCAGCCTATACACATGAAGGATTCACTTTTGACTCGAAGCACACACTGAGGTGAGTTCACGTGTTGAGAGATGTTCTGAAATAGCACTTGAATTGAATTTACTTCAGCGTAAATTCCGAACTGTTTTGCCTATACATGTTGATGTTGCCGCACAACCTGGACAAGAAACTTGTATACTACATCACTTCGTTCTAAGTCAGGAATTTTATCCTTTTTGGTTAGAAAATACGAAATCTTTTTAGTTTGGTAAATGACCACAAAATTTAACCCGCTGACGACAAAAAAGGCATTTAATCCAAGCTGCTTTACGGGACCAAGTTTCGAAACTATGAAAATTTGTATATTGCCCCGTACGTATGTGTAGAATTTCGATAAACATGTATTCCGGAAACCGAATTTTCCAAGTCCAAAAAATGTACTTTTTCATTCTTAAATGCCTCCACAGTAAGTTTAGATTTTGGTCGAAACTGTTGAATTTCTGCTATGTCATGAGGTTTAATAAGGAGAAGAATATCATCTACATATCGGCGATAAAACTTGATAGTACCGGAATTGAGTCGTCAACTGTTTTCTTCTCAATTTCAATTGGAATGATGTTTGCTAGTACTGGTACCAGACAAGATCCCATCGAAACTCCGTCAAATTGCTCGTTAATTTCACTGTCGAAAGCAGTTTTAGTGTAGGAGTCTAAAATAAGTGTTTTGAGGGTGCGCCTAGACAGAGTTGTTTGATAAATATTTCTTCGAAAATTATTTTGAGCACTAAACCAATAGTTCGCTTTAAAGTTACATTAGTGAAAAACGACTCTATATCAAACGAGACGAGACGATCACGTTCGAATTCGTCGAATAGATCTTGAGGAACGGCTTTTATTGCCCAAACAGCATCGAGTTAAAGATTAAATTGACTTAAAGTACGCGAATTTAAAAGTGATGACAGAAATTTTCCAACATTGTATTGAAGTGTAGTGATAGTGTCTATATTTCACCACGGTTGCGTAAGGTGGACAAGTATAAGTGTTGAAGAGTGGTCATTCTCGTATTTGTGGGACCACTTTTCAGTTTAGTAAATTCGGAAGGATTATTAGAGATGGAACTGAAAGACTTAACGTGATCTGAGCGCTTTAAAACTACGACTCTATCTAATTTCTTTTGTCAAGCTGTAAAATGTAGAGGGTCTTATAGATACCCTTGCTAATGTTCGTATTCTTTTGCGGTCAGTAAAATATTCCTTTAAATCAAGGTCTAAACAATTATAAGTAAAAGAGCAAAAACTGTTCTTAACTTTCTCTTTGACAAAGGAGCCTTCTTTCCAACATTTGAGCCTGTCCAGTTGATCATACAGAATATAGTCATCATTTCAAAATTTCCCTCTTTGTTTATTTTCTTCACTTCGCAATTGCAAAGTACCACCGTAACTTCATAAAAAAACGCAATTCTATTCTATTCCTTCGTAGGCATTCAGCGCATTTACTCCATGAAGCAGTCATGTTGTCTGAACATAGGCCGGTTAATGATTAATATGCTATACTTTCAAATGTGTCAAACAGCCAATCAGAACAATTCTGTTACTGGTTTTCTCCAGAGCTTATGGCCACGCAGCTGCCAAGAAGCCCTAGGTACGAGGTTGCGCATGCAAAGTACGTTTGTAGTCGATGCTAATTACCGATAAAGCGTGGCCTGACTTCTCTCGCAAAATATCGTTTCACGTAGCAAAAGAACTTCTCAACGTACATCTATCGCGTGTTCATGGTTGATAGACATGCAAACGAAAACATCTTACAAGAAAACTGGCTTGCTCGGCACCTGCATTCTATCGAAATTTTGAAAAGCATATTTAAAACTGCCTGTACATTATCATGTTAAAATTATTGTTTACTTTAAGCGCATTCTAATTGGTGTGATTTAGTTCTATGTGCACTTTTTCATTGACGACAAGCATCCACAAGCATCACGTATCGCCCAGCCTGCAGCGTTCCCGAAACAAAAGAGCGTAGTTTCCTTGTTGCTTCAGAGCAGTTTCTCAAAAAGAACGAATGGATGTCATTTTCTATATTATATTTCTGCTCGAAATTTTAGCCATTTTCTTGGCAATGTCAAAAAAAAACAAATGCAAAAAGCTGTTCTCAAATGTATTTCAAAAGAATTTCAAAAAACGGAGGTAAGTATACAGATGTTTTGCAATCTTTTTTCCTATTACAACTAACATTTAAGGTAGCTCTTCAGGTTTTTCAATATACGCTACATTACTCCACATTACAAATTTAAAATAATCTAGAAACACTATTTCTTCTTTAACTTGTTGATATAAAGACAATGTTGTGCGCTAAAATATTAAAATCCGTTGCCATGGATAAACAGATGTGTTGGGGGTAGAATAAAACTTGCTACTTTTTTCTTCGTCGTCTCTGATATATTCATGACTCTATTGTGAAGAGTATGTTGAAGTTTGACCTAAAAGCTTTTGTTTCCTCTGAGAAAGAATGTACATATGCAAGATGCGTTAAGATTATAACAAAATATTGAATAATTGCGTTGCGATGGCAAATCCTGTGTGTATAATAAAACTGGGGCATAATAAAACTGATTATATTCTTGTTACCTCGTTCAACTCGGTGATCTTTTGAATAATTTCCGATTCACTGCATGAAACTTGTCGAAAGGGTATGTTGACGTTCGACCTAAAATCATAGCCTTATTTTCGCCCTGGATAAAATGTCCAAGGTGTGTAAAGAAATGACCATCCGATATCGTTGTAAAGTTTAATCTGTAGGAATAGATGCCCGAAAAAGAACTATCCTATGATTATCTAGAAACACAAGTTTCGTCTTTTAACATGTTGATAGGAGAAAATTTGTAACAAAATATTGAATAATTGCGCTGCCATGGCAAAACTGTGTGTACTGGGTACAACAAAACTGACTTATTTTTGTTACTTCGTTAGCCTCTGAGATCATTGATCTGAATAACTTCCAAAAACGGCACGGCACGTCCGTTTTAAGAGTATGTTGTCGTAATACCTGAACCGTAGCTTTTGTTTCCTTTTCAAGAGAATGTGCAAAGTGCATCAAGATTATTTGTGAGATGGCCGACTCATGTGCATGATACTTGTTTGGAGATCATGTTGACGATCGACCTAAAGTCGTAGCTTTTCTTTCCTTCGGTAGATCATGTCCAAGGTGTCTTTAGATTAGATCCTAAGCTAAATGACCTTTTGACATCTTTATATATAAACTTTTGTCAAGAGTACCCTCGACACAGTCTTTAGCACGAACTATGTACAGTCGAAATCTCGTCGGGGGGGGGGTGATCTTCGTGATATTGTAAATTAACACATAGAGGAAGGAGATTGAAGCAAAGTTTTGTTAAAACTGAAGGAAATATTACAAACGCGCAATCAATAGGCCCTAAAGTCTGACTTCAAATGTGTAAGATCTTGGTATAGCATTGTACGCCAAATTCCAGTTTGATAAAGTCATTTTCTATGTAGTAACATCCCATAAAGTCCATCAAGTCGTTCAAATGACGGTAAATTCGATTAAGATTTCAACAAGACTCTTAATTGCTTTTGCTCAACGTTTACTCGAGCTAAAAAGGTGCTCTGCTTCCGATGCGTCGTGTTTAAATAATGTTTTACAAATGCACATAATTATATATCCGAAACCAATATTCGGACTGTGTAGGCTGTGCTACAGTCACACGTAACTACTAATTAGCGCCAACATACTCATAAATAAATCCGCCGGCGTGAAATTTTTACCTCACGACCACACTGTCGGTTTTAACAAATACGCCAGCTGTACTTAATATCAAAACACATCGCATATGATATTGACGTATTCAGGCCGCCTATACACATGAAGATTCACTTTCGATTCGAGGCACACACTGAGGTCACATAGCTTTGCACCGTCAGGACAAATTTTTCTTCCCGTATAACTAAATAACGATAGAGTTAAGTTTGATGGTGTAGATATACGTCATGGTGGCCTCTTTGAAACTAGATCGACGCAAAGCTAGTATTCGTATGGTCGTTTAGTTTAGATGGAGTACGCCTAGAAGGCGAACAGCAGTTTTGTTTGGATCGAGTACGCAGGAACCGCGTGGGACGACAAGAAGCTGAATTAATAATGACTCTCGCTGTAGCTCGAAAAATTAGATTACGTTTTGGCACGGTCATGCATTGGTTGTAGCTAGGGAAGAGTTTGAATGGGGAAGGAAGTATATTCATGTATTTGTGTTCTGCTCAATTACTTTCTTACAAAATCAAGTAATCAACCTGATTACAACAGACCCTCAGCATACATGTAAATTGGAAATGACTGCTTTTTTGAATATAAGTCATTCAACAATCAAGTGATCTGAAATGATTTCTACATGAAATTCCGTGAGCCGTAAACAAGTTATTAAATAATACAGTAATGATAACCAGTGATGCAGATACTGCATGTTAAATGAATATGAAACATATAAATATTGAACAACAATAATCGCACTATAGGCCATTACTATAGATTTCCTGGTGACTATTGATTTACCTTCATTCTGATTGGTCAAGATTTACTGTCTTTGAAGTGATAGTCACTGGCTAGTGACTACAGCTTTTTGCTTGTGCTTTTTTATACAGAAATAAGTGAACATTTATGAAGTTTAGTTGATTATTATTTGACGTAAACACCCGGAAATTTATACCAAAACAATTAGTCACCTTAGGCTCATTGGATATAGGCTGATAATAAACTCGGCCTCGGCGACTAATTGTTAAATATTATTTTATACAAGCGATTGAAGTTACTTAGAATTACATGAAAACTTGCCACAAACAAGTTATACAACAACAAAATCATATTTAAAAGTATTTTTCACGACGTCTTGACAAGTGAGCAATAAAGTATGAACTCTGTTGACATTGCGTGCCATAGCAGTTCAAAATATTGGGGCAAACAAAGAAACAACATTGTACAAATATAATCCAAAGTGTCTTTATACAATATAGCAATTATAGCAACTTGAACTTTTGATTTGAAAATCATAAGAACCACAATGTAAGTCATTATCTATGTTTTTTAAATGGTTTATGCAGAAACGAGACCTTCGTCGTTACGTACGTATTGTATTTTTGCCTAACCAGTAACAGCGTTTTTGCATAAACGTTGACCAACATAGATAATGAGTTATTATATTGTTATTCTAAATGAGTTTCCAAACCATCTACTCTATTAACTATGGTAAAATTGACTATATTTTTGTTTCGTTACTCCAGAAACTCGGCAATTCCTCGCGCGATATCGTTCACCATCTTGAAATACGTTTAAAAAATACAAATGAAATACAAATCCGCTTGTTTACACCTTCAAAAACCTGCAGTTTTTTAGGATTTTTTTCCAAAAATTCAATAAATCAACACATTTCAATTCACAATCAATCGCCGCAATTTTTGTCTACGATACTTGGTGTAATATACAACATATAGTGCATATTCAACACTGTCTTTTACATCAATAGCTACATGAAGTTTGGAATAATTCCGCTGAGAGAGAGGGAGAGAAACTAGTATAATATACTGGAGCAGATGGGTAATTTGCCACCGCTGTGCAAAAATGTTGTTGGCGGCTGAACACAAAATGTAATTAGCATATTATTTGCGAAATACAGATTGGTTCCAGAGGTGCTCGGAATTTAGTTTCTTTGACGAGCCAGCTATAATTTTGTTTACAATTTTTCATTGATTTCAGTAAAGGACTGATATAGCTGTCAGTTAATCATATTTTTAAGTGATGACATCGTCTGTTGAAGCAAATTTCCAAACTTTGACATGTGAGTGGGTTGCCAAGAATTAAGCGCGATGTTGAATTTACGTTTGACTTAATACTGAAAAATTTAGCTTTTGCTCCAAAAAGATATTTGTTTCCTGTTACTTCCAATATGTTAAAGTTCCTTTCGGAATCAACTTTTTTGTTTTATAAATTCCGCTCATGGCCAATTGTTTGTTGTGAAACTTGCTACCGGAAAAGTACTTTAAATTACGGTTGTTGTTGAAATGGTCGTGAATGTGATAAAACATCCACAATCACGAGGGCCGTCAGTGCAATAATGTCTTTGATACTGTATAAATGTTTTCGTACAAATGGTAAAGATATTTTTCAATTGACTAATGCGTTTAGTCGATCGATTTCAGTGACATTTTTGTATTGTTGTTCGAGTACGGGCTCTGACTAGTTTGAGTCGAATTTTAAAAAATCAGCCTTTTGTCCCAACATGATTTTAGCTCGAACTTGGCCTTCATGCTTATATCTACTCACCTGATTTGTTAGTGTGCTCTTAGAAATTATGCTAAAAGGTCGTTTAGTCCACTGAAAATGCTCTTGATCTATGTTTGTTATATGATTTTTAAATATCACGCGTAACCTGGCGCTCATAAATCAAAGATGGCGGGTAACACTGCAGTACCGAGCTCGGTTAATCACACAAATTTTATCGTGAATAATATCGATTTGGAATCTATTAAGCTATTAAATGACCAAGCTGATTTAATTTACGACGGCACTCGTATTAAATGGCAGCATGACCTTCGTTCTTTGAAGAATTTTGTCGAAAACGTTGCTGGATTGATCGGGAAATGGAAATCGCCTGGCTGCACGGCAAGGCAATTTAGAGATTCAAATTTCGATTTCGTTATGACTTGGTACCCTGGAAAACATAACTCCCTGATATTTCCCGGTAAAGAAGGCGAATTATTGAAGAAATTGTTGCTGGATATTTTACAAACAATCACAGCAGATCAAGCAGGTACGGTCACGGATGAAAACATATCGCTTGAAGATGTACAGTTGTTACGAGATTGCACTGAGGGCGGCCAATCTTTGCTTGATAGCAAGAATTGTAACTGCAAACTTAATAGTAAGGCTCTGAGAGATATCAAATCAGAGGTAGCGTCTTTGCAAAGACAAATGGAATCGACTAACACAATAATAGATTTTATAAATGCAATCATTGAATCCATGGGCGCTATCCTTATACCCTCAAGCTCAGAAAATGGCCGTATACCTTACGATGTTAGACTTGAAACGTTTCTCGGGGAGTTTTCTGTGATTCTCAAGGAAAAGAATATGATTATTACAGCTCTTCAGGAAAAGTTAACAAAAGTTGAAAGCGAACGAGATTCGTTAAAATTAGCATCTCAAAATCTTGCTTATAATATATCAGCTAAACCAGCAGTTAATGAGAATATTAAACAAGCGAATTACCATAGCTATGAAAATGCTAATTTTGAGATAGCCACACAAGGCGTGGGTGACCTAAATAAAGACAACAATAGTCAAACAGACAGTATCAGAGATGAATTTCCCATGCCAACAACTTGGTATGAGCCTTCCAATCTTGATTCTGCTGTAGCTGATGCACCCGCCCAGGCCAAGCAAGTTCATCCCATAAATAGCGAGAAAATTCTTCTGGGATACAGCAATTACGAAACAGACCTCCTTCCATCCTTCGCCGACCGACCAAAGATTGGTCAAATTACTTAGATCTTGTCCATTTAAAAACCACCAATCCCCCTTTCAAGGATCATTTTTCAACATGTACCACTTCTCGTCTAAAACAGACCAAACCACGTAGAGAGAGTGGCTATCGTAATAATGTAAATAGCGCTGTCAATGGGGAAAATAGAGGTTTTCGCCAGCAGTCGAAGAGGAGAGACAAAATCAAATGGTACAGGTATTACTACTAAATGACCGTAGGCCAATTAGTCCCTCTGAATTAACCTATAATATTCCAGTCAGAATCACTACCCGACCCCGAAGAGATGATGATAATTCGACGAAAATTAACAATAGATGTTTATCTAGATTACCTTTAATCGGGTTAACATCAACCACATCAACCACCACCTCGGGAATAGGTAAATCTAATGAGCCATGCAAATCATCCCATCTACCATGTTTTTTACTCTGTAATGTACCTTCCCTAATGCCTAAAGTAGACGAGCTAACGGCGACCATAAAAGTGATGTCTCCAGACGTAGTGGTCACAACCGAGACATGGTTACATGAGCTGCACCATTCTAATTCAATTCATATTCCGGGCTTCTCACTGCACAGGAGAGACCGACCAATTGGTCGTGGTGGTGGTGTGTGTGTATGCATCTCTAATACTATACCTTCAAAGCGTAGGCTTGATCTGGAAAACCCACTTTATGAATGCATGTGGATTTGGTCACGTCCACATCGCTTACCACGTCCTTTGTCAGGAATTATGATTGCTGCAATATACAACCCCCCAGACAAATCGTCCCAGGAACAGAAGGATATTATGGTATATTTAATTGACACAATCGACGTGGTCTGTAACCGTTATCCAGATTCTGGTATAGCTATTCTAGGGAACTTTAATAAACTTGATGCATCTGACCTGAACTTACACCACAATCTCAAACAAGTTGTCGAATGCACCACGCGGGAATCATCTATATTGGATCTTATTGTTACCAATATCAGTAAATATTATTACAGCCCAGTACAGAATGCACCCCTAGGAACCTCAGACCATAATATAATCACCTGGGTCCCTCTTTCGAAAGATAGCGGAAACCACGATCTGGGAGACTTCCCCCTTAAAAAGAAGTGCGTAATGAGACTTTTTCCGAAAACATCAATTGATGCTTTTGGAAGATGGACCTACCGACACAGTTGGTTCAACGATCTAGCAGAGAGTCCTTCCCCCCGACGAAATGGCTGAATCTCTAACATCCGATCTCAAGTCTGCCATTGATTTTTTTTTCCAACTAAAACAATAAGAGTTCATAATACCGACAAACCATAGATGACGTCATCGATCAAACAATTAATTGTAGAAAGACAACGAGCGTATTATCTAGGTACTCGTGAGCAATTTAAACATATCAAGAATAAAGTGTGAAGAGCCATTGCTGAAAGAAAGGAAACATTTTACCGGGAAAATGTGTGTAATCGAAGTAGTAATCCGCGAAGATGGTGGAACCTTATCAACAAGTTATCTGGTATATATGTCATATCAGGACTAAACCTAGCTACTAGACTAAACAAGTTCTATATCTCAGTTGCCTCAGACATCCTTCCTTTGAATAATGCCACATTACCAGCGTTTCTACCGGCACAACAGGAATTACCAACCATTAGTACATTTGAAGTATGTGGAAAACTGTCCAAATTGAATCCTCGTAAGACCATTGGACCTGATGGTATCCCTAACCGCATCTGGAAAGAGTTTGCACCAGAACTTGCAAGTCCTGTGACAAAAATATTTAATGCATCATTTTCTTCTGGTCTATTCCCCAAGTTGTGGAAAGATTCATATGTTTCCCCTGTACCTAAAACCACCCCCGGTACATGTGACGATGATCTAAGACCCATTTCCCTTACGCCATGTATTGCTAAGGTCCAAGAAGACTTCGCTGTGAAGTGGGTAATAGGGGATGTTCAGAGTGCGATAGATCCACAACAATTCAGTTCCCTGAAAGGCTCATCCACCACCTACTGTCTTCTTGATATGTTTGAGAATTGGCTTTCTTCGCTCGATCAGCCGTCGCAGTACCTGCGGATCTGCTTTCTAGATTTCAGTAAAGCATTCGATCATATAGATCACAACATCCTGGTTAGAAAGTTGCTTGGTCTGGGTGTTAGACGGCATCTTATTCTTTGGCTTTGTAGTTTCCTCAGCGGCCGGCGCCAAGCGGTTAAATTCAGTTCTTTCCTATCTGAATGAGTCAACTCATGCAGGTGTCCCCCAAGGAACTAAGCTTGGTCCAATACTATTTGTCGTTATGATCAATGACCTCGCACTGAAATCCCCTTTGAAGGCGAATCATTGGAAATATGTTGACGATATGTCATTATTAGAAGTTATTAATATCGATACACCATCTAGATTACAGTCCGATCTAGACCAAATCTCGAATTGGTCCACAAGCAATAATATAAATCTAAATCCAAAAAAGTGCAAAGAAATGGTGATCTGCCCGTTAAAAATCACACCAGACATCGATTCCTTGTCTATCAATGATATTCCCTTGGATAGGGTTTCATCGCATAAATTATTGGGATTAAAATTGATGGACACCCTAAAATGAAACGATAATAGTAAAAACATTATCACTAAAGCTTCAAAGCGAATATATATTATAAGAGTGCTTAAACGCTCTGGTGTTCCACCACAAGATCTAATCCATATTTATTTAACGTTAATAAGACCTGTATTGGAGTACTGCTGCGCAGTGTGGTCCAACAGTATTCCCGTGTACTTATCTGAAAAGATCGAGAAGGTCCAAAAAAGGGTTATGCATGCGCATCGTGTTTCCAGATCTTCACTGTACAGACGCACTCAGTGTTGCCAAATGTGATCGTCTTGATGAAAGGAGACTTGAGCTTTGTTCGAAAGTGCTATCAAATATTAAGCGTCCCAATTCACGTCTCAACCATCTTCTGCCTCCCACACGACAGGAGAGTACGTCGATGAATCTTCGAAACAGTTCATGTCTGTCCCTTCCTAAATGCCGCACTGACAGATATAAGAAAAGTTTTTTTTCCTGCAATGGCCTACATATAACACTGTGCGAATTGTATCATACTAAAAATATGTTTGTCACCTCTCAACTAACTTTGTATTAAAGTACTTGGATCATTTTAATATAA
This sequence comes from Muricea muricata, assembly GCA_963855995.1. Lineage (NCBI taxonomy): Eukaryota > Metazoa > Cnidaria > Anthozoa > Malacalcyonacea > Plexauridae > Muricea > Muricea muricata. The sequence continues at coordinate 29,673,749 of OY979717.1, forward strand.
TGTATTAATGTCCCATATTGGAACCACTTTACCGTATCATGCATGGCAAATTGTATTTTTAGATAATAGTTTTAATAGTTCTAATTGTAAAACGTTTTTATGTGTAAATTTAAGCTGTAAACATATTGTAATTCACGAAACGTGCTAAAATATGTCAATAAACCATTCTAATAATAATAATAAAAAAAAATCACGCAATTTCCACGCGTTCACGCAGGCTTATCTGGCGCATGCTCAGACAAATTTCCCAGCTTCTATATACTGGTACTATATGATTTTGTATTACTATAATAGATGTTCAGAAGGTATAAGAATGTTTCTTTTTCACTACATATACCTGGAATGATAAAGAAAAAGAATCTATACCTTTCATGTACTATCAAATACATTGCCTGCACTGGCAACGTTTGTTCGATATTGACTCTTTATGCTTTAACTAGAACTTGCTGAAATATAAAAAATACAACAAATATGACAGTAAGGCAACCTGATTCTCAGAATCTTCACCTCCGCTACCCGCGCTACGGCGAAGACCCTGACACAGGCTGGTCACGTGGCACCCAAATTTTAGGTGCTTGACATTCGTACTTAGCAGGGGTAGGTAAAAACGCGTAATCACCAGTAGCGGCGCCAGCGCGATAAGTGAGGGGGACATATTCATAAATTCGTGTTCTGCACAATTAATTTCTTTTGAAGTCGATTCGATTTCAAAAGAAATTAATTGTGCAGAACACGAATATATGAATATGTCCCCCTCACTTATCGCGCTGGCGTCGCTACTGGTAATCACAAATTATTGTCAAACAACAAGGGAGACCGACGAAGCGGTAAGTCATTTGACTCTAAAACCGTATATTTGCTTTCTTTTGTGTTTGCATCACGCTGTTGTAATCTAAAGGCCTGTTCAAACGAAACCAACATGTTGGTCCAGCATCACCCAACATTGTTGGATGCAACATGTTGGCCTCGTTTGAACAGGCCTTTAGATTACAACAGCGTGATGCAAACACAAAAAAAAGCAAAGATACGGTTTTAGAGTCAGATAACTTTCCGCTTCGTTGGTCTCCCTTGCTGTTTGTCAATAATTTGTGATAACGCGTTTTTACCTACCCCTGCTAAGTACGAATGTCAAGCACCTAAAATTTGGGTGCCACGTGACCAGCCTGTGTCAGGATCTTCGCCGTAGTGCGGGTAGCGGAGGTGAAGACCCTGAGAATCAGGTTGACAGTAAGGCTATTTAATATACAGTTAACTTGCAAAGCTGATTATCATTATTTATTATCATCACTTATTTCTTCAAAAATTGGTTATTTTCAAGGTAATAATAACCACAAGAAAACTAAATTGTCAGCCTGGCTTCACCAATGTGTAGATGATTCATTTGGCAGAATTAATAATTTTAAAGAATAAGATCTCTAAAATAAGATTTGAGATGGACTGTCTACGAGTTGCATGCCAATTTATTGGGTTGTTCTAGGAAAGATTATTTCTCCCCCCCCCCCCCCCCTTTCACAAAGCAAACAAATGTTTGAAGGGGAAGGTGCATGCTGGTCAAGGCCTTGTAGAAAGCTATTGCATGATGAAATTTATCAAATGTTAATTTTAATTTATAGCAATAATGAAAAATTGAATTATTGTCTAAGGGGAAAGGAGCAATGCAAACCCAGATGTCCAAATGCTAATTTTATTAATATTTAACTAATGGGGATGGGAATTGTCTTCAGTTAGTGGGAAATGCTATCTGAACAATGCCCTGTGTCTCTACGATTCAAATTGAGAAATACCTTAACATAAACATGCCCCTGAGCCTACATGCAGCCAGTGTTGTTTGACTTTTTGAACTAGACCAACATAAATCGAGCAAAATACAATGTTTCTGACACGTAACGCCGCAACCCTTTGCGTCGAAACCGATTTTGAACTGGAACGTGCTGCTACATGTCACTTCGTTAAGAGTATGTTGACGTTAATCCTAAAGTCCCAGCTATGTTACCGCGAAAAAATGTGCATGGTTTGCAAAGATTAGGTCCTAAATGACAATTCTATGCGGTTAAAAACGATAAGTTGAATTTTTGGGAAAAGAAGGGAAAACCAGAAATAAGCTATAAAATTATGAAACACAATGTTCACCGTTTTACACTCTCGCATTGCGACATATATGAGCTAAAGAATATATATTACTTCTCTCTTTTAAATCAGGCTCCTCGTTGAATCCGAACCATATTATATCCAATCATACAGTCCATTCCCAAAATGAATGTTCGTTGATGTGTCTTCAAAAATCAACATGCGTGGGTTTTAACTACAGAAGTACAAAGTCAAATAAATATGTAATAAATTGCCAACTCAGCAACAACACTCACGGAAAAAAGAATGTCCAGAGAGAAGAAGCTGGAGAGTGGAAGTTTTATCAAGATATATGCGAACAACTGTGAGTGAAACTAGAATTTTGATAAGATCAGACTAAATTGATGTGATTATAAATTATTGATATAATTAATACGAAGTAAACCTCTTTATTATACGAAATATTTATGACTTTGTAGGAGATTTCAGGCAAGTCAAAATTCATCCCAGGAAAATCCTGTAAAGATATCCTAGCAGCAAAAACATCTGCAGTTTCTGGAATTTACTGGATCCAGCCCGCATGTAGTAAACCATTTCAAGTTTACTGCGATATGCAAACACATGGGGGAGGCTGGACTTTGGTTTACAGCCACACCTTTACTAACTACAAAAAATTTGACTCACCCAGCAATGCCGTAACCCCACGTCCTAACTGGCCTACTCCTGAAGCCAATGTCCCAGTCTCAACTACTCCTCCACTCAGCGAGTCATCACTTGGGGCTCTCGACTGGAATGTATGGAAAGACGTAGGACAAGAGTTTATGGTCAAATCAACCATTAATGATTGGATTGTTTGTCAGCAAAATCATGGAAGTTTTGTCACAAAGCAAAGTGGATCAATAAGTTGCGAGAATATCAAGAACGTGGGGACAACTTGTGCAGGTTTGGTACCAAATAAAATTAGGTGGCATGCTCATGCACCAATTCTCTTTGCTTCAAAAGGTTATTATTTGTTTGATGGAGCCACAGATCGTTACTGGCCAAGACATGATCCTTGTGGCGAGGGTGAAGCTAATCACAAGAAACGAGTCAGCAACGCTGGTGGACAAATCTATCTTCGTTAGAAGTCATTTTCCTACATTCAGATAAGAGTACATGTATAAGTAATGCCCATAAATAACATAGCATTATAACTTCTTTTTAAATACGTACCTAACGTTTTAATTCCATATTATTAACACTGCACCGTGTTATACACACGATATAGAAAATTCACCAAACAAAGAATATAGGGCAGTGAATTGACACACACGTCCTTTGCCTTAATAACATTTACTTTCTCTTTACTATAATATTTACTGTAATATGATTAATTAAAAGGAATTTTAAAAATATGATAGTTGTTTGTATGGGAGTACATAAAATATATACAATCTCCATGGGGACTGAGTGACTACTCTTTATGGCAGGTGACATTATGCAGTGCGCTTACTACGTGTGGGGCCACCTTTACCACTCTCACTCGTAGAGTCCATCGCTGTTGTTGATAGCGAGGTTTTAGTATGAAATTACAGGTTGACTGGTTGAGTACGTTTTAGTGTATGTTACTATAGTGTTTATTGTGAAATTTGCAGTGTTGTTACACTTCGCTGACTCTTTAACGTGCCATTTTGATCGAATTCCTATTTTCGCCCCTCAACGTGATTGGTTCGTGTTGTCTATGTGGCCCCGCTTATAGAAAAAGCATTGAGAATTAAGGCAGGACGCCTGCTAAGGCGTTCAGTTCTCCTGCTTAGGAAAAGACGGACACTAAGAGGAATTTCGTAACAAAGTAAACGAGTACAGGACTTGTCCAATTGCCCGTTCGCGATGGCGACTCCGATCCCATCAATGTTTGTTGTTTTATTTGAACATTTTAACTGAGAATTTTGGAACTGGTAACCTTGTTGCCGTTTAGATGTTTCGGTATACATGCTAAAATATGCGTTCTAAACGTTGTGTCGTTGTTGTAGGCAAACATAGCAATGTTTTGGGATGGCAAGAGCCAAGCGCTATGAAGTTTGTCGAACTTGGTCGTTTTGAAACATTTTTCCTGAGCATTTTTGCACCAAGGACCTTCTTGCAGTTTACATGTTTCAATATACATATCAAAATGCGCGTTTGTGGAGATCTTTTTCTAAAATCAAACGAGGTTAATATTTATTTAAGTTTTAAAAATATAAACGCATGTGTTATATGTGCTTGTTATCCATAATATATACAGCTAATTCAATTAAGGTTGACATGGACAATAGTCAAATGTGCAATATGATCGATTGAGTGCCAAAAGAATGATTCTTTACATGCATGCGGATGTTAAAAAATATCATACTATAGATACTATATTTGTAATCCAGCAAGGCTGCTGATGTGTTGAGCTTATCTATAACTATATTATTACCATCATTTTTTACGCTCCTGCATATTGCACATTTGCCATTTGACTATTGTTGATGTCAACCTTAATTGAATTAGCTGTATGTAATTAGCCGCAAGTGGTCAACATAAAGTGCCCAACATCAAGTACTCCGTACTGTAACTAAGATGTTCCTAGATGTCACTAAATGTACACAGTGTTCAACATGTTTTAGAGATGCCTGCGGAGGATGCTAATATCACAAATTTGTAACCACGGTGACCGCACTCCCCACGTGATTACACTCACGATTAGAATTAACTACAGGTTTGGATTTCGAATCCAGATTTAGACGTAAACCTATGGCTATGGATAAATTTGATCGGATTTGATGCAACAAAATTTTGTAACATTTGCATCTATGACATATGTTATCCTTACGCTTACACATTCGCCCAAAAATACTGCTACCGATTCTATTTCTTCTCATATCAAACCACTTGGCATTATCCTTTTGGCCTCGTGTTTCTCTTTCAACCTCTGCTGGATTTTCTACTGGTAGTGCTTCATGAATAAAGGTATCTTCTTCAACTTTTAATGGCCCATAAAAGGAGACAACTTGAAACTGAGAGTATGGTAAATCAGGAAATGTATTGAAGATACTTGACGGGCGTGATACTGCTGGAATATTTGTAAATACTTGGATGTTACTTTCTGGAAGAGACAGCTGGTAGCTTAATACACTCCCTAGGGGTACCTTAGTGCTTAATTTTGTCTGAACTGTAGGTTCGCTATCAGAAAATACTTCTGCAAATCCTAAGTTTGGAAAATGTTGTTTGATTTTTTCATGTAAACTTAGTGCACCATTATTATTTTGTGCAGGACCCTGTCTAGCTTCAAAAAGAGTACTCTGTATTCCTGAAAATCGTTTCTTCTCATGCTTGGGGTCAATGACACTACTCCCCATGATAGGTTCAGCCTTGATTCCTAATGTTCTTGGTTTATGCCATTGCTGTGGGTTATCAGTGCATGTACCCACTCTAGGAAAGCTCTCGAGGCTTAATTTTAGAGTATGGTCAATTAGATACAACAGTGTCATCTATAGCACTTTCCCTTTATATGGCAACCACTCGACACTTTTAACCCAACTACATCAAAAACATAGTTTTCAAAGAATAATTTATGCCCTTTTCTTATCGGCTTTTCTGTTGTTTTGCCTTCTTTTGCACTTTTTTGTATGTATGTCTGGATATTACAGAAGGAAAACTGCTTTGGCAGAATTGTTGTTGAGTTTATCCATTGTTGATCTGCTGTGCTTTCTTCCTCATTGATACTAGCTTCTGGCTTTGTACAACATTCTGGGCATTCTGAGATCTTTTTCTTTGTGTAGCATTTCCCTGGATCTGGGTCAACCAGTTCATGAACATCAGTAAGGTTGTTTCTAACTCTTTATGTTAAAACATATACAATAGCTAGGTTTAATTTCGGTATTATATTCAGTGTAGAGACATGGTATGAACTTCATTGAATAATATTTTGTAAAAAGTTTGTTTTTTTTTACCTTGATAGCAGTTCTGCCTTGGTCTCTGAATATCTAAATTTGAGTCCTCTGCATGAAAGCCAAAATTTCAGTTCTTTCTTGGTAGTCTTGTCGATGTTGGTGAGCTCACACCCTGGGATGTCTTTGACTGTTAACTGAATGAACAAAACATCATTGTCTTTAGAGAGGTCTATACTCAAATATATTTGACATGTACCCTGTGGCAGTTTGCCAAAAAACATACAAGCTAAAATGTAAAACAGATCTTTGTACATTTGCATGGCTGGGGTTCAACCTAAGACAGAAAATCATATCAAACAATCAAAATTATAGCATTTTCCAGTGGATATGGCACGGCACAAACACGATGGTTAGACTATTGAATTTTAATAAAACACAAAAAATGTTAAAGTACGAAGACGTGCATGGCTTTTAAAATCGGCAACAAACCAAACGCGACAAGTTTTTGTCGTCGTATATGTAGCCATGACGGCTTTGTTGTTCGGTGGTATTTACGGTATATAAGATGGATATATTTACAAATTTTGTCGTATATTTAAATGAAAGCATCATATCTTGCTTAGAAACATGAAAAAATAAATGAATTATCGATAACTTACCATTTTGTGGGGTTTTCCTTGATGTAAACAGGCCAAAGCGAAAGCGCAAAAAATGCAAACCAAGAAAGTGTTTATCCGCGTTTGACGTCACAAAATAATTTATTCGCGCTGACGCCAGAATTATAAGAAAGGTCTATTAAGTGGCTGAGTACTGCATAATATCAAGCTAATGACATTCCTCATTAATTACCTATTGTTTCATTTCACAAGTACGAATCCCCATACAGATCTACCGCTCGTATTTTATCTATTACTTAAGATACTGAATGAATTATATATATATACATATAATTGTGCAAAGTACCTCAAAAACTTACCACTACAGTCTGTTTCATCCAGAGGGAATCTTCAGGTGGTAGACAAATTTCGAAAATGTGCAGGCTTCTTTTATGCGCAAGGCGGAAACGTGGGCGCGTGGGCGATTGAATAGCATGCATTCCTGTCTTTGTTTAGGTTATTTACCTGAAATCTGCTTTTGTGTTGGCACGCCGAAACTATTTCCGATCTTTTGTTAAGCAATATATATATATATATATATATATATATATATATATATATATATATATATATATATATATATATATATATATATATATATATATATATATATATATATATGTATATATATATATATATACAGTCAAAGACTTGCAAAGACAGCGTTTGTATACATAGTCTACTGAGGTTACAGCAAAAATAAACTCGTGCAACGTTTGTTTCAAAATTTGCTCATGTTTTAAACAATTTATTCAAATTTAACCAGCATGATGCATATATGCCTGACAGTCAGAAGGATGTTATTTGCACAAATGCATTCCAGATAAGTGGACTAGGACCTCGTACAGCTTGTAAAACTGAATCATTCTGTCGCAAGTAGTGCTTAACTTTGGCGAAAACCTCTTCAATCGGGTTCAAATCGGGACTGTATGGTGGCAAAAAACGGACAAGCGCTCCAGAATCATAAACATGTTCCACAACTTCTTGGACATGATGTGCTGGGTGGTTATCTGTTGGGAAAAGCTACGAGCGCCTTTTACCAGCAATGAATCGATTTACTGGGGAAAACTCGCGATCTGTTATTTATTGTAATGGGTAAGAATTAATTGTGCAAATTTAGCAAGCCAGCGTCCCCAGAGGTGTCCTATTGCATGTAGTAATATTCGGGTAAATAATTCGGATAAAGGAGAGCGAGCATAAAATCTTTCCTCTGGAATTTTCAATAACCAATTGGCAATAAGTCCTTCACTTGAAATAGCGGAAATTGCAAAATAATGAGGTGCCCAGCGTGAATAGCTATAATCCCTCACGACTGGGTCCTTCAAGTGAAATAAGTATTTTTAGAAGCTTTTTACAACAACGTGACATTGAAGTATACTGTACATACAATGCCTGTTTCATCGAGAAAGACGAGTTGGTTTGGATTAAATACGTTGATTTCTGCTTTGAATTGTAGCCTTAGATTATCATTTCGCTGAAGAGAAATTCGGTGGATTTAAAAGCAAATGCTTCGTAAATTTAGTACTAAACATAACAATACAAATTTTGAAGATGAGTTAAAAAATTCATTGAAGGTTTAAGATTGAGACAGTAGTGTAATGCATTCAGTGTTGCTTATATTCCTGCGCATTTTTAGCTGATATATACTGAATATTATTAATGCCAGTGATGTGCATGTGTATACCTTCTTACGCGTTATTCCAAGTCTATACACAGCTCGACACTGCAGTGTCCTCGGGCCAAACGCAGAACCAGTAGCGTTGGAAATATAATTTGCTATTTCGTGTAGCTGCATCTGAGGCGAACGAAGCAAGCAATCCATGATAATATACTCTTCATGGGGAAATAAAGTTATACTCCCAGTTGGGCGACCGAGACGGCAAGGCTTTACATCACCCGTATTTAAAAACGTGCTAATCGTCCGATACACAGTCTTTGGACTAACAAATAATTGCAATGCAATTTTTTCATAGCTCTTCTCAAAAAAAGTTTTTGGTATACCATTCGCCAGCGTAATAAATCCGAATACGGACGTGGCATTGTACAAAATTCGCCGAACTTAATCAGTCCCGCAACTAGCACGCACTCTTACGCCCCACGCGGGCCGACGCATATAATGATGTAGTCACGTGTTCGATATACATGTATTTAGGTATAGTTCGTCTGGACAACCTTAATGGCAATGACTGTATATATATATATATATATATATATATATACACACACACACACACACACACCCACACACACACACACATATATATATATATATATATATATATATATATATATATATATATATATATATATATATATATATATATATATATATATATATATATATATATATATATATATATATATATATCTATATATATATATATATATATATATATATATATATATATATATATATATATATATATATATATATATATATATATATATATATATATATATATATATATATATATATATATATATATATATACAGGGTGTATAAAAAAAACGGAGTCCATGTTTTGTGTCTAATTATTTCTAAATTACTGAAGCTTATAGAACAATTTTGGACTTGTTTTAAACCACGTTCTTTTCTCTTTCGAACAAGCCGTAATTCGTATTTTTACTCCGCGTAACGTACGTGCTATGACAAATTTAGTAAAAGCTATCGATTTGAGATGCCCTCCAATTATGCAAATTCACTATGTCTTTCATGGTCGCCAGTTAAATTTTTAATTTTTTCGCTTATTACATAAATGGTATTTTTGTTAGTATAGGTAATAGTATAATTTCGAGTGCAATTACGGATAAACAAGCACGAGTGAGTTTTTAAAAACTGCAAAATAGCACGAGTCCGAAGGACGAGTTATTAATAATATAAAAAGGAAATGTCCAAACAAACATTTTGTACCTACAACTTCGCATTATGCAAGTGCACTCATTCTCGAATTTCTTCGCTTAAAAAATTCATGTTTACAAAAGCCATAGCTAAAAGTTTTATGTACAAAGTTCCAGCATACTTTAGAGTTTGTTTTGTGATCATAATTGTCAGAGAAGAATCCCAAGTTGTGTTGAAATTTCGACGAAATCTTTAAGCAAACGTGAAAATTCGGCCGCCATATTTTTGGTTTTTCAGCGAGTAAATCCCATCGCTCAAAGAGCTTATTACAGATTTTTGCACTGTTGTTACAGATTTTTGCACTGTTGTTACAGATTTTTGCACTGTTGTTACAGATTTTTGCACTGTGTTACAGATTTTTGCACTGTTCTGGGTGATGTTTGGGATTAACTGCACTCGAATCAACCAATCACAGCCCAGAAACATTTCCTTGTATATTATTAAACTTAATAAAACTTGTTATAAAGCTTTACAGAAGATAACGGACCGTTAACGTGCACTACGAACGGATAGTTCAAGCTTGTATCGACTTCATGAATATTAACATTATGCAATTTCGACAATATTGTGCACGCGCGGATAAACAAATTAAAACGCTGATTTCGATCATTATTTTGGTATAAATCTAAGGTTTTTGTTGATGTAAACGGTCCGTTATCTTCTGTAAAGCTTTATAACAAGTTTTATTAAGTTTAACAGAAATACCATTTATGTAATAAGCGAAAAAATTAAAAATTTAACTGGCGACCATGAAAGACATAGTGAATTTGCATAATTGGAGGGCACCTCAAACCGATAGCTTTTACTAAATTTGTCATAGCACGAACGTTACGCGGAGTAAAAATACGAATTACTGCTTGTTCGAAAGAGAAAAGAACGTGGTTTAAAACAAGTCCAAAATTGTTCCATAAGCTTCAGTAATTTAGAAATAATTAGACACAAAACATGGACTCCTTTTTTTTTTATACACCCTGTGTATATATATATGTATGTATATATATATATTTGACGAAAGTACTGAGCTAATGCCTTTGAATTTAGGTCCATGATTGCATGCTCAAAAGAGGGCGAACATGCATCGCGGTAGATACGATATATCCGGACGTATATGTATATATATATATATATATATATATATATATATATATATATATATATATATATATATATATATATATATATATATATATATATATATATATATATATATATATATATATATATATATATATATATATATATATATATATATACATATACGTCCGGATATATCGTATCTACCGCGATGCATGTTCGCCCTCTTTTGAGCATGCAATCATGGACCTAAATTCAAAGGCATTAGCTCAGTACTTTCGTTTTCCTTTTGCGCATATACGTTAAAATGACACCGCTCCTCTAAAGAAGAGAATAAACTGATGCGATGCATAAAATATCGATCTATAACTTTGCCAGTGTACATGCAATTACCACAGTCAATATACACACAATACAAACGAAATATGTTAGTAATCGCAATATCTCATTTCGAACGGAAATTCTTCGTCCTATTTTATTAATCACTTCTAGAAATTTAATTAAAATTGTTATAGCTTAAGATACGATGTTCAAAATTAATAAAGTAATTTGTGATTATTTATTGTTGCCCTTCGTCGTCAGTATTAACTTCCCAACAAATGCGTTTTGCTCGAAACGCTGAAATCTTCTTTATCTTAAACTCACTCGACTAGCAACTATATATAAGTACTATAAAAAAACGCAATCCAACTTACAATTGATGCTGTATAACTCTGACCGAACAAACTGCTTTAATTTGGAGTTTAATTTCGAGTTTCCTTAAGAACTTTGTCGATTAATCACTAGTCCGGCACGGACCTTATGATTCTCATAACATTAGGATGCAGTAAATTGCTTTGCAGACAAATACTTCAAAAGGTCACCAGCAGTTTAGAATATTAAAGAAACAACAGCTTTATTTGAAAAATATTTTAAAATGGTTAAAAAACTTTTAATGAATAAATAGTCGTGTTGGATAAGGTTTACTTAACTTGAAGATGAAAAACTGCGTGTGCGATTGCGATTTTTCATTAGGTCTTCTCCAACCGTGTAATTTCCTGTACTAATCTTTAGCCTGATCCTTTGTTTCCTTAACGAAATGTCACTAGTTCGTTCTAAGCAAATAATATAACTTCAGCAGAAGAAAAATTTACGAGAAGCGGTAATTTTGAGACGCCTCAAAATTTGTATAATTATAATTTTGCCGTCAAGCGTAAAGGACTCACGGCCTGTAAGCAATTTGTTTGCAATTTTCCACCTTGAGAAGTTAATTTTTTAGCGCAATGAAAGAGACCTCGGATGTTTATTTAGAAGACCCGATTAAATATTAAAAAGTGTTGTTCAACTTTTAACATTAATGCATCTTAAGTTTCCCGCTTCGCAGCCTGGCAAACTCAGTGCAAAGATAGTTTAATGAGCAGATTTCCGTAAACGATGACAAGAAGCGCAAACATGCGCATGAAGCACAAGAAACAAGACTCTAGATGTAGCCAAATTGAACTTGTAGCAGAACATCAGCACAGTTGGTGGACATGTTCAAGTGTCTCACAACACTTTTATAATAATTTACCTAAATTAATATGATTATTGACATTTTTTAAGAAAAATTTATGGCTATAAACTAAATCTATCTCATAAAATATATTTCAATCTTGAATCCCCAGAAAGTCAACATGATGCACATTTTATGTAAAGAACTTTATTTGTCGAAGAAACCTAGTGTGCATGTTTTTGACGTTTTGTTTTAATTGGTGAGATAAAAAATGTCTCAGCAGAACAGGGACAAGTCTAATTGCTGCCTTAATTAAGAAAAAAATTCTCTCATTAGCCAAATGTGTTAGTAATTTTGCCGGCCTTAAAGATATGGAGTGCATTTAGGAATTAATCGCACTATTTTTAACCAATCAGATTGAAGAAAACACCATACATTTTAAAAAATGGAAATAAACTTTATACAAGTATGCAGTTTGTCGTTGACGACAAGCATCAGTTATCGCCCAACCTGCAACGTTCTCGGAACAACAAAGCTAAGAGTAGTTCCTTGTGGGCTCGAAGAAGTTTCTCAAAAGGATAGAATGGGTGCCATTTTCTATATTACTTTTCTGCTCAAAAGTTTCGCAATCCTCTCAGCAATGTCAACACAAACGTATTTCCGAAGAATGTCAAAATACGGTGGTAAGTAAACAGATGTTTTGTAATCTTTATTTTCCCTATAATAATCATATAATAATCTAGAAACACAAGTTTCTTGCTTCTACATGTTGATATAAAGACGAAATTTGTTGCAAAGTATTAAATTCAGTTGCCATGGCAAAATACGTGTATTATAGGGTGTAATAAAACTTACGTCTAAATCTTTTCCGACTCATACGCAAGAAAATTCCGTAAATAGTATATGTCATTCACTTAAAGTCGAAGCCTTTGTTTCCTGCGGACGAGAATGTACGTGCGTAATCGCATAGGGCTGAGTAAAATGAACGTTTGATTTCATGTGCGTTTTCAACTATTCACAAAAGGTTGAAAAAATGACCTGTACAGTTTCCAGTCTTTTTCATTATTGGTTTAAATTGCCCTTCGTGTCAAAACATGATTTTCTGTTTGACTTTAAGAAAAGCCGAATTTGTTTCTAATTTTAGTACCACGCTATTTTGAATCAACAGGCCGCCAGGAAATATCTTGTACAATCAGTTTCAAAAGTAGTTGGGACACATGCGGTTTCACATTACATGTGCTTGTCCACAATTATCCCCTTTAAAAATTTGCCTTCCTCTTCCCTCCCCCTCCCGAATTCAATGTTGGTGTCGATTTCTGAATATGAACAGCCACCATTTTTTGTAGTAACCGCGTACCAACATTGAATAGGAGGCGAGGGGGATAGACCTTTTTCAATATTTTAGTTAAAATTGTGATTCGTCCCAACACATTTGAAAGTGATTGTATGTAAATTAACACGCAAAATATTCATGCTTTCGCACTTGTAGTCGTGGCTCAAAAGAGGACAGTTTAAACATTCCAAAACACACCGTTTATAATTTCGTTGAATGATTATGGAATGTTTATCGTAGACCTACAGTCACTAGTCTTTTCACTGATTTCTGAAGCTTCATTTCTCTTGCCTACAAGCGCTCTTTAGTTTCATGTTTACTACATCGAACTGTTCACCTCTAGCTGTTCCAGCTATGAAAACACCCACGTTCAACTTGAAGTTGTCTGAAATCTGTTTAACTTGAATGTCCGATCGTCTTGTTCGTCGCTTCCTTAACAATATCTTCGAACCCAAACCCACTGTTCACAGAGTTCCTACGAAGATTGTCTATTTCTGCTTTCCCTTTACTGGCTGGCTCACCCTCTCTTCCAATTCGCAATTAAATCACCTAACTTTGCAATGCTGCCTATCCACATCTCAACATTCGATTTGTATTTCGCTCCTCTACACTCATCTCCTCTTTCTTTCCTTTTGAGGATAAAGTCCCCAATTAAGTTTATGAGATCCTGTATTGTATATTTATTTAAGTGTCGATGCTGTTCCGCGTCGTATGCGTGTCAAACCACGCCCCATTTACCCACCAGAGAACAGAACACTTGGGAATCTCTCCTTTAACAGCAAAAGCGTCATCCTGTCCAGTCATGTTGAGCATTTTCTCTCTCATTAAATTCCACCGGTCACTCTGCCAACTTTGACGATTTCGAAATTCTGTCCTCTTCCTCCGACACTTGTGAATTAATGATTCACGAAAGCCTTATTTCATCCAAGCTCAAACCCTCTCTTGACGTGCAAGGCAGCTCAATTCCGCACAACCACCTATAATTCGCTGTTTTTGTGTCTGTTTTGTCCCCCTGTTTGTATCGTCCTGTTGTGTACTATTCTTTACTCCTTTATCGATCCTAAATATATTCATAATCTCATGTAATAGACCTATGTTATTTGTCTGAAGATGTTTTAAGTTAAAGACGAAGCGTTAGAAATAAAATTATTTTAAAATCTTAATAGTATATGCTTTAATGGCTTTACTAAAAGTTATATGTTGGGTTCTAATATTTATTATAAGAATTCGTTTTCCGCCAGGCAAATCTCTGGTTATATACGATATTGCTTAATTGAAATAGCTGAGAGGCGAAATTTACATAACAAAACAATCCCAACGTTTTGTTTGTCTCCGTTTTTGATAAATCGTAAATTTGTACTCAATAAAATATTAGATATCTATCCACAATATCTTTGACTAAGCCGCATGCAATGGATGTACACATTTTGGAGGGCATAAAGATGAAGGCCCAAAAAATCTCGTGCTTGCATTGGCCAGTGCCCATGTTCTGCAGACTGGATTTTGTATGCATTCAATTTTGAGTAAACATTTATATACAGCATGAGATGATGTTTTTATATAATGGTGATATTTGAAGTACTTGGTTTTTTATTCAGAGCTGTATACGATTTATACATCTCCATGGGTTCACGGCGGATAAAATTTTGACAAATTAAATTAACTTCCATTCAAATGATTACTATGACACCAAAATTTTATTAAATCACTATCAAATATACTCTTAAAATTTAAACAACACCACCAAATAAAATCGTTTTGAACAGCTGTCTTTCATCACGAACACACACTTTGTGTTTTTATAAAAAAAATTTGAACAATTTGTTAATATCATCATTTTCAGTCCCGCGCGGTATGCCATTGCCAAAAAGGCCAACTTACCAAATAATCCAACATTTTTGGATTATTTGGGAACCTGGCAGTAAGAGTTTGCCAGAGTTCCTCACGCGTACACGAATTAAACACAGGGACCCTGGGTACGAGGATTTTATAAGCACAGGCATGGCTGTGTAACAATGATGCGGCTGTATATTTGCGTGTCTCGGTTGCACGAGTCATTTAAAGAATTTATAAATGAATGACAGAAAGAAATTATAAACCGTTGATAGGTATACTGGCACATTTTAGTATGCTTCAAATTTTTCTACATATTATGTGGAAATCATGTTCCCTAGTGGCCCACTGGTCAAAATTAGCATGGGTTCGTTTCTTGTACTGAAATTAGAAACAAAACGGCTCCTTTTTGAGCGTGCTTAACACGCTTTGAGTCAAGCAGAAAACTACTCAAGGAAAATCGGCCTAAACAAAATTCGAATTCATATTAAGAGACATCTAAACTACAATATTATCAACGGAAGAACTAGTCCCTGAAGAAGGTAAGTGGGCATACATTTTTTACCCTCGGCCTCCCTGACTATGCTGGAAAATCAAATATAATATATAGATTTCTTCATGGGAAGTGCTGAGGCATGGCATTTGCACACGAGTTAACTTGTTTTCACAAAACGAACGATCGAGTGCAGCAAGCAAGTTAGTTTTGGGAAAATAAATTAACAAGCGTGTAAGTGCCATAGAAAAGCACTTCCTACGAACAAATGTGATATTTTTTATTTTTAATTATCATTTGTTAGAATTATAAAAAAGAACAAAAAAAAATCAAACAACAATTTTTTTTCCTTCAAAATACTAAGTTTTTCTTGCAAACATAAATTACATCTTTTGGATCCTTCCGTGTAAGAGATATAGACTTTTTTATTTTTCGCCACCTTATGGTGAAATCTGTTCTGTTTTGCTTTAAGTGCTAAACGTGTTTCCAAAGTTCCGTTTCGTTTGAACATTTTTTGTGTGTAAAATATTTAATATGATTCCTGTATCGTAGGCTTCCCGTTGCATCCAGACGATATTATATCAAATCATACAGTCCATTCGCAAAATGAATGTTAGTTGATGTGTCTTCAAAAATCAACATGTGTGGGTTTCAACTACAGAGCTGCAAAGTCAAATAATTATGTCATAAATTGTCAACTCAGCAACAAGACTCGCGGAAAAAATAATATCCAGAGTGAAGAAACTGTAGGGTGGAATTTTTATCAAGATATGCGAACAACTGTGAGTGAAAGTAGAATTTTGATAAGATTATTCAATACTGTAGCAAGAGACGTGCCAGGTGGAAAACATTTTCTTATAATGAAGATAAATGCCCAACATAATGCACTGAGTAAAGCCATAAAAGCAGGATTTAGAATAAATAGAAAATATTTGTAGCGACGTTTCGTCTTAAGGCCCACACAGACCGGACACGATTTCCCAATGCGACGCGATTTCTCAATTTTTAAAAGCAAATGAAACCACCAACGGAAGAAAATTTTGCCACATATGTACACCAAGTAGCTTAAGTTGTTCAAGTCTTTCCGAAGATTGGAGAAAATAAAAAATGATTAAAATTTCAAGACGTCGAAAATCAAAAATTTGCGTCGCGTTGTCAAATCGCGTTCGGTCTGTTTGGGCTTTTAACCTACGTTTACTAAATTATTCACCAACTTTAACAGTTTTATTTCTCCTACCTACCTCCTATTTTACCTACAAACGGAACTTAGTTTCTTGTTTGATTAATCAATCTTTTCTCTGTAGCTATGAAAACTTTCATACACAGTTTGAAGTTGTCAGAAAGTTAATTAAGTCGAATGGTTTTCCCTCTCACATGTTCGACCGCATTTTTCGCTGCTTCGCCGACCAAACATTTGGCCCTGAACCGCCTATTCTGACCGCCTCTAAGAAAATAATTTATTTCTGCCTCCCATTCACTGGGATACATTCTCTGCAGATACGCACTCAAGTCAACTGACTATGCAACGCCGCTTCTCCCCATCTTGACATTAGATTCGTCTTTCGTTCTTCAAGACGAATCTCTTTCTTCTTTCCCTTCAATGCATGATAAAGTTCCTAAATACTCGAGATCCAGAGTAATATACTTATTCAAGTGTCGATGCTGTTCCGCGTCGTATGTGGGTCAAACCACGCGTCATCTAAACACTAGGATATCAGAAAATCTGGGTATCTCTCTAATCACGGGAAAACATTCAACCAACCCAGCCATGTCTACTATTTTGTCCGATATAACGCCTCTGGGCACCCAGCCAACTTTCACGACTTTCAAATTATTTCTTCCTCCTCTGACTCATACGAATTGATGATACACGAGGGTCTTCTCATTATTAAATACCAACCTAATCTAAACGTTCAAGGCAGCTCTATTCCTTTTAACCTCTTCTAAATTTGTCGTATATGTTGTGTGTGTTTGTAATGTCGTATCCACCATCATATATACGTCCATGTCTTTCCCTAATTATATCTAATTGTCTCTTGTAATTTTACACCTTGTAAATATAACACTATTATAATTAGCCTAGATATATATTCAAATTTTGTATTTAATGTTATCCACTTGTCTGAAGAAGTCTTAAGTTAAGACAAAATGTCACATAATAAATATTTTCTATTTCAAATCTTTACTGAAAGGATTTTTTTGGGCATTGATCTTTATTATAAGAATTTGATAAGATTAGATTAAAATAATGTTATTTACTATACATGGTGTACACAAAAAAGTAAGCAATTTTAAAACGGCTCTCAACCTCGCGAAGCGGCTTGAGGTATGAAGTTTTTTAATAATATACATTGCTTGGGTACTTACGGTGTAAAATAAATGTAAATATTCTGAAATTTAAATGTTTCAAACCCAGGGGTGTGCGTTTTTGAAACACATTAAAAAAGGCTTGCGCACGAAATTTAAATGCTTAAAAGCAATTTTGAGTTCGTGGGTAGAAAATATGTTAGGTGTTTCATTGCTGTTCAAAATTTCAAGAAATTTAATTGAGTTTAAGCCATTTAAAACGTCGTGCGATCGTGTATTTTTCTCAATAAGAATCGTTTTTTGTGAAGAAACGTTCCAATTTTAATTAAATGTCCCTTGGGCGTTGTATGCAAATTAAGTAAGTACATTAATTAAACATGCACAAAGCTAATTTTTGTTAAAAATATGAAAGTTCGCGCAACGTTTTGAACGGCTTAGACTCGAGGACATTTTCTGAACTTTTGAACAGCAATACAACACCCGACAAATTTTCCATCTACCAAGTCAAAATTGCTTTTAAGCATTTAAGTTTTGTGCGCAAGGCGTATTTAAATTGCCGTAAAAAAAGGACCACCCCCCCAACCGGGTATTAAAGTTTTAAATTTCTCATTGTTTTGTTTTTTTCTAGAATTTAAATACCAAAACAATCTATTTTAATATAAAACATCGTACATTGAGGCGCTTCGTGAAACAATAGTCCGGTCGCTTAGCGTCAAAAATTGGCAAGATCGTGACAAAGCTGACAAAGTCAGTACTCTCTTTCCCCGCCACTCCTCATGACAATTGAAATGTTTTTGGGGGTGTAATGAAGAATTTCAAAAATTTATCACTCCCAGGGGGGGGTGAAAAAAATATTTTTTGAGATAGGTTGCGAACATTTGTTCATGTCACACTTAAATATCGTATTTAATAATAATGTGTTTGGTTTTTTTTCTCAAAGACATGGACCTATAGGGCATATAACATTTTCTGTTTGATGTTTTTAAATTAAATATTATTGACTGGCAGAGAAAAATTGCCAACCGTTAACGTGCCATCTCATTGAGGTAACACCCCCCTGACTTGAAAATTTTAGGCACCCCTTCTTAAATTCATTAGGATGCATAGTTAATCAATTGCAGAAGGGGTGCCCAAGTTTTTCACCGCCAGTTAAGATTTTTACCATAAGCCACCAGACTACAAAGAGCGATTTCAGATTTGTCTACTTTTTTTTATGCACCCTGTATTGTTATAATTACGAAGTAAACCTCTTTATTACGAAATATTTATGACTTTGTAGGAGATTTCAGGCCAGTCAAAATTCATCCCAGGAATATCCTGTAAAGATATCCTGGCAGCAAAAAAATCTGCAGTTTCTGGAGTTTACTGGATTCAGCCCACATGTAGTAAACCATTTCAAGTTTACTGCGATATGGAAACACACGGGGGAGGCTGGACCTTAGTTTACAGCTACACCTTTACAAACTACAGCAGTTTTAACTCACCCAGCAATGCCGTAACCCCCCGTCCTAACTGGCCTACTCCTAAAACCAATGTCCCAGTCTCAACCACTCCTCCACTCAGCGAGTCATCACTTGGGGCTCTCGACTGGAATATATGGAAAGACGTAGGACAAGAGTTTATGGTCCAATCAACCATTAATGATTGGATTGTTTGTCAGCAAAATAATGGAAGTATTGTAACAAAGCAAAGTGGATCAATAAGTTGCGAAAATATCAAGAACGTGGCGGCAGGCTGCGTTGGAGTGACACCACATGGCATCCGGTGGTGGTCACGTGCACCAGCTCTCCGTGCTTCGTTCAGTTATTATTTAATTGATGGAAGCAAAGATTGTCTATGGCCACGACATGATCCCTGTGGTGACGGTAAAGCTAATCACAAAAAAGGAGTCAGCAACCCTGGTGGACAAATTTATCTTCGTTAGAAGGCAAATTTCTACATTTGGTCGTTTAGTTGTTCGATCTAACACATGATAGGACAAGAATAAGCAATGACAACATAAATATAGTATAATTATAACTTCGTCTCTAATTTTCAAGTTCATATTATTAGCACTGCATCGGTACACATTTGTGTTCTACTCAACGTTGAAAATTCACAAATTCACAATTTTAAAAACTTTTTAAATATGTTCAGTAACGGGTAAAACTTGTATTAAAGTTCAGAATTTTTTAGTTCAAGTCACTTTTTGTCTTTTTCCAGTTGAATTCCCTGGTGCAATGTTTATGCCTTTCTGTGGCGGTTTAAAAGCTCAATAGCGCTACTAAACTTTCGTGAAGCCCACCCCAGGCAGGTTACTATAAGACTATTCACCCGACAGTGCGTGATTTTTATACCTCGTCTCAAGTCCACAAGATCATAGTTGTTAATTTTTAAAAATATTTATTGAGTAAATATTGTGCATAACGTAGCGTTTTAGTTAGACAAAACGAATTGAATTAACTGACGCAATGAATTCAATGCGCTTGGGAATCCATGGGGTTTTTTTTCGTTTTGTCTAATTTATGCGCTCATGGGTTTTACTTAGTGCTATATGCTTGATTCAACTTCATCTTAACTCTATTCAAAAACCGGTACTACACTGAAAATCCCGAAGTGTTACCACAACACCAAATTCGGTATAAATTTTTGCCGCTGTACGAACACCGATTCGGTGCCAACGCACAACGAATTTGGTGTCAATTCACCCTATTTCCGTGTTAAGCGATGCAGTTGTATGAACACGTAAGAAGTGTGAAGCACTATGTTGGTCAAAGTACACAAGAAAAAGTTATTGACTGTCAATGGGTATTATAATCAGCTTGTCATACGAAACAAATTTGCCGTGAATAAGTGTCTTAAACGACATGATTCATGTGAGTGTTTTTGCCTTAAAACGCAAATTTTTATTGCTGCTCAAGTGGGGCAATCCAACATGGCCGCAAGTATAAAAAATATGACGTACTTCCGTCACAGTATAAGGGAATGAACAGTAGGACACTCAGTAGTGCAACACGCCTAGTGGCTACCACCAGCCAGTTCAGCGTTTTTATTAGCCAGAAAATGCAATTGACTGGTTGGCATAATGGTAATGAGATGCCTGATGGGATATGCGTGGACACTAAAACTTCAATAGACTGGCCCTGCTGTTCATTCCCTATACTGTTAACATCCGTCTTGCATAGAATCGACTTCCAAACAATTACATACCAATGCTGTTTATCCAGCATGAGAACTGGTGCATTGCCACTTCGTTTGCTGCACCAAACATCAGGATCCTCATGATCCTTTAATACAATACATTTATATAATGAAATCATTTGAACAGTAAGTGCATGCTGCACTATAAAGTTACGGAATACTTGAGAAATGGGTTAAGCAGCATGATCATATATTTCTATCACAGATGGACATACATACCTTAAGTTGATGCACAAGTTCATGGTTTGTCTCTTTTGTGAGTGTCCCTACTTTTCATTCTCTATACTGTTCTTCCGTTCTTCAAAACCCAGCAATAGATGTGCTATCCAGCTTTAATGCATTTCAGCGCAACAATCCCACTTCTGAATGCTGAAAGAGTCGTGCCATAAATAGAAGCAACAGACAAATGTTATGCCTTACTACAACAATATAAACCGTATCTGTGGTCGTCAGCCGAAAGGCCCGCCGTAAGAATCCTATACTACAAATATAGAAATCACTACACCCAAACTGGCTGTAATACACACGTGCCACACAGAATGAAAAAATATCAACAAGGAGTAAGATATTACTTGATAGACTATAGCATATCGAAATAATTGCCTCGAATTGGTCTTTAGATTGCAAATCAATGATTGCGCCCGTGCGTTCTTGAACCATGTCGGCACTCGCAACCATAGTCGCCTGTTGCTTGATATTTCCTTCGAGCTGTTGCGGCATTAGGACCTGATTGCCCATCGTTCATTCAGTGGCTCACTACTCGATCCTAGAGGATGGATTACATACAGGGTGAGTCTATTTGCGCCGAATTGCATATGCAGTGAATTGGATTATGTTTTGGATTACTTTATAATGGTTCATTTACTGATACAATAGGGTGTATCAAAATAGGAAGCCTTTACAAATCAACTATACAGGGTGAGTAAAAAAAACTGATGCTCTTTCAAATTCAGATTAGCTGCGAATTCATTACGATTTATTCCCATGGGTCTGTAGTGATGTCTTGTTTCTGACTTTGTCTTGTTTCTGACAATTCCTGCACGGCTAAAATTATGCATTTTAACTTCCATTGGGAATTAGATTTTGTTTTAGATGAACGTCTGTCAAATTGCAAGAATGCAATGCTGCTAGTTTGAATTTCAATAGTATCAGCTTTTTTACTCATCCTGTACTGTGTACTTGTAGTCACGATCTGTTCTCTGTATACTTATGGGAATACTTAAAGTTCCGTAATGAAATTCGCGGCTAATTTGAATTTGAAAGGGCATCAGTTTTTTTTTTACTCACCCTGTATATCAGGGTTGCCAGATTTCTTGAATGATTAAGCCAAACCATCATTAGTGCTGTCACAAAAACAAAGAAAACAAAAGGCAAATACAATGAAAAACAAAGTGTATTGTTAAAAGTTTGGCTAATTTATGCATGCAATCTGGCAACCCTGCTGTATATCACTTGCGACCGGCATCTATGTTGGCTACTGGAAACGTGCTCGCCTTACTCCAATTTATAAATCTGAGGATAAAAGGAAATGCGAAAATTATATATCGGCCAATTTCAACACATTGCCGTTTATTATTTAGCCTGCATGCAGGCCCACGGATGGGAGGGAATAGTGGGCCTGCAAGGAAGACACCACCTTTCGGAAAACACCCCTTTTTATAATACGCCCCATTCACAGTTCAATTGTCAAAAAAGAACCAATTACAGAAACCCAAAAACCAAACAACACGCATCAAAATGTTGTTGGTTTGCTCTGCTTATTCGGAATGAGAACATAGCTGGATTAGCTCGAAAGTGTCCATTTATTTTCGTATTCGGAACCGGCAAATATGGGCAATTTGACAGAAAACCTGCCTTTCAATTTTCAGTTGCTGAGGAAATCGTGGGGACATTCGCATAATTATCATCTGTACTTTTGTCGCCGTTATATTATATAGATAAATTGTGTCGTGATCAGACCATGTGTGAAAGTCGTGCGGACAAAAAGTACGAAAAATATTTAAGTTATTAATTTGGCAAGAAACTGGTCAAAAGAAGGAGTGTCCACTTATTTCAAACGTCAATTTAATACCGTCTGGTGGTGACTTCTGTTGCGCCGTCTTGGAGATCGAAGCCCAGCAGATTGCAATGTGGTTCGAATATGTTTTATTTTCATGCAACTTGCTCTGAACCTTCATCGCACAAACAGCTGGGTTTTTCAGTTCAAGAAGAGTCATCAACATCAAGTGAAAGAGAATTATTTTGTCTAATTTTATGCAATTGTTTCTGTCAAGAAAAAACATTATACAAATTCCCATACAGTACAAACTCGCTACAGGAAATGAATAGACGATAGTCTCTTTGATTAGCTTTCTGTGCAATCAGCCATATGGCATTTGCACAAGGTCATAAAATTACCGCAGCAATCTTACACTGTTGTCCATGATAAATATAGCATGCTTTATGACATTCATTTGTAACAGTGCTATTTTGTTAAAATGTTACACCTGAAACCTAACATGAGAATAGAGATTATTGCACTTTGGGTTTACCGCATCTCAACTGCTTGTGTAAAGCCAAGCAATAGGCAATTTCAACGACCAATTCCAAAGCACTGTTTAACCTTCATGACGGGACTTTTGGTATTTTGGTAAACGTCTTGGTATTAGGATCCTGCTCTATTAAGCAAACACGTCGGCAAACACTTTCTGGTGGGTATCGCAATCTCTAGCGTTTTATAAATCCATCAACACTAATACACTTTTATAAGTTCAACGATTTTATCAGTTACGCTCTAATTCACTGCGTTCAACCGAACGTAAATTATTTTCCTTTTATATCATTGCACGAAACAGACAAAACAAGTGATGGCTGGATTTACTAGCAGATCCCAAATTATGCAAGCTACGAACTCGATTTATTTCACACAAAGTTATTACAATAGTTTTGTATAGTTATAGCAAAGAGTAGAGACTACAAAGAGGGGCCACTTCATTCAAAAAAGCGTAAGGTGCTGTCGTCATGATACGTCATGATACGTCATGTGCGCCATGTTCCTAGCCAGTGCCCTAAACAGAATTAATTTCCCCCGGTATTAGTAGCCATTTCTTATATTTCCGGGTGGTGACTTCCTCTGTTTAGGGCACTGGCTAGGAGCTTGGCGCCCATGACAAATATTGCATGCTCGTGCCCCCAAAAATATTAAAAATGGCTTCTAATACCGGGGGGAAATGCTTCTGTTTAGGGCACTGGCTAGAACATGGCGCCCATGACGTATCATGACGACAGCACCTTACGCTTTTTTGAATGAAGTGGCCCCTCTTTGTAGTCTCTAATCTTTGGTTATAGTCCGAGGTAACTAGAAACCTTTAATCGACTGTATACAGGATCCTGGACGTACATATCATGAGCAGTGTCTGTTTTCCATCTCCCGTGCAATTTGAGAAGCATTTCAGGAACACAATTGTTACTGTTTTGAACTACAAATGTTAAGTCCCCAAACCTCAAGCATACTTCTCGGGGTCGTAACCAAGAGCAACTAACGCTTCCTTCAATATCTCTCGGCATCTCGAATATGAAAGCGCACCCTTTCCCAGTATATAGAAAGATCCATGCTTGTGAAACACCAGTGGACGGAAGAAAAGGGCGGAGTTGCCATGTTCGATGCTGGCGCTACTCATGTAGTTGGACAATACGCGTACGGGACAGTACGCACCGCTTCTTTCCTTCAAACTTTCCTTCACGATAAATATCTGTTTTACTACGTGGAACAAAGACTGCGTGGAACAAAGACCGAAACATGAAAAGGCAGCTTGAGAGGGATGTCCTTATTTTTGCACCACTGAAAGAACTTACTAATGACTCGTTTGTATATTTTTGTTGTTGAGTCAGTTCGAGATTTTAACACAACTTCAACAAGACTTTTCAAATTTTCACTGACAACTTTAGGCGCACGTACTCCCCCAAGATTCGCTAGTGTAAATAAGCTGGAAAAGACAAAACATTAGTAAACGCAACAAAATCACGGTCGTAGAAACTTCCATGATTTGACGTCAATACAGTATGCTCTACAAACACTTAAATAACTTTCGTATTCTGTCCAGTCATGCATGGCAGCAGCCAGCGCCGCTTAAGCACATGTCCTATAGGCCAGTCCCTCAGTAACTCTACTTTTACAATCTAAGTTTAAGTAACAGTGTGTGGTCAGCGCCACTCGTCAGTTCGAATTAAGCGTAAACAATGCCACAAGAACTTTGCATGTTTTGTGATCAAAGCAACATGCAATTTTGGAAACCGACACCGGATGCAGAAAACGTGAAGTAACACATAAAGAGGCCCAATTTTGTTATCGCTTGAAGTCCATGCGAAAAGCTATCATTTGTCCCCAGAATCTGTCTGATTCGAACAGTGAATCAGTGACATTTTGACCTTGTTTCAAAACGTCTTGACCTGCGAACACTCTAAGACAAAGTCAAAAACTGGCTGATGGCCAAAAGGGCACGGCTACGCTCGTTTTTGTTCGCTGGTGCCACATGTAATGCAGAGCTCTGAAAATAACAGAAACTGGCGGAACAGCCCAGCAATTCTCCTTTTTTAAATTTTGAATGAAAAGTCTATTCCGCTTGTATTGGGATTCGAAAATCTGGAGTAAAACTTTTTTTAACAATTATAATAATTTGCGAAGCAATCAACGGTATACGACCCCCGCCGGTTATTTAAATAAGCGAACAATGTATTCGTGATCTTCCAATCGTCCACATCAATTAATCCACTCAGATAGTCTGCTCTGGCGTTCAAATCTCTCGGGATCCACTAAAGATCCAAATGAATAGCATTTTCAAGGCAGACATTAAAAGTACGCACGAACTAGTGTGTAATTCCAAACACAGACTACCGACTTCAACTATTTTAGCCGCAGCCTGATTGTCTATAAACCACTTAACGTGCGAGCCTTTGAGCATGTCTTTAGACGATATAATTGCAAATTCAATGGCGGCCAATGGACCGATTGCATTGTACACAGAATTTTAAAAAAAGTTGAAATGGGAAAGTTCATTACTACACCATTGAAGAGCATCCTAAAATTGGTAAAATTGCAAAGTTTGGTTGCGAAACGTTGTAAAATGAGGAAAATATATCCCTGCAATTCAAAGTTGGCAAATTTTGTACACTTTTGTATTACGCACGGAAAATTGATACCGTTTTCTCGATGTCGGTGTCAATTTTCCGTGCGTAATACAAAAATATACAAAATTTGCAATCTTTACATGCTTACAGTTTCCACATTTTACAACGTTTCGCTACCAAACTTTGCAATTTTACTAATTTTAGGATGCTCTTCAATGCTTTGGTAATAAATTTTCCTAATTCAACTTTTTTCAAAATTTTTTCTATAATGCAATCGGTCCATTCCCTCCATGCATCTGGAACTCTTAGCCCGCTCATTGCGCAATAAGACAACCGGTATCGCTAGCATCTGAGTTACAAATGAAAGTGGCGACTTTGCCACAAAACAATCCTTTTCGTTGAACTCTTTTCGTTGAACTCTTTTTACTGAACTCGTCCAAAACAAATCTCAATTTTGCAGTAATCGTCTAATGAAAATTACTTGTCCGCGGTGCAGTGCCTGGTCATTTTTCTTGTTATAATACCTATAACAGCTCCAGTTGAAATGATTTGCCCAACAAAACATGCCAATTGTCTAGCTGAAATTTTAGCTGATTTAGCTGAGAATCCGATTCACTTATTTGCTTAATAGTGTACATGTCCATAATTTTCTGAATTCTTCTGGGCACAATACTTAAAGTACCTCTTCGGGCATTCCACGTCAACCTCCAGCCAATATAGCGATTGTATTGATTTCAGTACAAATTGACTTCTCGTCGTTTATAGGGCGAAACCGGCGCTGATAAGATCTTAATTGTCGTACATTCAGGGCATTAGACTCGCAAATTTTCATGCCTTTGTCTAAAGCCCAGCCGTCATCTAAAAATATTGCGATTTTTATATCGATATATCGCCAATGTTTCTCAAATGGCTTCACTACCTTAGTTAGTGACGATATGTGGAGCTGTTTACAGGCCGGTAGAAACGGACGGTAAAAACGTAATAGGACACACTTTCTGAGTTAGGAAAACGCCAGAAAAAACCTAACAACTTTCGGTGATCCCCGAAAATTTCTTTGTGATAGTAAGTGCTTTTCAAATCAAAACTAAACATGAACGCATTCTGCTCACAATAAGCCAACGCAATAGACCAAGCTTCGTATACTTATTTTTCCTTTTCATAAGACACTTATTCACATGCCTTAGATCAAGAATTTGCCGGTTTTTACCGCTCGCTTGGACAGACACGCGGATAAAGGATTGAAAACGTGGGGAGCATTCGGAAACTTAACAATCCTAGAGTTTGCAAGCTCTAATTAAAATCGCGTCGCTGACAAAACCTGCATACATTTCGGCTGACATGTTGTTCCTCAAGTGTACAGGCACAGGCAATTTTTCGAAAGGCAACTTATAGCCCAGCTCAATGACGTCTTATATGAATTTGGATGTACTAATCGATCGTCAAAACGATATCTGTCTTTTAAGATTTCCTTTTACATTTTAGAGGTTTGCCTTTTTCATACTGGAAACTGATAGATTAGATAACAGTTACCTGTAACAACTCATCACTGCTTGAACCTGCCTCCTGACTTGCCGTAAGAAAATCCGCTTTCGGTTTGTTATTCTATAGTAATTTACATTCTTTAGCCCATTGCTCGGTATTGTTGCATTTGAAAAATCTGCCGTACTCTTCATTAGTGCTTCTACGGCCCGAGAAGTTAAATAAAAAGAAACCTCTGCAGTGACGAAGTGTATGACACTAGCAGGTAAGACTGTAACGAGGGTGGGTCGGAGGCTGTGTTGCAGAATGATCAGCGAGTGAGAGTGCCAAAGTTTTGTAGAACAGCGTATTCATGGAATATTTAACAATGGGCTTACGTACAGAAGCCCAGCTAGGCACGATCAGGCTGCTAATCGTATTGATACCAGCGGAAAATTCATTTACGTTCTAATTCACGGCGTTCAACCGAGCGTAAATTATTTTCCTCTTATATTGACTGGACGAAACAGGCAAAACGGGTGATGGTTGGGTTCACTAGTCACCAGATCCCAACCATATGAGAATGTACAAAGTACATAGGAATACTACGGTTTCGGATTGGGCTTGGACACGCGTGATTCGAACGCGTATGTTTCTCGCGCGAAACGTACGCGTTGCTATGCGGAAACTGCCACGTTTCCAAGAGCAAACTTTTTAGAACGTAAATAGCCGTATTACGATTGACCAAACTAAAAAGTTTGCCCTTGTAAACGTGGCAGTTTCCGCATAGCAACGCGTACGTTTCGCACGAGAAACATACGCGTTCGAATCACGCGTGTCCAAGCTCAATCCGAAACCGTAGTACAAGTAGTCAGCAAAAACAGTACGTACCGCGAAAAAGCTGAGCGTTTGAATTAGCAGCGTCAATTTTAGCTCTCTTGTCTCTAGTCTTCGCTTGTAGTTCTTTCTGTCTTCTTCAGAGACTGGCGCAATCCTTTGCTTTCTTAAGTCGCTTCTCATCCAGATCCAGAGGCCATTCAGATCCAGAGGCCAACTAATCGGGCTTATTCAGAGGCCATTCAGATCCAGAGGCCAACTAATCGGGCTCGTACTCTTCCACGACCTGCCAGTCAACTTTATTCTTGTCCACTATTTTGATCAGTTTTTGTCTCTTGTGAATCATCTCCTCGCCTTGTTCTACGAGTTGTACGACACAAGTACCGTGTCCCGGGCTTTGGTTTTCTATTTGGATGCTATCAAGAATCGAATCAATTTCCGCGTTGAGTTCGAATTGTTTCTGATTTCCTTTGTATTTGAGCTGGATGGTTTCTTTCTCCGTTTTGCTCTTAAGCTCGAATTCTTTGCCCTTCTTATCGAACCTCTCCTCTAAATAGGTCTTAAATATAGAAAAAACTTGTTAGACGCCTTGTACTTTCGTCAGGTATCTTTGACGATTAACTGGCTTCGTGTGTTGTTTCACAGTCACACATTATAACACTCTGTGTAATTGAAGGATCAGCGAGTGAGAGGGTCAAAGTTTTGCAGAATAGCATATTTTTAGAATATATAACAATGGGCTTACTGAAGCTCAGAGCATTGTGCTAGGCACAATCAGGCTGCTTATCGTATTCATACCAGCGGAAAATTCATATACAGGGTGTCCCAAAAAAGCCAAAAACTATTCAAATCACCTATTGTTAACATTTGAATGTCCTAGCCCTTGTTAAAAATTAAAATATCTTTGTAAAGTACGTTTGTTTTGCCCATGGGAATATTGATAAAAACCAAATTGAATGGGCTAAAATAACCCATGCATAAAATTTGATTTCCTTTTATTATATGCACTCGTAGGTTTAGCTTTTTTGTGTGGCATAAAAATGATTAACACTGAGTATTACTATTAATTATGACGGCTATGTCAATAGTTTATCTACTCGTGGGTTCAATTTAGTGCTAGGTATTGAAATTCTAACAATAGATCATTTTCAATAAATTTTGGGGTTTTTTGGGACACCCTGCACAGGTCCCAAAAAATGTCCCTTTAGAAATCCCTCTATTGTTACTAAATGTGTGTTATTATGCCTCTGTGAATTTAAACGAATTGTCTACATGAATGACAGAAGTATTTTCATTGTTATAATTTGACGTAATTATTGTGTTGCTGTTCGTTTTACATGTAGAAGCTAATTTAAATTCCCAGAGGCACAATAACGCACATTTAACAAAAATAGTGTCATTTCTAAACGGAGACTTTTTTCGGGGACACACTGTATAACGGCCAGGGCTGTTGCTAGAGCGTTAATTGAGGGTTGAATATTCATATTTACATGTTATGCCCGATTGATTTCTTTTCAAATCAAGTTGATTTCAAAAGAAATTAGTCAGGCATAACACAAAAATATGAATATTCAACTCCCCAATAAACGCTCTAGCGACGGCCCTGATAACGGCAAAACACCCCTCCCCTCATTAAATTAAACAGTTTATTCTTGCTCTGTTTTTGATCGAAAAAGTGGATGAGATTCAATTTTAAGCTAATTGAGAGCTTCTGCAATAAATATATTGTTGGAGCTGGAATTGGAGTCTTGTGAAGGATTATCTAAGTCTTTTGTACCATTAGAAACACTTAAGCTAGTAATATATAATGCTCTGGTCAAATCCTAATTTGATTACTGTAGCCCTCTCCGGCACAATTGTGGGGGCTGTCATAAGGATAAGCTTCAGAGACTTTAGGATCGTGCTGCAAGAGTTAACAGGATATACTTTTGATATTGGTGACAGTTATGATACTTCCAATAAAATGGATGGAAAAATCTTGCGAAACGTAAAATTCGACAGAGGCATATCCTCTGGGAATATAAACACAATTATGTTTATACCCCTGAAACACTAAAAAATTGTCAACTGATCAGGGATAATTAATAACCTTGTGCTCACTTGAAAAACTGGCTGCAAATTCTGCGGTTTCTAGCATTGTTTTTTTTATTTTTGCATCAATTGCGTACTTTATATTACGTTCCTGTTCATCAGTTATTTTTCACTTTATAAAGCTCCTCTCCAGAGGCGTGACCTAGCATTTATTCATTTAGTTTTTTAAGGCTTTCATGAGCTACCAAATTACAATTTCTATGAAGTTTCTTGTTTAGCAATGCTAATATAATCAGATGCCCTTTATTTGGATGTCAATCCGATTTTTCACCTGAACACAAATATTTTCGTAAAGCAGGTCGTAACGCCGTATTGAATTTTCAAAATACAAAAAAAAAAAACAATCACAAATTAAGCTCTACGAAAAATTCTTGAAGCTTGTCCTAAATTTTAAAAATCATGCAAATTGTTGTGCTGTATGTGGAAGGGTTCTGTGCATTCAATTGAGAATTTTCCAGAAAATTTCGTAACACACTTATGGTCAATAGTAACTTCCCGACGAATTGGCAAATTCCGTCGAAACGTCGAATTTTTGTGTTATCGTCACGTTACTAGTAGTGAAAGAATTTCTTAATCTTTCGTGTACATGGTTAATTCACATGCAAATGCTAGGAAATCTGCCTCAATCAGTACCTAGGCTTATCGAAAGTTTAAAATCTTTTTCAAAAGCCCTTGTATATTATTATATAAAAATATTGTTTATTTTAAACATATTCCAATTAGTGTAATTTAGTTTGTCACATTGGCGACAAGCATTAGTTATCGCCAAAGTTCCAACATTCTCGAAACAAAAGAACGTAGCTTCCTTCTTGGAGAAGCTACCCAAAAAGAAAGAATGGATATCATTTTCTATATTTTATTTCTGCTCGAATGCTTAGTCAT
Organism: Muricea muricata; assembly: GCA_963855995.1. NCBI lineage: Eukaryota > Metazoa > Cnidaria > Anthozoa > Malacalcyonacea > Plexauridae > Muricea > Muricea muricata. The sequence continues at coordinate 29,705,332 of OY979717.1, forward strand.
CCTCTTTGCAATATCATCACAATCAAACGCAAAAAGTTCTTGTAAAACCCAAACATATTTCCAAAGAATGTCAAAATATGGCGGTAAATTATGCAGATTTTTTTAATCGACTCTCTTGGTTTTTCAATACTCAACATTACAATAGTGTAGAAACCCTAAGTTAGCTTCTTCGTTTTACATGTGGATATAAAGACAAAATTTGTACCAAAACATTAAAATTCAGTTGCCATGGCGAAACCGTGTTTATCAATGTACATATACTAAAATTTGCGATATTTTTTGGCTTCGTTCTCTCTGATATCATCACTTCTGACTCGTATGCAAGACACTTGTGTGAAGAGCATGCTAACGTTTAACCTTTTTTTCCTTTGGGAGAGAATAAGCAAGGTGTATTAAGATTACCTCTAAAATGGCCCTTAGGTATCGTTATGAACGTTAAGTTGAATCTTTAGGAAAAGAACTGGGAACCAGAAGTATGGTGTAGGCATGTATTTTTGTTTTACATGTTTATAAAAAGAGCGGATTCGTGGCAAAATTTTGAATTCCGTTCCCACGTCAAACCTGTGTACGTAGTGGGGTATTACAAAATTTCACATATTTTTTCGCTAAGATGTCTGTGGCATCTTCTGAATCCTTTCCAACTCATATGCACGACATTTGAATCAAGTACATGTTGACCTTATAGACCTAAAGTCGTAAATTGTGTTTCCACTGAGAGAGAATGTTCAAGGTTTGTTAAGATTAGCTCCGAAATATGACTTTTCGATATCGTTATTAATGTTAGATTGAATCTTTGGAAATACAAGTGAGGACCAGAAATATGCTATGAAAATCTAGAAACACAAGTTTTCATTCCGTTACATGTTGAAAATATAAAAAGGAAATTTGTAGAAAAAAATGAATTCCGTTGCCATGGCAAAACCACGTGTATACAGTGGGGTATCTTCAAACTTATCATATTTTTGTTACTTCGTCGTCTCTGAGATCCTCTGGGTGATTTCCAAATGATATGCATAACACAAGGATATGTTGATGTTAGACCTAAAGTCACAGCTTTTGTTTTCCTCGGAAAAGAATGTGCAAAGTGTGTTAAAATTACCCAAATGACTTTTCGATATCGTTATAAACGTTAAGCTGAATATTTGAGATTAGAAGCTAGAAGCAGAAGTATGCAATAAAAATTCCAGGCAACTCGCACTCGTAGTACTTTTTGATGTGTTATCGGGCTTTTACTGTAAATGAACATATTTGTCGTTAAAGATTGCTAATTATAAGTAATAAAACTTACTATGCATCCGTAAATATCTCAGTATTATTAAGTATTAAAACAAACAGTTTATTCTTGTTCTCTTTTTGATCGAAAAAGTAGACGAGATTCAATTTTAAGGTAATTGAGAGCCTCTGCAATAAATATATTGTTAGAGCTTGAATTGGAGTCGAAGCCTTTTGTATCATTAGAAACACTTAAGCTAATGACATATAATGCTCTAGTGAAACCTTATTTTGATTACTGTAGCCCTCTCTGGGACAATTGTGGGGGCTGTCATAAGTTTAAGCTTCAGAGACTGCAGAATCGTGCTTCAACGGGATCTACTTCTGATATTCGATCCGATTATGTGCTGATAATGTTATACGTTGGGAATCTGTAGACCACATACGTAACTATATCAAATCTATTTATATGTATAAAATAATGAATGATCTTGCTGCTTCAAATTTAAAACAATTATTTGGCTCTCTGTTTACACTGCACGGATAGAGAAAGGATGAATTCTTTTGATCTTTGTTCAGATTTTCTCGAATATTGTGCGAGACCTTGTTCACAAATTGGTGACTTGGGTCTAACACAATGGTCTGACATTTCTGCAGAAATCTGCTTCGCTTTCCAAAAATATTGCCAAATAAACAGAACAAACTGCTTCGAAAAAAGCCATTTCATAAATTTTCGTTTTTTATTTCGATATTAATTGGATTTTACAACCAGTAAAGCCATGTTCGTGCAGCATCTCCATAGTATAGAAATAGGATTTATATTTAAAGCGTTCATATTTTCTTTTTTGTTTTCTCAATTGTTATTGTGTAGAATGGTGCTGACAAAAAACAGCATAAAACTATAAATGGCTGTAAATGACGTGTTAATGTATCTTTTAAGGTGGCTCGATAGTCAGAATTCATTAGAAATTTTATGTCTCTACGATTAAATGTTTTGTCGTGAATGCTTGAGCTTCATTTTAGTTCATTCCACAGCTCTATAGCACTGTTTGCTGTATTTAAAAAAGAATTTCTTAAAAGTTTGCATGAACATAGAAATCACGTTTCTTGTTGGAACTCGTTTCTAATTATACGTTCATTTGCATAAACTCCACACCTTACCTATGACAACAATGTCTGTGGACATACGAACGGTAGGAGAATAAAACTTTTCCAATTATGAAGACAACCAGCAGAGCTATGCAATGAACTAAACTAAGCTTTACACGCGCACTGTAAAAGATTCTATGGCTAAAGAAGTATTATGTGCTATGAGTTAGACTATCGAGCCACCTTAAACAAGAAACTGGAACGAATCCGTACAAATATTTGTTCCGATAAGTGTTCACACGGTTCCAGAAAACATTTGTCTGGCACTGGTACGCTTTCGTGGCAGGTTAAAAACTTGCACGGATAGGTGGTCGAAAAGATTTTCCGGATAGAGTAGTGCCGTGTAAACACAAACCGTATGCGCGCGATTATTTGCCCGAATAAAAATTTGTCTAGTATCCTGTAAACGGTGACTTTGAACAAGTTTTGAAAAATTTATGTTGGAAAGAATAATGTATATTGATAACATCAGCACAAAGGTTTCAGGACTGTTTTAATGACTAGACGTGCTAAATGTGATGTTAATACCGACACCCTAAAATTAATACACCAGAGCGTTGTCTTGCCTTATTTGGATTGTTGTTCTTTAGTGCGGTCAAATTCAAACCAATTAAACAAAAACTGAAAACAAAGACCAAGGGCTATAAGCACAAGTATAACTGGCGACAGTTATGATACTTCCAATAAAATGGGAGAGAAAATTCCCATGAAACGTAGAATTTGACACAGGCATATCTTACCAAAGCTTTACAAAGAAAATCCTCTGGAAATATAACCATAATTATATTAACACCCTCAAAAAAAAGAAAAATCTCAACTGAGGGATATAAACCTCGTGCTCACTTGAATGACTGGCTTCAAATTCTGCTGTTTTTAGCGCTGTTTGTTCTATTTTATCATTGATCGCAAGCATCTAGTAATCACATAATTTCTTTGTTGGATGAATATTTACTCGGTATTTGATTAACTTTCAATTTGTCGTCGGCGTATTGAATAATACGTTCCCTCCCATCAGTTATTCTTAACTTAATTAACTTTACTGAAAAGGCTCTTCTCCAGAGGCATTGCCTAGCTTTCGTTCATTTAATTTTAAAAGTCTCGCTTCATTACAATTACATTAAGTTTCTTGCTTAACAATGCCTATATAGTCAGATGCAAATTTTCAATTAAATCAATCCAGTTTTTCAGCTAAATACAAATATTTTCCTAAAGGTCTTATAACGTCGCATTGAATTTTTAAATACTAAAACACAATAAAGAATTTTGTTTTACGACAAATTTTCAAACGTTGTCCTAAATTTTCAAACTCATTCAAATTGTTGAGCTGTGTTTAGAAAGGCTCTGTCTATTGAATTCAGAATTTGCCAGAAAATTTCGGCGGTATCATACCTTGAACGTTGGTCCATTTAAAAATTATGCTGTATGTAAATATGAAAGAAACAATATATGGAACGTCGTTTTAACTTTGTAGTAATGAATTTTTAAAATGAAATTGGCGGGTGAAAAGGTTCACGCGTCAAAAGAAAAAGCCATTAATTTGTAACTATAATCGTTTGTTCGCAACGCGTAGAATAACGTTTAGTGCGCCAGCTAATGCATCTACTCAACTTGGGGCTATAATTGGCTATAATTCCAAAAGAGCCAGGTATATTATTGAATGTTTGCTACGGGTGCACGTACTGTAAATACGAATAAAATAAGATCATCATATCTTGTTTTAAACACCAAATTAGTATAGTAACGCTTTACGTTCTACAATGGAATAGCACGTCATGCTATTGGCGAGCTGTTTTGTTGTTTATTTCGATAGCTAATAAGGTCTTGTGTGCGGGAAAATTTTCTTTAACTTTCCGTATTATTTCGTTTAATAAACTGGCTTGCTTCAAAATGCTGCACAAATTTAGTAATAACATCCTGGAGTAGCAACTATCTTAATTGACATTTAAAGCAAGGTATGCTGCATACACTCAATAATCATTGTGAAAGAATCTACGGAGTGAAAGAACTCTTAATCTTTCGTGTATGTGGTTAATTCACATGCAAACGCTAAGAAATTTGCCTCAATCGGGACCTACACTTAGCGAAAGTTTAAAAGCTTTTTTAAAAAACCTTCTATACTATTACAGTAGAACCCCGCTAACTCGAACTTTCTAGAGAAACGAAAAATTGCTCGAGTTAGCTGGGGTTCGAATTAGCGAGGTTGGTGTTAAATTACGTTTATTAGGTTAATAATTAATAAGCTATCGTAGTTTTATTGTCCATTTACAATGTAAGTTACAACGGTGTAATTTACAGATAGTTCTAACTTTATCTAAGGCTAAGGCTCAGTTCTAATGTCAATCATTTGTATTTCTTTCAAATAATATTTGATGCTCCTTTGCTGCGGACTTTGTCTCATATTTCACTCGGCAGCAAATTTTAGGTTATGGATGTTTGAAGCTATACTGTATGTATCAATTGATTAAACTGTTGTTGTTTAAATTTAATTTACACTTTCGAACTATAAAATTTAAGTTTTATTTCAGGCTTTCAGATCCGCGTTTCGACTTTCGAGATTAGAGTTCGAGTTAACCGGGGAAATTTGACCAAGGGAAAATAAAATTTGTTCGAATTAGCGAGGAATTCGAGTTAAGCGTGTTCGAGTTATCCGGAGTAAATTACTATAAAATGTAATATCAAATCCAGAGGAAATTGGATTTAGTTCGAGTTAGCGGGGAGTTAGAGTTAAGCGAGTTCGAGTTAGCGGGGTCCTAATGTATATAAAAATATTGTTTATTTTAAACATATTCCAATTAGTGTAATTTAGTATTATATGCACTTTGTCATTGGCGACAAGCATTAGTTACCGCTAACGTTCCAACGTTTTCGTAACAAAAGAGTGTAGCTTCCTTGTTGGAGAAGTTTTTCTAAAAGAAAGAATGGATGTCATTTTCTATATTATATTTCTGTTAGAATATTTGGTTATTCTCTTGGCAACGTCATCACAATCAAACGCAAAAAGTTCTTCTCAAACACAAACGTATTTCCGAAGAATGTCAAAATACGGCGGTAAGTGATACAGATTATTTTTCAAACTTTTTTCCATAAAACACGTACGTACGATTTTAGGCGACTCTCTTGGTTTTCGATACACTACTCACAATAATTTTAGAAACACAAGTCCCTTCGTTTTACATGTGGATATGAAAAAAAATTGTCTTAAAACATTGAAATTCCGTTGCCATCGCAACAATGTATTACTAGAGTATGCTAAAATTTCCATTTTTGGTGGCGTTGTCTTTCATATCTTTATTTCAGACTCGTATGCATGTTAAGAACATGTTAACGTTCGACCTGAGGTCGTAGTTTATGTTTTCTTGGGAAGAGAGTGTGCAAGGTGTGTTAAGATTACCTCTAAAATGGCAATAATAAGTTGATATAAGGAGGGCATTTTTGGCAAAATATTGAACTCCATTCCATTGTCAAAACCGTGTGTGTAGTGGGGTATAATAAAATTTTACATATTATTTCGTTTCGCCGTTTCTGACATATTCTGAATCATTTCCGACTCATATGCACGACTCTTGCATTAAGAATATGTTGACCTTATTGAAATGTGTTTCTACTGAGAGAGAATGTTCAAGGTGTGTTATGATCCGAAATTACCATTCGATATCATTATAAACCTTGATTTCAATCTTTGGGAATAGAAGCGAGGCCAGAAATATGCTATAAAATCTAGACACACAAGTTTCATTGTTTTACATGTTGATTATATAAAAAGAAAATTTGTAGAAGAAAATGAATTCCGTTGCCTTGGCAACACCATTTGAAAATAGTCGGGTATTTTCAAACTTACTATATTTTTGTTCCCTCGTCGCCTCTGGGTAATTTCCAACTGATATGCATAACACTTGTCAAAAGAATATGTTAAAGTTTGACTAAAGTGACAGATTTTCTTTTCTTCGCAAGACAATGTGCAAAGTGTGTTAAGATTACCCAAATGACTTTTCGATATCGTTATAAACGTTAACCTAAATATTTGAGATTAGAAAATTCCAGGCAACTCAGACTCGTAGTTTGCTATCAGGTTTTTACTATATATGAATGAACATGCTTGTCCTTGAAGATGGTTAATTATAAGAAATCTCAGTGTGATATTTATGCTTTTGAAAGTATTTTGAAGCAATGTTAAGCCACATGCGTTGTCATCCTACACAAGTAAATACAGATAGCTTTCGAAACCCACGAAACATACCCACTTTCAAAAGATTATATTTCGCCGTAAATCCGTTTTTTTCCAAACAACGACATCATTCAAAACAAAGTAGAAATATTGTTTTACATGCTTTGTTTGTCTAACCGAAATTGTTCGCGTTATACGAAGCGATTTGAAACAATTTGAATGATGATTCTAATTTCCTTCGCATGCGTTCTTCAGCGAGTTTGCATACCACGCATGCTTAGCCACCACGCAATTTAGCAACGGAAATGACTCGAGTACAGAAAACAATATAGAAAACAAGAAAACAATTGGGTTCGTGATGTTACATCTTTCTTCCAAAGATATTATGAATAGTTTGACAATTAATTCTGAATGTTTCCTCCCTGCTCATTTTCGGTTGCTAAATCGAGTGGTCACTAAGCAAACTTGGTGTACAAATTCGGTGAGGAAAGCATGCGACGAAAATACATCGGTAATGTAGAACAACAATCTTTCTACTTTGTTTTGATGTCATTTGTTTGGAAAACAAGAATGCACGTGGAGATATGACCGTTTCAACGTAGGCATGTTTTGTGCGAGTCTCCAGTCTTCCCTATTTGCTTGTGTAGGATGATCACACAACACGTGTGGCCGGTGAATATTGCTGAAAAGTATTAATATCACAACGATGCACAGTATATAGACTTTACTGACGCCTAGTAAGTTTTTCCACGAGCGCGTAAGCCTGGGGCGAGGGTTACTAATTTTGCACTAGCGAAGTTCAAAGTCGCTGTTCATGGGCGATGGGGATGAGATTTTTTTATAGGTCATGACGTCATGCTCACACTGATCTCAACAATATGGCAGACTATCATGAATGGCTAACACTGATTGGCCAAGGATTAAAAACTGATATTTTGTCATTTTGAAAAAGTATGCAGAAAGAATGACAATTGCCTTGTTGCTATGACAACAACCTATACAAGTAATTCATGTAATTCCGAAAATATAGTTGCACGCTCCTAGTTAGTGGCGAGGGGTTGCTGCTTGCATGTCTTTCTAGTATACTTGTTATATTATTGACAAATATGTTCAGTGCTACGATCTTAGGGCGCCTGTGATAAAAATACATAAACACAAGTCTCGTCGCTTTACTTGATCATATAAAGAGCGAAAGTTTGAGCAAAAATATTGAATTTTGTTGATAAGGTAGTAAGTATACATACTCGCTTTATGATATATCGCCTAACGATTATCACTTTTTTATGTCAGGCTCGTCGCTGCTTCCAGACGATATTATTTCAAATCATACAGTCCATTCTCAGAATGAATGCTTGTCGATGTGTCTTCAAAAATCAACATGCGTGGGTTTCAACTACAGAGCTGCAAAGTCAAATAAATATGTCATAAATTGTCAACTCAGCAACAACACTCACGGAAAAAAGAATGTCGAGAAAGAAGAAACTGGAGAGTGGAAGTTTTATCAAGATATGCGAACAACTGTGAGTGAAAGAAGAATTTTGATAACATTAGACTAAAATGATGTTATTATAAGTTACTCCTATAATTACGAAGAAGACCTCTTTATTACGAAGTATTTTTAATATTGTAGGCGATTTCAGGCAAGTCAAAATTCATCCCAGGAACATCCTGTAAAGATATCTTGGCAGCAAAAAAATCTGCAGTTTCTGGAATTTACTGGATCCAGCCCGCATGTAGAAAACCATTTCAAGTTTACTGCGATATGCGAACACACGGGGGAGGCTGGACCTTAGTTTACAGCTACACCTTTACAAACTACAGCAGTTTTGATTTACCCAGCAATGCCGTAACCCCCCGTCCTAACTGGCCTACTCCTGAAGCCAATGTCCCAGTCTCAACCACTCCACCACTCAGCGAGTCATCACTTGGTGCTCTCGACTGGAATGTATGGAAAGACGTAGGACAAGAGTTTATGGTCAAATCAACCATTAATGATTGGATTGTTTGTCAGCAAAATGATGGAAGTATTGTCACAAAGCAAGGTGGATCAATAAGTTGCGAAAATATCAAGAACGTGGAGACAACTTGTGCAGGTTTGGTACCAAATAGAATTAGCTGGTTTCCTCATGCACCAATTCTCTTTGCTACAAATGGGTATTATACCTTTGATGGAACTACAGATCGTTACTGGCCAAGACATGATCCTTGTGGTGAGGGTAAAGCTAATCACAAGAAAGGAGTCAGCAACCCTGGTGGACAAATCTATCTTCGTTAGAAATCAGGTTTCTACATTCAGTATAATAATAGAACATTTAAAAATTAATGAGCACATAAATAATACCTGTATAGTCTTATGACTTCTTTTTAAACACCAGACGTTTTAATTCCATATTATTAACACTGCATCGTGTTGTACACGCAATACAGAAAATTCACCAAACAAAGAATCTACTATAGGGCAGTCAATTGATGCACATGTCGTTTGACTTAATAATATTTACTTTCTTTTTACTATAACTTTTACCGTGATATGATTAATTAAAACAGAAGCCATACGTTATCAATAATAAATGAATTTTGAAAATATGATAGCTGTACGGGAGTACATAAAATATATACGTAAAATAGTATAGAGCGCTCTAATCTGACGTCATGATCGCCATGTTCGTGTACCAGGACAGGAGAGAGGTACACCACACATGGCCGCCAGCTTCATTGTTGTTTAAATCTCCATGAGTGACCACGGTTTACAGCAGGTAACATTTACAAAGCGTTTACTACGTGTGGGGCAACTTTTACCAGACTCACTCGTAGAGTCTGTCGCTGTTGTTGATAGCGAGGTTTAAATATGAAAGTACAGATTGACTGGTTGAGTGCGTTTCAGTGTCTGTTACTATAATGTTTATTGTGAAATTTGCAGTGTTGTTACACTACGCTGACTCTTTGACGTGCCGTTTTGAACGAATTCCTATTTTCGTCCTTCAATGTGATTGGCTCGTGTTGTCTATGTGGCCCCGCTTATAGAAAAAGAATTGAGAATTAAGGCAGGACACGCCTGCTAAGGCGTTCAATTCTCCTGCCTAGGAGAAGACGGATACAAAGTGGAATTTCGTGACAAAGTAAACGAGTACAGGACTTGTCCAATTGCCCCTTCGTGATGGCGACTCCGGTCCCATCAATGTTTGTCGTTTTATTAGAACATTTACCTGAGAATTTTGGAACAGGAACCTTGTTGTCGTTTAGATGTTTCAGTATACATGCTAAAATGTGCGTTCTAAACGTTGTGTCGTTGTTGTAGGCAAACATAGCAATGTTTTGGGTTGGTAAGCAGCCAACCGCCATGAAATTTGTCGAACTTGGCGTTTTGAAACATTTTTCCTGAGCATTTTGCACCAAGGGCTGCTAAAAGTAGCAGCTTATGCAAGTGTAGCTATTTCTATTCCGTGATCAACCGCATCTAATTATAACCTTTGCTCAGGTCCAGGAAAAAACCGCACAGCCAAGACATTTAAAAAGTACTTAATAGCCTTGTGTAGTCTTATGAGATATCTAAACCCAAAATTGATCGTCAGTTAAATACTTTGAATTTTTCCAAATAGCCTATGAACCAATAATACATAGATTTTTCAGGATTTTTTGCAAAAATGATACACTAAGACACTCGTATTTTCCATATTTTTTCTAGTGATGATATGAAAAAAAAAGATTGAACAGTCATTGAAAAGCCCGTCAGTGATTTGCAAGTCATCGCTGATAAAGTCAGCTTGCTTGTTAGGTACCCTAGGTATCCAATCTATATACAAGTCAATGTTGTTATCAAAGCAATACGAAAAAATCTCGTGGGCAATTTTTTTGCAATTCAACTTTCATGCTACCCACTTCTACTATCTTAGCGGTAGCTTGGTTGTCGGTAAACCATTTAATAGACGAATTGTGCAACAAGCTTCCAAAGGCATGCAGACTGTACAATATTGTAACTAACTCTCTATCGGTGGAGCTACGCGAGGACTCTTGACGCACAAACCGGTGACACATAAATTCGAACCCATTTCGCAGAAGCGCACCGCAATCAAAGCTACTAGCGTCTAAATAAACAATTTGATTGTGGACAAGAGGCTGAAAACAATGTTTCTTTTCTATCTGTGAAATGTGTTCATTCCAAAACATTAATTATAGCTGGACTTCAATTTTTGCATGCAATGCAAAGTGTCAAATTTCGTGACTTTGAAAATCTGTAGAAAAAAACTACGAGGTGTTTTTAAAAACGGTTTTCAGTTTTGAAATCAGCACAATAACCTCTATGAAAACGAGTAAAAATCTCGAAATCGAAAATTTCGTGTGCTAATCACTTTAAGTATTCCCATAGGTATACAGAGAACAGATCGTGACTAAGTACACAGCACAGGATGAGTAAAAAAACTGATACTATTGAAATTCAAACTAGCAGCATTACGTTCTTGCAATTTGACAGACGTTGAAATAAAACAAAATCTAATTCCCAGTGGAAGTTAAAATGCATAATTTTAGCCGTGCAAGAATTGTCAGAAACAAGACAAAGTCATGCAGAAACAAGACAAAGTCAGAAACAAGACAACATGGTGCAACTGACAACGGAACAAACAGTCTTTGTTTTGACTAATTTTATTCGAATGCAAAATGTACGAGAAGTGCAAGATGCTTTCAGATTAAGATTCCCCGACCGGAATCCTCCTTTACGAAACACAATCGTGGACAACGTGAGGAAATATCAAAACGACCTTGTGTTCTTACCCAGCCATTACGTCAATGCATTTACATCACTACAATATGTTATAGTTGCTTTGAATTCGAAAGGGTTCAGTATTTTTAAACACACTGTACATAAGAACTTAATTATTATAATTATACCATGACTATCCTTATCAACTATATAGTTTATGCGTACCTTGTACATAATTGCGTATTATTGCTTAATTCAGCGTCAACTGCCAACTGGCCTGTCACCAGCGTGGATTTGTCTTGCAATGACATGCGGCGAAACAAATCTTTTTGTTTAGTAATCGACGTACAGCAGCTTATCCGAAACAAAAATCCTGATAAATCGGTCTGACTTTATATTTGTGACCGACCAAATTGTTACGCGCGTTAACATTAAATGACGATGCATGGAATTAAATTGGGGCTATATAAATAAAACCTTTTACGAGAACATCGGGACGTAAACCGACTAAAATCGTGTCGTACAGCATGGATTAAAAATTAATTTATAGAGATCAATTTCTCGGGTTCTGCACGAATGTAAAGCCGAGCTGGAGCATGGATGACGATGGCGACTTCCTTTACTGAACTCTTGTTTTGATGATGGCGGTGTTTGTTAGTGTAATATACACTAACAAACACCGAACAGAGATGGTAACATACTGTAAGAACTCTCATTTAAACAATTCAACATTCCTACAAAGAAATAAACATTCGATGCTTAAAAATGAAGAAAACTTTAAGCCAAGATATCCATTGTTACGGCCAAAAAAAATCAAAGAAAAAAAAGGTTTTGAACATTGAACAGAAAAATATAACCAATTATGTGCAATTTCCGTGGCCTGGGTAGGTGAGAACATAGCGAAGTTATTCTTTATTATGTCATGGTTTAGACGTTGGACCATTTAACACTTGCGTACATGCATGACAAAATGCCGTTATAACGTTATTTATCAGCTAACTATATACCTGCAACGAGGGCCATTCAATGAAAAGTTATAGTTTGGTCGAATGCCCTGAGATGCAGGTATATAAATGATGTATTATATCGAATAGAAATATCATTTTCTCAACACATTAATAGATCTCTTCTAATTCTTCGTCAATTTCTTGTTGTTCAGCCTCCGCCATTTTTATTAACAAAATATCAAAGGTCGAATCTCTCGGGAGATTCAGCCGAATATACAATGCCTCGGGGAAAAAGCCTAGGGTCAGAACTTTTTATAGGGTATGGTATTCACTAAAAGATACTATGGGCGCGTGCTACTAATAGAACATTTTGATTGGATGAGCTAAGTATAATATTAACTATAATATTGACTATTAATAAACTTTGCATACATGTGACTTCATATTAAAATACTCTTAACAACAACAGAGGTACATATATGGTAACTTCATCTCGTACTGTAAAGGCTGATTTCCATTTAGTGATTGCATTTAGTAACAGTTGCCACTCTTCATAACAGCTGAAATTTGACGGATGAGACCGGATCTGTTGGACGAGCGAAAGCTCTGACTACCAGTTGATTTACGTCAACGACAAAAATATATTGTGTACATCCGCATTCGTGTGTTTGGACGAATGTTTATAATATAGATATTTCGCCAAAGTGATTTTTCAATAATACTTAAAGAACAAGTGTAATTTACTATGAAAATCATTTTATCAAATATTTTAATGCCGTACTTAACTGATTTCGTAGACGAAGTACTGGTTTCGCGGTACATCCTTTCAAGTTTCTCATCTCTTTAAGTAAATAGACATTATCCACCACGACATTCTAAAATTGTAATTCGTTATAAAGACCATAAGTTGCGTGGACTCGTTTCCGTACCAATTAATATTCAATTGGATTGGCACATGATTCGGGTACAGATTTTAATTATGTACAATATGGTCTATCTGAAAATGTTTCGCCAACGTTCGTATCCTAACCCTATACTGATATCATTTGGATTAAATTAATATCAATATTAAAAAATGTAATCCTGCATAACCTTTCTTTATTGGTTCCCAAATCAATTTGCCTACCAGAAACAAAACTACACGACTGCATTACAATAGAGATCGCAAATATTTCCGTTTGTTAACATTACATGCGCTGAAAGAATCACTATGTATACATAATGGCACTAAATTTGGGCACATTGAATACACTGACGAAAGTAAAATGATTCTAAACGCATTATAAAAATATAAGGTGTAAAAAAAAATGGTAATCGTGGAGTGGGTGGAGTGTTCTCAATATTCAGCATAACCTAAAACAGTAGACGGCAGTCTAGTCTTTGCTGTCGTTATAGCTAAAGAGAAAATAAAAACTTTACGCTGTGTCTACAACGTCAGCATTGCAAGCCACAAGAATGGTGGACTAAGCAAATTGGCTACTCACTATAAATTAGAACTTTTAAAAATTAGAATTCATATCGTCGATAACAAACGGTAATCGTTTTATACAATACAGTACTTTACGTTTGTCAGACGTCGCGTTGCCGTCATGCAGCTTAAGCATGCGTCGTGCGTAATCTATGCAATGACTATTTAGATATCAAATAAAAATTAAATACCCCGAGATTAACATTTAATGTAGGACATAATTTGGGCCACATGGGTAGTTTGAGACTGTCTAATGTTCCACAGCAAAAGTAATTCTCCTTGTTTAAAATGATTTTATAGTAACTAACAAAATTAAACAAAATATTGATAAAGAAAATGGATGTTTTTTTTCTGATTGAGATTCCCTTGATTGAAATTAAGTGGATCTGATTGCAATTAAATGCATTCAGTACATTTTATGACTTAGGGCATGAGACAGTGATTGGTACTTTTTTTGAGCTGTTTTAAAGACAAAATTTACTGTACGCTGGCTCAAACACACTTTTATTACAGAAAATCAACAAACTGCGAAAAATAATAAAAAATTAGAGGAATATTTAGCTTCCAGATATGAAATCCAGATATCCATTTTGAATACAGATTATGGGAACATGTGATGTAATTAAATTCCAATCGCGATCGGTTAATGTACCATAACTTGTGACTTACTCGCTCAAATTTCATAGACAGCCTATCCAAAGAAAGCTGAATAAATACACTTTTAAACGCAAACTAGTAAACACTAGTTTAATTGCTTATATTCTTTTCAAGATTTAAACTTGAATTCAGAACTCCGCTTTTTTGGGTCACCGTTTATAATAAAGTGGAAATTGCACGTCGCGTCGCGCGATTTTTGTAGTCACCCGTTTGATTTAAGACTATATTGCACTCCACTCACTGCAATTACTAAAATATAAAACAAAAACTACAAACATAAAAGGGACAATATGTAAATGTCCACGCTTATTATATCAGTAACAGCTTGGTGATCTCTGCATGAGGGAGAGTGTCCACCGAATTATAACAAAATCTTTATTTGCTTGATCGTAGTTGTGCTTACCGCAGGTCCGCAGCATGAGGTACCCTGTGATTTCAAAAAAGATTAGAGCCACTACAGACCTGATTAGAAGCTTTGTATTTGAATCTTCCACGACATGAAGTACCAGTAGATTTTGAAAGTATAAAACCAGCGCAACACACTTCATTATTAACGTGTTAGACGGTTTTTCAACGGCAGCCATTGTAGGACAAATACGACTTTGATAGGGCATTATCTTCGCAGTAAATTTGCGAAAAAGCCTGATACAAAGAGCAATAATAACCAAACGACGCACTAGCAAAGTTCCCGTTACAACATCGCAGATAATTCCAGTCGTAATTGTGGCTGCCGCAACAACTTGTGCTTCTGGTAGGTCTGTTTAGAAACCAATATTTCCATTGCAACAGAAGTGATGATTTTGTTCTGTGTATTTTTTGTTTCCACAACATGAAGTCCCGAGCCTTCTTGGATGAACCTTCCCGTACTTGATGTCATTGGAACTCCGTCGTGGCTTGGATTACTGGTTTGACCCTTATACATCATTGAACCTCATGGTAGACAATCATTGGTGGCACGGTCCTCTATGGTTGAGTCAAGGGGGAAGTAACTGGCCACAAGAGAACAAAGTAATTACAAGCACGCTGGAAGGTGAGAGCGAAAAGAAGGTTTCTCGTGTCAATGTTTTAGTCGTCAAAAATTCAGAAACAAGTAGCATCAATCATTCGTTTGATGCAAGTTGACATATAGTTCTTTGAGAAAACTCGTGAGAATCACAGCCTTAATGTTGCATTTTATAAATAAACTGAAAAACAGGAAAGTAGAAGTATCGCAGCATGATGGCAGCGAATCAAAAGATACGGAGATTAACAGCGCCTTTAGTTTAACGCTGAAAACACGTGGGTTAAGGCAGTGCAGACGGATTTTCGACAGTAAGATAATTTTGAGCAACTTAAAACAACCTTTAATAAAATCGAAGACAAAAATGACATGCTCAGGTGTTTAGGAAGGACTTAAAAGGTCCTTCCAAAGAACCGCGGCCTGATCAATTTAATCAGATTGCCGCAGCAGAGTTCACCACTGGTACTAAAACGGAATGGCGTTTCAATCTTGAGCGCGCCTCCTGGTGGGGAGGAATTTTCGAACTCATGGTAGAATTTGTTAAAGCCTGTTTAATAAGAAAGGTCTTAGGTAACGTAAAACTGACGCTTGACGAATTGCTAACCATTCTGGTAGAAATAGAAGGTACTTTGACCCTTGACGTAACGTATGGCAAATTAGACGAAAAAGTTTTAACGCCATCATATCTGATCATGCATGGTAGGCGCTTACAGTCTTCACCAGATGAGAATGTAGAAGAGCCGGACGAAAATGAGAATTGTACCAATAGGTATAGAACGAAGCAAACGCCGAAAATCATCATCTTGTAAACTCAAGATTTGAGTTATTCGACTTTATTCTAAAGTCATTGTCAAACCAATTAAATATTTATAAGCTATAGAACAGACCTTACAATAAAGGTGAGATACAATGACGTCTGTTGACGGGAAGGTGAGACAACAAGTAATACAAAACTATTTACAAAAGCGACAATTAACTTAGAAAGCTACAGAAAAAGCAGTAGTTCCTTTGATGCTTTTAGACCATTATTGAGCGCGGGTGTTTTGAATTTTATACCTGTATGAAGCACTTCCAGAAAGAGCAAGAGATCAGAGGTAGAGTCTGTGATAAAGTGACTGTAGCAATTTAGTATTGTTTGTAATTAGTTCATGGTTAGTAAAAGGCCTATCGGATTCAATGTCGTTAACGTTGTCATAGAGATTGTGCAAGTCATTTATGTGTTTGGCATGCTCACGTGTTGAGAGATTTACTTGCCTATATATGTTGCCGAAAAACCTGGACAAGAAACTTGTATACTACATCACTTCGTTCTGAGTCAGGAATTTTATCCTTTTTGGGTAGAAAATTCGAAGTCTTTTTAGTTTGGTAAATGACTACAAAATTTAACCCGCTGACGATAAAAAAGCATTTAATCCAAGCTGCTTTACGGGACTAAAGCTCGAAACAATGAAAATTTCCGTGTATATTCCCCCGTACACATACGTGTAGAATTTCAATAAACATGTATCCCGGCATCCGAATTTTCTGAGTCCAAAAAAATGTACTTTTTCATTCTTAAATGCATCCACAGTGAAGTTTAGATTTTTGTTGAAACTGACGAATTTCTGAAATACGAAAGCTATATGTCATGAGGTTTGATAAGGACAAGAGTACCATCTACATACCGGCGAAAAAACTTGATAGTACCGGAATGCATTAAGTCGTCAACTATTTTCTTCTCAAATTTAATTACAATGATGTTTGCTAGTAATGGTGCCAGACAAGATCCCATTAAAACTCCGTCAAATTGCTCGTAAATTTCACTGTCAAAAGAGAAAGCAGCTTTAGTACAGAAGTCTAAAATAAGTTTTTTGAGGGTGCGCTATAGACAGAGTTGTATTGATAAATTTTTCTTCGAAAATTATTTTGAGCAATAAATCAATAGTTCGTTTTAAAGGTACATTCGTGAAAAGCGACTCTATACATAAAACAAGACGAAACAATAACCTTCGTCGAAAAGATCTTGAAGAAAGGCTTTTACTGCCGAAACAGCATCGAATTTAAGATTAAATTGATTTAAAGTAAGCGGATTTAAAAGTGATGAGAGAAATTTTCCAACATTGTATTAAAGTGTAGTGGTAGGTTTCTATTATTGGTCGAAGAGTATGTAAATCGGCGTAATGATTGTGCGTTTTAAGCAAGCCATGTGCTCGACCGAAAGTAGCCGCTTTGGTTCTCATAGATTTGAACTCCGAATCCGACATTTCACCGCGGTTGCGCAAGGTCGACAAGTCAACCTTGTATTTGGAAGGATTATTAAAGATGGAACTGAGACACTTAACGTAATCTGAGCGCTTTAAAACTACGACTCCATTTAATTTCCTTTGTCAGGTTGTAAAATGCAGAAGGTCTTAGATATGTTAAAGTGCCTATCCGCAAGTCAGGGAATTTGCATATTTCAATAGTTTAGGTGATTTTAAGAAGATTTGCAATATATTTTATAAGTCGAAAATTTGATCTTCATGTACTTTTGGGGGCCTGAAGTTGGCGATTTTCAAAATATCGTGAGCATAAAAAAACTGGGGCGAGTATGCTCCTGTGACGTCAAATCGGGAACACGCATTGATAACAAACTAGTATTCTATACTACAGAGAGGGTTGAAGTATGTTTTGATCGAATTTTTTGCCGATTCTACGGTACTTTTCCTTTGAATTTCAACTGGAAAAGTGTCTTCAAGCTTTATTGATCCAAATGACAGCCAAGCCGAATCAGAAAACAATTTTGTCGCGAGTTAAATGATGGATGTTGAAGATGACATGGGAGAATGACAACAGACGTGTCAGGGAACTCAGGGCTAGATGGTCAATTAGAGGAAAAATTCTACGGCTTCGCCTGGATAGATGTGTTACTTTGGAAATATTATGAGCTACAAATCAGGATTTTAACGTCTGGCACGAGCAATGTAGAAAAAATTAACCGAAAGAAGTGCAAAATATACAGTGATGAAAAAAGGTAAATAGATAATTTAATATATATTTATACAGTACATGGGTCCAAAAATATTTAAGTCAAATACCAGACATTTATTTTATACTATACATATTGAATTGCTAGACAATCAATCTGAAGGCCTCATCACCTGATCACCTATCTCCTAACATATACTGTAACATGTACTGATTCATGGATATTCAATTATTATACAGTATGGTTTATGGATTGAAAAACATCATTGCTATTTGCTACATACATCTATAGAAAGCCACTATGCTGAGGACAGTGTCGCATTTTTATTTGTATATTTATTCGGTAATAATGAAATGAAAAATGGCTGTTATTTTTAAAATTGCTCAAAGTGTAAAAATTATAGACAACATTTCTGTATTTTCAGAGGTAGCTATTTTTATTTGTGATCATGATAGTACTTGTACACTGTCCACTCTGTTTTAAATTTATTGTTTAGGTCTTTGTGTTCATATATGTATTTGCAAGTAGATATATAGTGAATATACTATATTTATACAATTTTGAACATTTTTTTAGCATTTCCTATTCAGGCACCTGTACAACCACCCACTCTAGAAGATGCACAAGCAAAGCTATGTTGCAGAACATGTGTTAATCCAATGAAGGGGCACAAAAAAGATTCAGAAGTGTCTACAGAATCAAAAGTAGAATTTAATACTTACTATATAGTATATAATAATTCCATTTAATAATAGGATCTGATATCACCAACATTACTGTATATATTGTATGTCTTTGGGGAGGGGGGGCTCAACACCTTTACTACATTGTATTTATTTCAATTTTCAAAATAACCTATTTCTCAATATTGTAATTTTATTTTATATATGGAGATGTAAAATAGAGAATATCTTGAAAATCTAAGTTAGTATAATTAAACAGGAAGTAAAGTCTGTTTAGTGCACCTAACATTGTATGAGTGACACGGCATGGTTCTTCATTCATATTTTTTTTGATATTGAATATATATTTTCATAATTATATAAAAGACATCAAATACTTTTTTCAAAATATATCCCATCTAAATTTTGCCTTTTTCATACATGATTAATCCGTAATTACTTTTAAATTCCATGGCAACGATCTCACTGTTGGAATTTAAATTTAATTGCCTATTGTTTGAAGCAAAATATGTAAATAAACATGCTCACATTTATGCACACACCAGGTGCCCTAAACAGACATAACTTTCTTTTTATTTTTCTTTATTCTCGTGATCTTGTCCCCACAAACATATGGCATATTAGATTTTCAAGTTGCACTTATTTGAATATTATTTGCTCTAAATGTTCTTAATAGCCCTTGTCAATAATATTGTACCAGTATATATTAAAAGATTTTCAGTTGTGTTTTCCTCATTGTTCATCATCATAACCTTGAAATTCTTTTCCTCCAAATTTACTCCATATTGTATCATAATCACATGCAGGTAAAGGTATTCTTCTTTTGCCAAGAACGTTGTGCACAAGTTGTATATACTGTTTGAATGCAACTCTCCGAAGATATCTAGAAAGTTAAATACCTGAGTGCTTATTACCTAATATAAATATACATGTTATATGATAATATACATATATAAACATGATATATATACTGTTACAGTGAATATAACTAAATTGTGTTGTTGCCAAGCATAATGTACATTATATGCTATATACTGTAACACACCCTTGGAACTCAAATGGATGTGACTTATGTTTAATATTTGTCTGGTATTTGACAAAAACGTTTTGTAAATGTCTAGTATTTGACACAAAAATCTCTTAACAATTTATAATAACATAATGGGACATACCTGTTTTCATCACTGTGTATTTTGCACTTCTTTCGGTTAATTTTTTCTATATCGCTCCTGCCAGACGTTAAAATCCTAATTTGTAGCTCATAATATTTCCAAAGTAATACATCCATCGAGGCAAAACCGTAGAATTTTTCCTCTGATTGATCATCTAGCCCTGAGTTCCCTGACACATCTGTTGTCATTCCCCAATATAAACATTGTCATCTTCAACTTCCATCATATAACTCGCGAGAAAATTGTTTTCTGATTCGGCTTGGCTGCCATTTGGATCAGTAAAGCTTGAAGACAGTTTTCCATTTGAAATTCAAAGAAAAAGTACCGTAGAATCGGCAAAAAATTTGATTAAAACATATTTCAACCCTCTCTGTAGTATAGAATACTAGTT
Source organism: Muricea muricata (assembly GCA_963855995.1). Taxonomy (NCBI): domain Eukaryota; kingdom Metazoa; phylum Cnidaria; class Anthozoa; order Malacalcyonacea; family Plexauridae; genus Muricea; species Muricea muricata. The sequence goes on from OY979717.1 coordinate 29,725,822, forward strand.
TGTTATCAATGCGTGTTCCCGATTTGACGTCACAGGAGCATACTCGCCCCAGTTTTTTTATGCTCAAGGTATTTTGAAAAATCGCCAACTTCGGGCCCCCAAAAGTACATGAAGATCAAATTTTCGACTTATAAAATATATTGCAAACCCCCCTAAAATCACCTAAACTATTGAAATATGCAAATTCCCTGACTACCGGATAGGCACTTTAAAACATGCTAAACTGTTCTTAACTTTCTCCTTGACAAAGAAGCCTTCTTTCCAACATTTGAGCCGGCCTGTCCAGTTGATCAACAGCCACAGGATATAGCCATCATTTCAAAATTTTCCTCTTTTTTTATTTTCTTCACTTCGCAATTGCAAAGTATCACCGTAGCTGCATAAAAATCCTTCTATTCCTTCGTAGGCATTCAGCGCATATACTCCTTGAAGCAGTCATGTTGTCTGAACATCGGCCAGTTAATCATTAATATGCTATACTTTCAAATGTGTCAAACAGCCAATCAGAACAATTCTGTTACTGGTTTTCTCCAGGGCTTATGGCCACGCAGCTGCCAAGAAGCCGGCTACGAGGTTGCACATGCAAAGTTTATACGTTTGTAGTCAATGCTAATCACCGATAAAGCGGGGCCTGACTTCGCTCGCAAAATATCGTTTCACGTAGCAAAAGAACTTCTCAACTTACATCTATCGCGTCTTCATGGTTGTTAGACATACAAACGAATACATGTCATAAGAAAACTGGCTTGATCGACACCTATACGTACATTTTATCGAAATTTTTATCGAAGCATATTTAAAACTGCCTGTACATTATCATATAAAATTATTGTTTACTTTAAGCGCATTCTAATTGGTGTAATTTAGTTGTATGTGCACTTTATCATTGACGACAAGCATTCACAAGCATCACGTATCGCCCAACGTGCAGCGTTCCCGGAACAAAAGAGCGTAGTTTCCTTATTGCGTCAGAGCAGTTTCTCAAAAAGAAAGAATGGATGTCATTTTCTATATTATATTTCTGCTCGAAAGTTTAGCCATTTTCCTGGCAATGTCAAAAAAAACAAACGCAAAAAGCTGTTCTCAAACGCATTTCAAAAGAATGTCAAAAAATGGAGGTAAGTAGCAGATGTTTTGCAATCTTTTTTCCTATGACAACTAACATTTAAGGTAGCTCTCTAGGTTTTTCAATATACGCTACATTACTCCACATTACAAATTTACAATAATCTAGAGACACTATTTCTTCTTTAACATGTTGATATAAAGACAATGTTGTGCGCTAAAATATTAAAATCCGTTGCCATAGATAAACAGAAGTGTTGGGGTAAAATATAACTTACTATTTTTTGCTTCGTCGCCTCTGATATATTCTGAGTCATTTCTGACTCACATGCATGACACTATTGTGAAGGGCATGTTGAAGTTTGACCTAAAAGCTTTTGTTTCCTCTGAGAAAGAATGTACATATGCAAGGTGCGTTAAGATTATAACAAAATATTGAATAATTGCGTTGCGATGGCAAAACACATAATAAAACTGGGGCATAATAAAACTGATTATATTCTTGTTACTTCGTTCAACTCTGTGACTGTGATCTTTTGAATAATTTCCGATTCACTGTATGACACTTGTCGGATGAGTATGTTAACGTTCGACCTCTGTCCAAGGTGTGTAAAGATTAGCTCCTGAATGACCATCCGATATCGTTGTAAAGTTTAAGTTGCATCTGTAGGAATAGATTGCCTGAAAAAGAACCTATATATCCTATAATATCTAGAAATACAAGTTCTGTCTTTTAACATGTTGATAGGAGAAAATTTGTGACAAAATATGGAATAATTGCGCTGCCATGGCAAAACTGTGTATACTGGGTACAACAAAACTGACTTTATTTTTGTTACTTCGTTATCCTAGCTCTGAGATCATCGATCTCATAACAATAAAAAACGGCACGGCACGTCCGTTTTAAGAGTATGTTATCGTTAGACCTGAACCGTAGCTTTTGTTTCCTTTTCGAGAGAATGTGCAAAGTGCATCCTGATTAGCTGCGAGATGGCCGACTCCTGTGCATGATACTTGTTTGGAGATCATGCTAAATGTTGACGCTCGACCTACAGTCGTAGCTTTTCTTTCCTTCGGTAGATCATGTCCAAGGTGTCTTAAGATCAGGTCCTAAGCTAATGACCTTTCGACATCTTTATATACAAACGTTTCCCCAGAGTACCCTCGCGCGAACTATGTGCAGTTGAAACGCCGTCGGGGGGGGGGGGAATGATCTTTGTGATATTGTAAATTAACGCATAGGAGAAGGGGATTGAAGCCAAGTTTTGTTAATCCTGAAGAAAATATTAAAAACGCGTCATCTATAGACCCTAAAGTCCGACTTCAAATGTGTATGATCTTGGTATAGCATAGTGCGCCAAATTCCAGTTTGATAAAGTGATTTTCTATATAGTAACATCCGCCAAAGTCCATCAAGTCGTTCAAATGACGATAAATTCGATTAAGATTTCAACAAGACGCTTAATTGCTGTTGCTCATCGTTTACTCGAGCTAAAAAGGCGCTCTGCTTACGATGCGTCGTGTTTAAATAATGTTTTAAAAATGCACATAATATATCAAACAATTGTTCGGCCTGTGTAGACTGTGCTAGTCACGTAACTAGCGCCAACATATTCATATATAAATCCGTCGGCGTGAAATTTTTACCTCATGACCACGCTGTCGATTTTAGCAAATACGCCAGCTGTACTTAATATCAAAACACATCGCATATGGTATTGACGTATTCAGGCCGCCTATACACATGAAGATTCACTTTCGATTCGAAGCACGCACTGAGGTCACACAACTTTGCACTGTCAGGGCAAATTCTATCACGATAGAGTTAAGTTTGATGGTGTAGAAGTAGTACTGTCCGGTCTCTTTGGGGTGTAATTATGAATTCAAGATGGCAGCGTCCCGAATTAAGAATTCAAGATGGCGGCGGTCTTATTATAGATTCAGGATGACGTCATTGAAATGATAGTGACAGTGCAAGAGGGGTCATTATAGATTCAGGATGACGTCATTGAAATGACAGTGCAAGAGGGGTCTTAAGGTAAGGGTGATAGTGAACGGGGTGTGAAACCTAGGTGAGATAGGTGTTGCACGCAGCCTATGCGGATAGATTGGTGGCCTATACTGTAAGGGTGTTAACCCTATGTGAGGCGCGCCTGAAGCGAAGCGAGCTTTATACTGTAGAAAACATGGTTTTGACTGAGATTTGACGTGATATTTCCTGTGAGATCTCACGTGAGATTTTATCTTAAACGAAATTAAGACTGTAAGATAGGAAAATACCCAAATGTTGATCAAAAATTTTATTTAAAACATTCAAGGTATAAACATATATACAATCAAAAGGGCGAAAAAAGGGGTATGACGAATACGAAATCGTACTGATTTTGGAGCAAAATATTAGAGTGTTTCTTGGATGGCATAAATTAACACACGGATTAACGTTTGGAATAATTTATTTTTGTAAGTATTACGGACAGTAGAGCTATATGTTGTTAGTCTCGTACAAGTTTATGCGGTGAGCAGATGAGCACCTGCTCATAACTGCTCATGAGCACATGCTCATACGCTCATAGGGCCCGGTGTGGCCCGCCAGGTTAATGTAGCTATATCTTGTGAGTCTTATACAATTTTACGACATGAGCAGATGATCATCTGCTCATAATTGCTCATGAGCACATGCTCATACCCTCACAGGGCCCGATGTGGCCCGCCAGGTTAGTATAGCTATATCTTGTTAGTCTTGCACAATTTTACGAGATGAGCAGATGAGCATCTGCTCATAATTGCTCATGAGCACATGCTCATACGCTCATGGGGCCCGATGTGGCCCGCCAGGTTAGTATAACTATATCTTGTTAGTCTTGCACAATTTTACGAGATGAGCAGATGAGCATCTGCTCATAATTGCTCATGAGCAGATGCTCATACGCTCATAAGGCCCGATGTGGCCCGACAGTTATAACCCTCCCACATAATAAAATAATACCAAACTCGGATATGTATAGATCAAAATTTTATTGAGAACAATATGACAAACATTTCTATTAATCTACTTCATCATCGCTGTCCTCAGTGAAACTGTAGTCTTTTAAACGTCTTTTAATTAGAAATTTTCTCTTATTGATAGCTGCTTCCATAGCATCTTCTGGATCAAAATCATCATCGTTCACGAGCACATCCTTTGTTTGCGTTATTTTCTTATGCACTGGATCTTTCTTTAGTTATTGTATCCATTGGAGACGCTGCAAATAGATACTTTTCAATTCCTTTTGGAGCTCAGGCAGAATATTAGAGTAAGCTGTTTCCCCGGCGGTTTCCTCATCCAGACCACTATGAGTCAAATTCATTTTCATTTCCTGAAAAGCTGCCTTACGCTTTTGCATCGCTTCTTCTACCATAGGCATCCAAGGATTCGCTTCTTCCTCCTCAGTTTCCGAGTCTCTTGTCATTGGGCTTTCATACCCGTCAGTTGCAACGCTCAAAGCATCATCTTCTGAGCTCTGACTTTCTGTTTCTGACATTTCTTTCTCTTTGTCTTTTAGCGGACAATACTCGTTTTTGTGTCGACGTAGATTGAAACCACGATTAAATGCTTTCCCGCAAAATTTACAGCTCATTCCGCTAGAACGGATTGTGTAGAAATGCCTTGTCATTGAGTGGCACTCTATTTTTATGAGCAAGTGCTTATGAGCAGTTATGAGCAGGTGCTCATCTGCTCATCGCATAAACTTGTACAAGACTAACAAAATATAGCTATACTAACCTGGCTAGTCACATCGGGACCTATGAGCGTATAAGCATGTGCTCATGAGCATGCATGAGCAGTTTTGAGCAGGTGCTCATCTGCTCATCGCATAAACTTGTACAAGTGATTTCCGCAGAAAACATCAACAGTCACTAAAACAAAAGATCCTGGAGTACCTTTAAACAGGAATATAATTATGATCCTAAAAATTCATTTAGAGACTGACTGTTGAAGAGTAAGGATGACGCTCGATATACTTTTTATGCAAAAACAACAAGCCCGTAGTGCGCATTAATATGACCTGTTCTAGTCTTTAGGGTAAAATTTTTGATAATTTGACAAATGAAGAGTTTAGTCAAATCTAGTGGGATTTTGATGCTTCTGAAGACAAGACAGTTACAGATAAAACATTCATCAAAAAAGTTTGGAATGCTTGCACAATGTATGGGTTCATCTTCAATGATTATGACATCCTGGGCAGTTTTGTTGATATGGTGAGGATTATTGTATAATTCAATCAGTATAAGCAATTTAATCAGTTCCACCTCAGTCATTTCAAACACGCTTGCCACGCCTGGACTTGTATAAAAGTGACAAGGATCCAACCGAGTCAAAGAAGGTATGAATGTCTTATGATGTCGGAAGACGAAGGATGGATAATGCATGGTATGGAAGCCATTGAACGAATTATCAAATTTTAACAAGATATAGCCATACTAACCTGGTGGGCCACATCGGGACCTATGAGCGTATGAGCATGTGCTCATGAGCAATTATGAGCAGATGCTCATCTGCTCATCTCGTAAATTGTACAAGACTAACAAGATATAGCTACACTAACCTGGTGGGCCACATCGGGCCCCATGAGCGTATGAGCATGTGCTCATGAGCAGTTATGAGCAGGTGCTCATCTGCTCACCGCATAAACTTGTACGAGACTAACAACATATAGCTACCTCTACTGTCCGTAATACTTACAAAAATATATTATTCCAAACGTTAATCCGTGTGTTAATTTACGCAAACCAAGAAACACTCTAATATTTTGCTCCAAAATCAGTACGATTTCGTATTCGTTATACCCCTTTTTTCGCCCTTTTGATTGTATATATGTTTATATCTTGAATGTTTTAAATAAAATTTTCGATCAACATTTGGGTATTTTCCTATCTTACAGTCATAATTACGGACATTGTTCAAATATAATTCAAAGTGTCTTTATACAATACAGCAATTATAGCAACTTGAACTTTTGATTTCAAAATCCAGAACCACAATGTAAGTCATCATATATGTTTTTGTAATGGGTTTATGCAGAAATGAGACCATTCGTCGTCACGTGCGTATTGTATTTTTGCCTAACTAACCAGTAACAGCGTTTTTGCATAAACGTTGACCAACATAGATAATGAGTTATATTGTTATTCTAAATGTGTTTCCAAACCATCTACTCTATTAACTATGGTAAAACTGACTATATTTTTGTTTCGTTACCTCAGGAACTCGGTAATTCCTCGCCCAATATCGTTCACCATCTTGAAATACGTTTAAAAAATGCAAATGAAACACAAATTCGCTTGTTTGATGCTAGCATTTTTTCTTCAAAAATTCAATAAATCAACACATTTCAATTCACAATCAATCGCCACCATTTTCGTTCACGATACTTGGTGTAATATACAACATATAGTGCATATTCAACACTGTCTTTTGCATCAATAGCTACAGGATTTTTGGAATAATTCCGCTGAGAGAGAGGGAGAGAGACTGGTATAGTATACCGGTACTATATGATTTTGTATTACTATAATAGATGTTCAGAAGGTATAAGAATGTTTCTTTTTCACTACATATACCTGGAATGATAAAGAAAATTAAAGAACCTATACCTTTCATGTACTATCAAATACATTGCCTGCACTGGCAACGTTTGTTTGATATTGACTGTTTGTGTTTTAACTAGAACTTGCTGAAATATACAGTTAATTTGTAAAGATGATTATCATTATTTATTATCATCACTTAATTCTTCAAAAATTGATTATTTTCAAGGTAATAATAACCACAAGAAAACTTGCATGATTATTATAAGTAAATTGTCAGCCTGGTTTCACCAATGTGTGGATGATTCATTTGGCAGAATTAATAATTTTATAGAATAAGATCTTTAAAATAAGATTTGAGATGGATTGTCTAGGAGTTGCATGCCAATTTACAGGGCTGTTCTAGGAAAGATTATTTTCCCCTCTTTCACAAAGCAAACAAATGTTAAGGTGAAGTTGCTGCTGGTCAAGCCTTTGTAGAAAGCTATTGCATGATGAAATTTATCAAATGTTAATTCTAATCACAGGTAGCCCGATAAGCGGCTGCACTTGCTGTCATCATAATATACATAATATACTAAAAGGTTGGTAACTTCCCAATGGATTTTGATCCGTTCGAACTATATACACAAACTTACACACAAAAAAATTCACACTTAAACACGGAAAATTCGAAAAAAAACTTACTCTGGAGGGACAATGATTTCTTTTCAACATTTGACAAGTATTATTTTGCTTTGAAACGACTGAAAACTCGAGAATTTTGGCAAAATACAAACGTTTTTGAGTTTAAAACGGCAGAAAATTGTTAGGATGCACAAAACCTGTCTTACGTCACAAGGCTCTCATTGGCCAGATTTTTTCGCGAAATGGCGTATTTACCTTCGCGGAAAAATCTGGCCAATGAGAGCCTTAGAAATTGTGACGTAAGGCAGGTTTTGTGCATCCTAACAATTTTCTGCCGTTTTAAACTCAAAAATGTTTGTATTTTGCCAAAATTTTCGAGTTTTCAGTCGTTTCAAAGCAAAATAATACTTGTCAAATGTTGTAAAGAAGTCATTGTCCCTCCAGAGTAAGTTTTTTTTTGAATTTTCTGTGTTTAAGTGTGAATATTTTTGTGTGTAAGTTTGTGTATATAGTTCGTACGGATCAAAATCCGTTGGGAAGTTGCCAACCTTTCAGTATATTATTTATATTATGATGACAGCAAGTGCAGCCACTTATCGGGCTACCTGTGATTTTAATTTATAACAATAATGAAAACTTGAATTATTGTCTAAGGGGAAAGGAGCAATGCAAACCCAGGTGTCCAAATGCTAATTTTATTAATATTTAGCTAATGGGGATAGGAATTGTCTTCAGTTAGTGGGAAATGCTAGCTGAACAATGCCCTGTGTCTCTACGATTCAAATTGAGAAAAACCTTTAACATAAACATCCCCCTGAGCCTACGAAAGAAACATGCAGCCAGTGTTGTTTGACTTTTTAAACTAGACCAACATAAATCGAGCAAAATACAATGTTTCTGAAACCTCACGCCGAAACTCTTGCGTCGAAAACGATTTTGAACTGGAACGTACTGGTACATGACACATCGTTAAGAGTATGTTGACGTTAATCCTAAAGTCCCAGCTATGTTACCTCTGCGAGAAAATGTGCATGGTTTGCTAAGATTAGGTCCTAAATGACAATTCTATGTCTTTAAAAACGATAAGTTGAATCTTTGGGAATAGAAGGGAAAACCAGAAAGAAGGTATAAAATTATGAAACAAAATATTCATCGTTTTACATACTCGCATTCCGACATACATATATGAGCTAAAGATTTTTACTTCTCTCTTTTAAATCAGGCTCCTCGTTAAATCCAAACCATATTATATCCAATCATACAGTCCATTCTCAAAATGAATGTTCGTTGGTTTGTCTTCAAAAATCAACATGCGTGGGTTTCAACTACAGAAGTGCAAAGTCAAATGAATATGTCATAAATTGTCAACTCAGCAACAAGACTCACGGAACGAAAGATGAGCAGCGCGAAGAAACTGGACCCTGGCAGTTTTATCAAGATGTGCGAACAACTGTGAGTGGAAGAACAATATGCAAGTAATTTTCGACTAAAATGTTGTTAGCATCACTAATACTGTTATTATTACGCAGATGACCTCTTGATTATGAAATATTGGTAACTTTTGTAGGAAATTTTAGGGAGGTCAAAATTAAATCCAGCACAATCTTGCAAAGATATCTTTGCAGCAACGAAAACAATTGTTTCTGGAGTTTACTGGGTCCAGCACGCCTGTAGTAAACCATTTCAAGTTTACTGCGATATGCAAACACACGGGGGAGGCTGGACCTTGGTTTACAGCTACACCTTTACAAACTACAGCAGTTTTGATTCACTCAGCAATGCCGTAACCCCCCGTCCAAACTGGCCTTGTCCTAAAGCCAATGTCCCAGTCTCAACCACTCCTCCACTCAGCGAGTCATCACTTGGCGCTATCGACTGGAATGTATGGAAAGACGTAGGACAAGAGTTTATGGTCAAATTAAACATTAATGATTGGATTGTTTGTCAGCAAAATCATGGAAGTATTGTCACAAAGCAAAGTGGATCAATAAGTTGCGAAAATATCAAGAACGTGGCGACAACTTGCGTCGGAGTGGAACCTTATGAGATCCGGTGGTGGCAGTTTGGACCACTTCTCCATGCTTCGTCCCGTTATTATTATTTTGAGGGAAGCAACGATTATCGATGGCCACGACATGATCCCTGTGGCGAGGCTAAAGCTAATCACAAGAAAGGAGTCAGCAACTCTGGTGGACAAATCTATCTTCGTTAGAAGTCAAGTTTCTACATTCTGTATGATAATATATAAACCATTTAAAACTAATGACCACATAAATAATACCTGTCTAGCCTTATGACTTCTTTTTAAACACCAAACGTTTTAGTATTATATTATATTATTAACACTGCATTGTGTTATACACACAATATAGAAAATTCAGCAAACAAAGAATCTAGTGCAGTCAATTGATACACATGTCCTTTGACTTAATAACATTTACTTTCTCTTCACTATAATATTTACCGTGATATGATTGATTAAAACAGAAGCCATACGTTATCAATAATAAATGAATTTTGAAAATGTGATAGTTTTACGGGAGCACATAAAATATATACGTAGAATAGTATAGAGCGTTCTCATCTGACATCACGATCGCCATTTTGGTGTACCAGGACAGGAGAGAGGTACACCACACATGGCCGCAAACTTCATTGTTGTTTAAATCTCCATGGGGACTGAGTGACTACACTTTACAGCAGGTGACATTTTACAGTGCGTTTACTACGCGTGGGGCCACTTTTACCGCACTTACTCGTAGAGTCCATCGCTGTTGTTGACAGCGAGGTTTAAATATGAAAGTACAGGTTGACTGGTTGAGTGCGTTTCAGTGTATGTTACTATAATTATGTTTATTGTGAAATTTGCAGTGTTGTTACACTACGCTGACTCTTCGAATTCCTATTTTCGTCCTTCAATGTGATTGGTTCGTGTTGTCTCAGTGGCCCCGCTTATAGTAAAAGAATTGAGAATTAAGGCAGGACGCTTGCAAAGGCGTTCAGTTCTCCTGCGTAGAAGACGGACACAAAGTGGAATTTCGTAACAAAGTAAACGAGTACAGGACTTGTCCAATTGCCCCTTCGCGATGGCGACTCCGACCCCGTCAAAGTTTGTCGTTTTATTAGAACATTTTAACTGAGAATTTTGGAACGAGAACCTTGTTGCCGTTTAGATGTTTCGGTAACATGCTAAGATGTGCGTTCTAAACGTTGTGTCGTTGTTGTAGGCAAACAAAGCAATGTTCCGGGATGGCAAGCAGCCACGCGCCATGAAATTTGTCGTTTTGAAACATTTTTCGTGAGCATTTTTGCACCAAGGACCTTCTTGCCGTTTAGATGTTTCAATATACATGTTAAAATGCGCATTTTGCGGAGATCTTTTTCTAAAATGGAACGAAGGTAATACTTATTTAAGTCTTAAAAATATAAACGCATGTGTTATCTGTGCTTGTTATCCATAATATATATGTAATCATCCGCAAGTGGTCAATATGAAGTGCCCAATATCAAGTACTCCGTACTGTAGCTAAGATGTTCCTAGATGTCACTAAATGTACACAGTGAACACAGAGCTCGCTTCTGACACCAAACACGACGATCGACAAACAAAAAAAGACTGACAATTATAAAACACCACTGCGCGACTATGCCTGTGCAGCCGGAGTAATTATCATAAATCTGCTGTGTTACATATTCTGATATACATACAGGCAAAATTTTTAAAACGTGATTATAAATTTACCCATGAGCATGTGTGTTTTAATTTACCCAAGTGTTTCTTGTGTATCATTATTCCAAGCGTAAAAGTAACAGCTTATGCAAGTGTAGCTATTTCTATACCAAGATCAACTGCATCTAACTATAACCTTTGCTCAGCTCTAGGAAAAAACCGCAGAGCCATGACATTTAAAAAGTACTTAAAATAGCCATATTAAATTTCTCAGTTATCTTCTTGTGTAGTTTTATGAGATATCTAAACCCAAAATTGATCATCAGTTAAATATTTTGAGTTTTTCCAAGTAACCTATGACCAGTAATATACAGATTTTTCAAGATTTTTTACAAAAAATGATACACTAAGACACCCGTATTTTCCATATTTTTACTAGTGAAGATATGAAAAAAAAAGATTGAACAGTCCATCAGTGGTTTGCCGGTCATCGTATCGCAGTTTGCTCATAAAGTCAGCTTGCTTGTTAAATTTTCTGGGTATCCATTCTATATATACAAGTCAATGTTGTTATCAAAGCAATACGAAAAAATCTCATGGGCAATTTTTTTGCAATTCAACTTTCATGCTACCCACTTCTACTATCTTAGCGGTAGCTTGGTTGTCGGTAAACCATTTAATAGATGAATTGTGCAACAAGCTTCCAAAGGCATGCAGACTGTACAATATTGTAATTAGCTCCCTATCGGTGGAACTACGTGAGGACTCTTGACACACAAACCGGTGACACACAAATTCGTACCCATTCCGCAGTAGCACACCGCAAGCGAAGCTACTAGCGTCTATATAAACAATTTGATTGTGGACAAGAGGCTGAAAACAGTGTTTCTTGTTTATCTGTGAAATGTGTTCATTCCAAAACATTAATTCAGGAATGCAATAACTGTCCAATTGGGGCGCTTATTATCCCAGGTTGCCGAAGCAGCGATGGTAATCCGACATTGTCCTGTCATTATACGTGTTAATCTGCCCACGACTGCGCTCTTCGAAATGATAGAACCTACTATGCCAGATAAATAGCGAGCGGAAATTAAGCGATGGTCTAAAGCCTTGCGAGTAATTTCTTTTGCCTTCTCGATGTGTTTTTCACTTACGGAAATAGAGCCCACTCTGGCATTCTATGTGATACCCAGGGGCAGATCTAGGATTTTTTAAACGTCAGTCAAAAACTCTGGGTAGTGACCGCTGTGACGTCATAGTGATGACGTCACAAATACGATGATGTCATCATATTAGCATTCACTTTGTTACAGCCGCATTTGAACTCCACTGCTGTTTCGCCCAATATCAGGAATCATCAGCATGCTTAGGAAAGGCATAAAGAAACGAATCCAACACACAAGCTTTAGTTTATTATACTTGTGTGAGTTTGTGATTTATAATTGATTGTTAATAAAACTTACATACGCACAAGATTTCTTTTTTTTGTTTGTTTATTTTTTGGCCTTCAAAATCTCATACACTTACAATAAGTCACTCACAACTAGCCTATGCTATATCATATTTCATACTCTATGCATGGGCGGCCCAATTCAGTGTGTAGTTTCATATAGAGATCAGTAGCGAGCGATAGCGTATTGTTTACATATATCTGATCTCTATATGAAACTACACACTGAATTGGGCCGCCTATGGACTGCCTCATAAGGAACAAAAGGACTGTTGTTACTAAATATTTTTTATGTTTGCATGACACCAACATGGTCCCTATTACCTATTTGAATATTATTTTTTACCTTTCATAACTCATACATTTACAACAAGTCATACAGACTCAGCTTTCATGCTATACCATACTTCATATTGTAGTTACTGCCTCATTACAAACATAGGGACTATTGTTACAAAAAAATTGTCGATTGTACATGATACCAATATAGTTCCTATTACCTATTTGAGTATTTCCACTACTAGATATTATTTTTTACCTTCCCTGTCTCATAGATTTACATTTGGTCCCTCAGGCTTAACTCGCATGATATATCATATTTCATATTACATGGAGACTGCCCATTATAAACAAAGAGACTGTTGTCACAACATATTGTTTTATTTTGCTAGACACCAATATGTTTTCTATTATCTATTATAATGAGGAATAAAAAGTAAAGGAACAAAAGATTAGGCTAAAAGGTTTTACCAGGTTCAACTCTACAAAACAACAGGTGAATTGCATCTCAATCTAAATTGCGATTATGCTGGCGAAGTTTAATTAGGTGGTTAAAAAGCAATTCATATGCAGCTCACCACAATCAGGGTAGTAGATACATATATTTGTACCTAAAACAGATGAAAGATCCAGTGACTACTACAATTCAAAATAACCTCCTTCCTCACTAAGACATCTTCAGTTAGACTACTATCAAAACAATCTTTGGACACACACAAGATAGAAGATTTTTAAGGCAATAGTACTTACCATGCACTTTTATAACAGACAAAAAAGGGTGTTGTGAATAAAAATTAGTATGAATGTAAAGCTCAAGGAAGTTAAAATTCTCAAAGGTTAAACTAAACTGTTATCGCCTACCAGTACCAAAGACACAGAACTGTAAAGACAATCACCAGAGACATCAGATCTAGTAGAAATATTCCAAAACAATGTCACTTATTTGTATAGTATCCAACAAAACCATATAGTAATAATAATTATAATAGGCAATGTCATATTTCAGATATAAAAAATATTAAATAGGTCAACAGAACTTTTGTTCATAAATGGCAATATACACAATATAACAACACACTGTCGTGTTGTGATTTAGAATTTTAGATTGCATTTCAGTGATTTGACAACATAAGTTATAACTTATAAAGTACACAACATTGTTTTGAAATCGAGTTGACCTTTGTAGCCAACGCAAGTATATGCAAATATATCAATATGTTAATATATACCAACGAAAGTTGTCCATATTTCACACTGCAAATCTACAATAATTGGATAACTAATAGCACACAAACAAAGTATTGTTGCCCAACTTACCTTATAGCAGTACACGCTTCGTTCTTTCCTTCACGAGCATTTTTGGGCAATTTTACCCTTCATTTCGGTGTAAATACTTTCCAAAGGCTTCAAATTGCCTCTGAGCAATTCTGATCTAACCATATCGTATTTGCAATGCAAGACATATTTGCACAATGTAAATTACCAGGATATACTTCGAATCATTGAATATTTTAAATTAGCTTGCCAATGCCAAACTTGCAGCATCATGACTGATATACTCGACGTAAAGGTCAGTCAGAAAAAATAAGCCAATGAGAGTGGAAAGTTTTTTCAAATCATCCAATTAAAAAGCTTGTAAAGAGCTTCGAATTGCGCAAGCTAAGTCAGACCCCCGCAAACATCAGTCAAAATAGTTAATATGGTCTCTCGACCAATCAAATGACTAGAAATCACCACCCGAGTCGGCAAGATTTTGGTGAAATACCGCTGTCTGTGACTTGAGAGTAACGATTTAAACGCGTGCTGCCGAAATATACTTAACTGGACTACAATAAGTTGGACTCATATAAAATTCGGGAAAAGCCGCTTATAATATAAGCACCTGATTCAGACAGAATATTAATTATTTATGATTTTACGAGTAAGTTGCATGACTGACTTGACTACCCCTGGATCCGCCCCTGGTAATACCTAACCAATCGATTAATTGTGTGGGAACCCATTCAGACTTACAGAACCCATTTAGCTTCCTTAACTACAAAACTTACAGACAACAGATCGCCGCGCGTATGGTGAGCGGTGAGCTCGGATTATTCGCGAGAATCTTCAGTATTCAGACCATCATCAAGATAAACAATAGGATGTAGTCCCCTGCCCCTCCATAATTTAACTAAGGTGCTAAGAGGCGCAGTAATTTGGTAAAAATGTACAATACTGTTGATAATCTAAACGTTAAAACGTTAAACGTGAAATATCTTAAGGCACAGTTGTCAATTAAAACCCCATGCAAAGCCAAGGTATTGCCAATGCGGTGGGAAAATTCCGATGTGATGACACCCACTCTTAAGATCGAATTTCGTGAAAAGACCTCCAGGGTTTCCAAAGCTTTTTTGTGATCTTTAATTTTGAATTTGTATTTTTTGAGAGACGAATTGGTTGAGCGTAGGTCAAAGATTAACTTTTTTCTTTTCAGAAGGCTGAACAGCTACAGACAAGGGATTTGTGTTGTGCATCTGATCTCCATCGTCATCCTCTGAAATTCTATTGTCTGCAAGCAGGTCAATAATGGCCTCATTAACAAAGCTCTTTTGCATGTACAAGGTGCAAAAACTATGAGTCCAGTTGATCATGAATTTTTTTTGTCATTTTATGTAACATTACCGCACCGGATCACAACACAAGTATTTTTTCTAAATCAAGTAATTCAAACAAGTAACTACATGTTTTAAGTACTTGCTGTCTGAAATCTTTCCCTTTGAAATATTTTGTGCTATTGATTTCACAATAGATTTAGCATTGTCAATGTGAAATATCACTCTAACAAGGAGCAATTGCATCTCGGCATGGCTCCTAGTTATCCACTTGATTTTTTCTTTAAGATGTTGTTAATAGTTTGGAATTTGACAAGAGTTTGATGAGGAAATACTGCATGAGCAATAAATTATCTTGGTTTCTGTATCTTCTTTAAAGACACAAGTCAGAAAAGTGTTTGTAAATCGTCTTCTACATAGGTTTTTCCTAAACGATAAAGTACGCCTTTGTAGAATCTGATGATATTTGTGTTTTTTGAGAATACCTTTTATAATACAGATATTGAATGAAAACCGCAATAAATATGCTAACTCTGTATCAGGGTCAATAGGACGCCATGATCTCTCAGGATGTCTCCGTCTAACATTTCGTGCTTGTTTCCATAACAATCGATTACTCTTATTTTTAGGACGCAGTAGTCGACTATAACTCAACCTTTCAGACCACTTGAGCACTCGTGATAACCATTTGTCCTGTAACTTGATTTGAATCTTTAGCTATCCTTTATACTCATGCATATGCATGTACAGAATTGTTGACAATAAACGTGGCTAAAAAGGTTAAAGCAAAATACAGGAAGCAATCGTAGAGCATAATGTACATACTTGAGTATAACTAATGTAGACGGTTTGAGGACGCGAAATGAGCGTTTTTGAGTACTTAAAAATTCCGGATATCATCTTATCTCTGTTTCTTCACAAAAATTGGACTGGACTCATACTTTTGGCACCTACTGTATGCTGATCTATTGTTAGTTTGAAAAGTCTTAATAGGTTCGGTTTGAAAAGGTATTTTATAATCGTGTTCAAAAGTAGACAAAATGTACTGTGGAGCACCAATCGTCTCCAAAAATTTAATGTGACTCTTAAGCCTTCCTTTCATTAGAACGAATTTCCCCTTTGTTCTGCCCTCATACCTCCAACACACACGATTCACACTAGGACACGCCGACAGATTCGTCATTTTCGAATAGAATTTCCCTGCTCGCTTGTGGTGGCTTTATTCCCCCAGTCTTTTCGAAAACCTCCCGACCTCGAGGCATATCTAGCAGGGCATTAATATTCTCCGTTCCAAAGCCTTTTGTAACCACAGTTGAAGCACACATCGTTGAACTTGGTACGATTTGCCTGATGGCCTTGTGCAGTCATAAGTAAACGAGAAAAAGTAACATTAGTATTCTGATGCCACCGCGACAACATTTTAAAATGTAGCTTGTATATCGTATTAGCGTTCTTGCAGTTGGGACGTGATAACTAGGCGTATAATGCTACCGTATACTCGGGTATATAATTAGTCGTGCACTCTGAAACCGTAAGGCTCCCACTGGTAGAATGATAATTGTATTGTTCTTGCGACAAAGCATTTCTCCATGCATGACGACATGCGTCATGCTCTCGAACAAAATGTAAATTCATGTTCATTCTCTCTCGCTACGCTCGTCCGAATGAAACTTATTTTCTTTTTAATTCGGCATGAATCTGTAATCAACCCTATAATACACATTCTTACTGGCTTGGCTTGTCCCAGAAGGGCAAGCCCTGAATCTACAAAGAAAGAAAGGTGAATGGAAAGATAAAAAAGCTGCTTGTCTCGACTTTGACTGGGAAAGACCACATGGTCAAACTTTTGTCTTTTGGGGCGAGTCAGCTGAATCTGTTTTTTTCTCCGAGTAGCTTTCCCTTGGGCCTTTTTGATACGTTTGGCATCGTAAAAATCGTCCACCAGCTCGTCGCTCTCTTATTCTTCGACTGCCAGCCCACCCGCTTCACTCTTGTCGACCAGCTTTATTAGCTTTTGCCGCTTCTGGAATGCAGCCAAGGCGTTATTCGCCGAAGTCAATGCTTGATTAGAGTCTGGATCATCTTTGGCGAGCAATCGAATAGTCTCTCGCACATACTCTTCGACTTCTGCATTGTTAGAGTTAATTATCGAGAACGAGGTTGATACACCATGCACGGTTACTATATAATCGCGCCACTAACACGCATTGTTTAACCCACGCGAGTCGACAAGTAGTCACGTGTTCGATATTCAGATATTTAGATCAATTTGGTTTCTTTTCAAAAGAAACACCGTTCAGAGAAGAGTAAAGAACATTTTATTGTTGAAAGAAATTAAATCGCAAGTTAAATAATTTGATTCTTACACGACTGATTACGACCTGCTTTGACAATGGAATATCAGACCTAACCGGGCGTCAAAACAACACTGTACTCGTAGTATAAGTACTATTTGCAAAACGAGTGTGAGAGCTTTATCGGTGTATTAAGATTTCGATCGGCGAGCGGCTTTATACACCGATAAAGCCCAATAACGAGGTTTAAGGCTTAGACTCGGCGAAACTTGAAGAGTTGTCTGTTGAGTCATTGATCGTTTGGCCAAAAAGTTGCGAAAAAGAATGGAGAACAATATCCTCCGCGAAGTATTTACTCGATAGTTAGTGGTCAAGACACTGATCATGATGTTTTATTAATGAGTGTTCTATCACATTTACAGCAGGGTTGGTAGATTGCCTACATAAATAAGCCAAATTTTTAACAATACTCATTGTTTTCCTTTGTATTTGCCTTTTGTTCTCTTTTTGTTTTTTTGAAGGTGCTAATGATGGTTTGGCTTATTTATTCATAAAATCTACCAACCCTGATTTAAAGACAGTGATGTTTGATTGAATGTTTGTTTGTCTAAACTGTGCCATGCTTCCTTAAATTCACATGCATGTGAATGAAAAGGCTAGGACAAGCTAACACAAAACATGCACGTGAATTTAAGGAAGCATGGCACAGTTTAGACAAACAAACATTCAACTGTCATATTGATATTCCTCTAATTCACTTACAACTAAAACGCTCACGCAAATCGCTGATCTCATCACCTTTCATAATCCCTATGGAACCTGCTACTACCTTACCAACACTGAATGGGAATAACAAGAGGAAGACGCATTCCATGGCAACCAATGACCATCAAGTAGAAAACCCTCAGCCAATCAGACGCTCACGCAGACATCGATCAACACCGCAACAAAAAGCGCGAAGTTTGAAACAATATCCATCTTTCTGATGAAGACTCGAAGAACCGAGTCGAAAGGTCAAAACAATAAAATTTTAATCCAGAGAACACTATAAATTTGTATATTTGTATAAATTTAAATTTTTAATAAAATGCCTGGATTACAAATCTTCAAATTATATATATATATATATATATATATATATATATATATATATATATATATATATATATATATATATATATATATATATATATATATATATATATATATATATATACATATACATATACACACACACACATATATATACACACATATATATATATATATATATATATATATATATATATATATATATATATATATATATATATATATATATATATATATATATATACATATATATAGGCGAGTGTCAGTAAATAAACTAAGTCTAGAATCATATGAATAAAGTGCTCGATACAAAAGTAGAGCGAATATAAGCAAGAAACTTGAATCACTTCGTTTAAAACATTTATTCACGACAAATTTGTTTCGTATGACAAGCTGAGCTTGCCACACTCATCAGGTGAATGATTATATCGCGTATTTACATGGTGTTATGAATAACCTAAAGGTAACTTGATCTGGGATGGTCGGCGTCACAGGAAATCTTAAAGAGAATTACTGGCTACAGAGCAGAAATTTTTTCCTGTGTCTACATGTTGATATAAGTTCGTTTCTTAAGTTCAGTGAGCTAAGCTTAGGGTGATAAATTATTACATACTTCTCGTGTAGACATAAATTGCAGCGCTTTGTTTTGTTTGAGTAGGCCTTACATTTCCTTAAAATTTTCCAACGGATAGAGTATTCAACGCTAGATTGTTTCAACTGCCAAATATATTTACTCAGTTCCGTTGAATGTTTGTGTTTTTCGTTTCTGAACGAGCTCGTGTGGTTGTTGTATCTTGTCTTGAATGGGCCTTCTGTCAGTCCAACGTAGGTTTCTTTCTGTTGGTTGTCTTTTCTTGTTACTGTGGCCTGGTACACGACACTTTCTGTTAGGCATTTTCTCTGGAGGGGGCAAGACTCTTTGTAGCGGCAATTGCACTCTTTGCTTGGATTCTCAGAGGCTTTAATCTGCTTGTCAAGGATAGCTTTGTTGTGTGCTGTGATAATTTGATGTACGTTAGGCATGCAACTGTAGCTTAGCTTCAGTGTATTTCTGTTGAAAATCTTGTATAGGCAGTGGTTTGGCGGGAAGCATTCGTCGACAGCTTGCAGGAATTTGTGACCAATGTTTGTGGCGACATTGACACTGTAAGGTGGGTTGAACCAGATCACGTTCCTGTTTCTATGGCGTTTCGGTTTAGGTGGCTGGGGGTTGTATTTGAGGTTGTAATCGAAACCGCTTTTTTTCAGGGCTTCTTGGTATGGGGGAGCAGCCGAATCGAAGGATCGTCTGTCTGATGATATGTTTGATAGCCTTTTGTTGATGGCGTCTGGTAGACCGCGTAATACTGAAGGAGGGTGGTTGCTGTCGTAGTTGACGTATAACGGTGTGTTTCCGGGTTTCATGAATGGTTTGTAGGTTGACGATCTGAGGTCAAGAGTAATGTCTAGGTAGTTGACGCACTTTTTGTTGGCCTCGATTGTTATCTTCAAGTTGTTGTTGCTGAAAACTTTGCAAATCCCTTTCTTGATGTTCTCAATTTCGCGCGGTGGCTTATCAAACGCTGCAAGTCCGTCGTCTCTGTACAGGCCAATGTCATTGCCGTACTCTGCAGATAATTGTGACAATAGGTAGGCTCCAACTAGCTCGCATGTCTCAGCTGCATCGAAGCTCCGCATAAGTGACATCAAACAAAGAATCTGATGTTTTCTTTCGCCAAGTTGTACTTCTGTTGAAGCGTAGGGATTGTTTGGCTTTCATGAAAGCGAAAACGAAACGTAATAAAATTTTATTTGTCAATTAAAAAACGCTGTTGTTTTTTTTGAAGTTATATAAATGAAGATTTTTGTGGGCTGGCTTCTGATGTATATATAGGGGCTTATTGACACGGCAATAAGAGTTTTTATTGCTTCCCGTAATAATTCATAATTGGAAGTAATTTTGCGAAATAGGCTATTTGCGCGCGTAAGTTCATTTAAGTATAGTCATGTGATTTGAAGATCCTGTATTAATTGGTGGTGAAACGAGTCACCTTTCCTTTCCTGTTCTACGAGGGCTGTAGTGCACATCAAGAAATTGGACGAAAGAAATTTTACCCACCCTCCTCCCCGTTTTGAAAGCTTTATGTAGAACTTATATAGATATGTTATGTGTGGTGGGCGTTAGTAATACCCCACCTTTTCTGTGCTAAATGTTATATAGTTATTAATTAATAATTTTGCTTGTTAATTATTAAAAATTGATTAAAACAATAAAGCGGCTATGTGCTAACAACTGGGCACATAGCCATAATTATGCCATAAAGGCTTTGACTGGTCTTGTATTACTCGGCAGCACAGAAAACCGAGCTCAACGCGACTAACAGTTTGCCGATGATCGTTTAATATACAGCTAATTCAAAAAAGGTTGTCCCTTGAAAATACAAAATCTAAATTCCAAAATACAAAGTCTAAGATCAAAATACTTTGTGATAGGCTTCAAATGTAAGCATTATACTCTTATAAATATTCCACTTAACAGAAAATACCTCCTTGTACAGTATATCACGGACTGGAAGTTAAAAGTCCACTTATGTGTATCATGTGACATACTTTGTATTCGTATTTTGTACTTTGTAGTTTGAATTTTAGATTTCCGAAGGACAACCTTTTTTGAATTAGCTGTATACCGGGGGCGATAAATATATATATTTCTGAACCTCATTAATAATTCATGAAAAAAACACAAAGAAAATCATAGCGGTGACTTGAGTCTATATACGAGATAAAACACATGTCGATTTTCACAAATCTTTTACTTCGATTTTCTAGGCTTATACAACATCTATATTGAAAATTCTTTTATATACAAACAGACAAGATGGGTATAAAATGAATCGATTTAGAAGTCATTTAAAACACTCGCAATTCGCGCTTTATCAGATATATCTGATAAAGCACTCCTGCGCGTGCTTTAAATATTACTTATATATATATATATATATATATATATATATATATATATATATATATATATATATATATATATATATATATATAATTTGAGCGTCCGGATATATCGTGTTTCTCGCGATATATCCGGACCCCTCTTTTGAGCATACAATCATGGACCTAAATTCAAAGGCATTAGCCCAGTACTTTCGTTTTTCTTATGCGCATACACGTTAAAATGACACCGCTCCTCGATCTAAAAAGAGTAAATTGATGCGATGCATAAAATCTCCAGCGATAACTTTGCTAGTCTACATGCAATTACCGCGGTCAATATACACACAATACAAACAAAATATGTTAGTAATTGCAATATCCCGTTTCGAACGGAAATTCTTCTTCCTATTTTATTAATCACTTCTAGAAATTTAATTAAAATTGTTGTAGCTTAAGATACGGTGCTCAAAATTAATAAAGTAATTTGATTATTTCATTGATGCCCTTCGTCGTCAGCATTAACTTCCCGACACTGAAATGCGTTTCGCTCGAAACGCCGAAATCTTCTTAATCTTATATTAAACTCACTCAGCTAGCAGCCGTATATATAAGTACTATAAAAAACGCAATCCAACTTACAATTGATGCTGTATAACTCTGACCGAACAAACTGCTTTAATTTCGAGTTTAATTTCGAGTTTGGTTAAGATTTGATTTATCACTAATCCGGCACGGAAACGAGCCCACATAACTTATGATTCTTATAATAGATGATGCAGTAAATTGTTTTGCAGAGAAATACTTCAAAAGGTCACCAGCAGTTTAGAATATTAAAAAAACAACAGCTTTATTTGAAAAATATTTTAAAATGGTTAAAAAACTTTGAATGAATAAATAGTCGTGTCGGATAAGGTTTACTGCGTGTGCGATTGCAATTTTTCATTAGTACTCCTCCAACCGTGTAATTTCCTGTACTAATCTTTAGCCTGATCCTTTGTTTCCTTAACGAGGTGTCACTACTTCGTTCTAAGCAAATAATAACTTCAGCAGAAGAAATTTACGAGAAGCGGTAATTTTGAGACGCCTCAAAATTTGTATAATCATAATATTGTCGTCAAGTGCAACGGACTCACGGCCTGTAAGCAATTTGTTTGCAATTTTCCACTTTGAGAAGTTAAATTTTTAGCGCAATGAAAGAGACCTCGGATGTTTATTTAGAAAACCCGATTAAATATTAAAAAGTGTTGTTCAACTTTTGACATTAATGCATCTTTGCCGCTTCGCAGTTTGGCAAACTCAGTGCAACGATAGTTCAATGAGCAGATTTCCGCAAACAATAACAAGAAGCGTAGACATTATGAAGGTTTAAATCGAAGAAAACAAGACTCTAGATGTAGCCTAATTGAACTTGTAGCAGAACATTGGCACAGTTGGTGGACATGTTCAAGTGTCTCACAACATTTTTATAATAAATTAGCTAAATTGATGATTATTGACATTTTTCAAAAAAAAACTATTTCTATGAACTAAATCTATGTCATAAAATATATTTCAATCATGAATCCCTAGAAAGTCAACATGATGTACATTTTATGTAAAGGACTTTATTTGTCGAAGAAACCTAGTGCGCATGTTTTTGAGGTTTTGCTTTAATTGGTGACATGAAAAAATGTCTCAGCAGAACAGGCACAAGTCTAATTGTTGCCCTCATTAAGAAAAAAATTCTCTCATTAGTTAGTAATCAAATGTGTAAGTAATTTTGCCCGTGATATGGAGTGCATTAAGGAATTAATCGCACTATTTTTAACCAATCAGATTGAAAAAAACACCATACATTTTAAAAAATGGAAATAAATTTTATACAAGTATGCAGTTTGTCATTGACGACAAGCATCAGTTATCGCGCAACCTGCAAAGTTCTCGGAACAACGAAGAGTAGTTCCTTGTTGGCTCGAAGAAGTTTCTCAAAAGGATAGAATGGGTGCCGTTTTCTATGTTACTTTTCTGCTCGAAAGTTTCACAATCCTCTCAGCAATGTCAACACAAACGTATTTTCGAAGAATGTCAAAATACGATGGTAAGTAAACATGCAGATGTTTTGCAATCTTTATTTTCCCTATAACACGTTTGATTTAAGATGGGTCTATACGTTTTACAATTCACAACATTATAATAATCTAGAAACACAAGTTTCTTGCTTCTACATGTTGATATAAAGACGAAATTTGTTGCAAAGTATTAAATTCGGTTGCCATGGCAAACACGTGTATTAGGGTGTAATAAAACTTACGTCTAAATCTTTTCCGACTCATACGCAAGAAAATTCTGTAAATAGTATGATGACATTCACTTAAAGTCGAACCCTTTCTTTCCTGCGGACGAGAATGTTCGTGCGTAATCGCATGGGGGCTGAGTAAAACCAACGTTTGATTTCATGTGCGTTTCCAACTATTCGCAAAAGGTTGAAAAATGATCTGTATACAGTTTCCAGTCTTTTTCGTTATTAGTTTAAATTGCCCTTCGTGTCAAAATATGGTTTTCTGTTTGACTTTAAGAAAAGTCGATTTTGTTTCTAATTTTAGTACCACGCTATTTTCAATCAGCAGGCCGCCAGGAAATTTCATGTACGTAAATTAAGGCGCAAATATTCATGTTTTCGCACTTGTAGTCGTGACTCAAAAGAAAACAGTTTAAACATCCCAAAACACACCGTTTATAATTTCGTTGAATGATTATGGAATGTTTATCGTAGACCTACATTCACTGGTCTTTTCATTAATTTCCGTAGCTTCATTTCTTTTGCCTACAAACGCTCTTTAGTCTCATGTTTACTAAATCGAACTGTTAACCTCTAGCTGTTCCAGCCATGAGGCACCCACGTTCAACTTGAAGTTGTTTGAAATCTGTCCGATCGTCTTGTTCGTTGCTTTCTTAACAATATCTTCGAGCCCAAACCCACTGTTCACACAGTTCCTAAGAAAATTGTCTATTTCTACCCTCCCTTCACTGGCTCACACTCTCTTCCAATTCGCAATCAAATTACCTAACTTTGCAATGCTGCTTATCCACATCTTAACATTCGATTTGTATTTCGCTCCTCTACACGCATCTGCTCTTTCTTTCCTTTTAAGGATAAAGTCCCCAAGTTTATGAGATCTTGTATTGTATACTTATTTAAGTGTCGATGCTGTTCTGCGTCGTAAGTGCGTCAAACCACGCGCCATTAACACCAGAGTATCAGAACACTTGTGAATCTCTCCTTTAACAGTAAAAGCGTCATCCAGTCCAGTCATGTCGAGCATTTTCTCTTATTTAAATTCTACCGGTCACTCTGCCAACTTTAATGACGATTTCGAAATTCTCTCCTGTTGCTCCGACACTTGTGAATTAATGATTCACGAAAGCCTTACTATATATCCAAACTCAAACCCTCTCTTGACGTACAGGGTAGCTCAATTCAGCTCAACCACCTATAACTATAATTCGCTGTTTTTGTGTTTGTTTTGTCCCCCTGTTTGTATCGTCCAGTTGTGTACTATTCTTTACTCTCTTATCCTTCATCATCCTTAATGCTTTGTAATATGACACCATGTGAATAGATAATAACTAGCTTATATATACATTCATAATCTCATGCAATAGATTTATATTATTAGTCTGAAGATACGAAACGTTGGAAATAAAATTATTTTAAAATCTTAATAGTATATTGCTTTAATGGCCTTACTAAAAGTTATATGTTAGGTTCTAATATTTATTATAAAAACCCGTTTTCCGCCTGGCAAATCTCTGGTTACGATATTGCTCAATTGAAATAGCCAAGAGGCGAAATTTACGTAACAAAACAATCACAACGTTTTGTTTATCTCTGTGTTTAATAAATCGTAAATTTGTACTCCATGAAATATTAGGTATCTATCCACAATATCTTTCACTAAGCCGCATGCAATGGATATATTTTGGAATGAACAAAGATGAAAGCCCATAAAATCTCGTGCTTGCATTGGCCAGTGCCCATGTTCTGCAGACTGAATTTTGCATGCATTCAAGTTTGAGTAAACATTTATACACAGCATGAGATGATATTTTTATATGATGGTGGTATTTGAAGTACTTAGTTTTTTATTCAGAGCCCTGTATATACGATTTATACATCTCCTTGCGTTTACGGCGGATAAATTAATCTCCACACAAATGATCACCTATGACATCAAAATTTTATCAAGTCGTATCACTATCAATTACACTCTTAAAATTTAAACGACACCACCAAATAAAATCGTTTTGAACAGCTGTCTTTTATCAGAAACACACATGCACTTTGTGTTTTGATAAAAGAAACTCGAGCAGTTTGTTCGAATATTTTTTATTTTCAGCCCCGCCTGGAATGCCATTGCTAAAAAGGCCAGCTTACCAAATAATCCAAGATTTTTGGATTACTTGGCAACCTGGCAATCAGAGTTTGCCCGAGTCCCTCACGCGTGCAAGAGTTAAACACAGGAACCCGTGGGATTCGAGGATGTTAAAAGTACAGGCATGGCTGTGTAACAATGATGCGTCTGTATATTTGCGTCTCTCAGTTGCACGAGTCATTTAAAGAAATTATAAATGAATGACAGAAAGAAATTATAAGCCATTGATAGGTATAATGGCACATTTATTTTAGTATGCTTCAAGTTTTTCTACATATCATGTGAAAATCATGCTCCCTAGTGGCTCACTAGTTAAAAATAACATGGGTTCGTTTTTTGTACTAAAATTAGAAACAAAACGGCTTCTTTTTGAGCGTGCTTAACACGTCTTAAGTCAAGCAGAAAACTACTCAAGGAAAATCGGCCTAAACAAAATTCGAATTCGTATTAAGAGACATTTAAACTACAATATTATCAACGGAAGAACTAGTCCCTCGAGAAGGTAAGTGGACATACATTTTTTACCCTCTGCCTCTCTGAGTATACTGGAAAATCAAATAAAATATATATATATATATACAGTATATATATTTCTTCATGGGAAGTGCTGAGGTATGGCATTTGCACACAAGTTAATTTGTATTCACAAAACGAACGATTGCAGCAAGCAAGTTAGTTTTGAGAAAATAAATCAACAAGTGTGTAAGTGCCATAAAAAAAGAACTTCCCATGCACGAACATGAAAGTGATAATTTTTATTTTTAATTATTATTGGTCAGTATTATAAAAAACAACAAATAAAATCAAACAACAAAAAACAACTTGTGGGTACCAGGCTTTAAACTATCCATAAGGAGGAATGGACTTCAGCAATGGATCATCATCAAATCATCTGGGTCGTTATCTTTATTTTAGACAAAAGCTTATAAATTCTCTCTTAATTTGTTTATAAATTCGCCATAAATTGTAAATACATGCATGTAGGTTAATATTTGTTATATATTGTTTACAGAAGGTCCAGGAGAAGGTTATTGACTCAACTGGCATATATTTTTAACTTGCTCTCTCCCTCTTCTTCTCAAATTTTCGAAAACATGCGAGCTCTTTTATGCTTAAGGAGGAAACGTGGGCGTGTGGGTGTTCAAATAGCATGCATTCCTTTTTTTGTTTAGGTTGTTTACCTGAAATCTATTTTTGTGTCGGGAGGCCGAAACTATTTCCGATCTTTAATTTAGCAAGCTATTTTTTTTACATTCAAAATACTATAGCTATAACTATATACACTCATAACTATATACATATATACTCAATCAGGAAGTTTACACCAAATCAGTCCTGAAAAGCACTTGCAATAGTACATTGAGTCTTCAAGGTGTAAATTCACTCGAATATGGTGTCCCTATGGAGGCAACCAATTTACAACAAATCAGTGCTGAAAAAGACTGTCAAGTGTATGTTTACTCTTAAAGGTATGAATTTACACCACTTTGGTGTTCCTATGGAGGCAAGCATTTTACACTGAATTTGTGTAAAGTAACACTTCTTAGTGTTGGTTTATTTTTTCAAGTGTAAACTTACACTTGGGCGGTGTATATAACTTACACCCGTTTGGTGCTGCTTTACACCACTATAGGTAAATTAAACCCTTATTTCTGGTGTATATTTACACTAAGTTGGTGTCCTCACGGAGGCAAACATTTACACCAATTTTGGTGGTGGCCCAACACCTGAAAATTTAGAGTGTAATAGAGTAGATGGTTTGGAAACTCATTAGAATAACAATATAACTCATTATCTACGCTGGTCAACGTTTATTCAAAAATATGGTTCTTCATCGTCACGTGTGTATTGTGTTTTCGCCAAATCCACCAATAGGAATTCTTAAATTACCCTATTGTTCATGTCGCGGATGGCTAAATTTCCTAAAACGTTGCTATTGGTTAGTCAGGTGAAAATACAATACGCACGTGACGACGAAGGACCTCATTCCTGCATAAATCAGAACAAAAACATAGATAATGACTTATATTGTAGTTCTAATGAGTCTCCAAAAAACCTAGCTCTATTACCTATGAAAATACTAAGTCTTTCCTCCAAACATAAATTACATCTTTTGGATCCTCTCATGTAAGAAATAGACTTATTTTTGGCCACTTTATGGTGAAATTCGTTTTGTTTTGCTTTAAGTGCAAAACGTGTTTCGAAAGTTCCGTTTCGTTTGAACTTTTTTTGCGTAAAGGATTTAATATGATTCCTGTATCGTAGGCTTCTCGTTGCATCCAGAAGATATTTTATCCAATCATACAGTCCATTCTGAAACTGAATGTTCGTTGATGTGTCTTCAAAAATCAACATGCGTGGGTTTCAACCACAGAGCTACAAAGTCAGAAAAATATGTCATAAATTGTCAACTCAGCAACAAGACTCAGAGAAAAAAGAATGTCGCGAATGAAAAAACTGGGGAGTGGAAGTTTTATCAAGATATGCGAACAACTGTGAGTGAAAGTAAAATTTTGATACGATTATTCAATACTGTGGCCAGAGACGTGCCAGGCTGGAAACCTATTCTTATACCAAAGATAAATGCCAACATAATGCACTAAGTAAAGCCACAAAAGCAAGATTTAAATTAGAAAATATTTATTATGACGTTTCGTCTTAACCTACGTTTACTGATTTATTCACCAACTTTAACAGTTTTATTCCTCTTACCTACAAACGGAACTTGGTTTCTTGTTAGATTAATCGATCTTTTCTCTAGCTATGAAAACTTTTATACACAGCTTGAAGTTGTCAGAAAGTTATTTAACTCGAATGGTTTTCCCTCTCACATGCTGGTATATGTTTGAATGCTGGTATTTGTTTTTTTTGCGTTGCGTAAAACCTGAGCTATGCCACGGCACAGTCATCGTGACAGGAAAGAGTTTTAACAGATGAAATACGCGCGTTTATTGCAAATATTTTTAAAAATATGGCCGCAAGACAATGAGGTAGAGCTGTTGTACAATTATCCAACTCCATTTCCCCGTTAATTTCCATTTCAACAAAATATTCATGCTACAAGTTGTGAAGTCAATAATAATCAATATTGTCTGATTTCCCGAACCCATCTTAAGTCGTCACAAATGTATGCAAGCATAAATTAGCATACGCGCAATTTTTCAAAATGGCGGACGACTGTTTAACATTTTCATAATTATTTGCAAGATCTAAACGCGACAAACGCACAAAAACTAAAAATTAAGTTTTCCGTGGGTAAGTTTAATGGATATAAAAAATAAAAATTTTCGTAGCCAATGTCCTTTATTAAATTAATAAGACGAAACGTCACATAAATATTTTCTATTTTAAATCTTTACTCAAAGCATTACGTTGGGCATTGATCTTTATTATAAGATTTGGATAAGATTAGACTAAAATGATTTCAATTATTTACTATACAGGGTGTGTAATAAAAAAGTAGACAAGTTTAAAACGGCTCTCAACCTCGCGAAGCGACTTGAAGTATGAAGTTTTTTATTAATATACATTGCTTGGGTACTTACGGCGTAGAATAAATGAAAATATTAATATTCTAGAATTTAAATGTTTTAAACCCAGGGGTGTACTTTTTTCAAACACTTGCGCGGGGAATTGAAATGCGTAAAAGTAATTTTGAGTTGGTATAGGTGGAAAATATGTTAAGTGTTTTATTGCTGTTCAAAATTTCAAGAAATTCGATTGAGTTTAAGCCATTCAGGTCGTGCGAACGTGTATTTTAATTTTCTCAATAAGAATTTTATTTTTCTGAAGAAATGTTCCGATTTTAATTAAACGTCCCTTGGGAGTTGTATGCAAATTAAGTAAATACATAAATTAAACATGCATAAAGCTAATTTTGCTAAAAATATTGAAGTTCGCGCGACGTTTTGAACGGCTTAGACTCGAGTACATTTTCAGAACTTTTGTACAACAATACAACACCCGACAAATTTTCCATCTACCTAGTCAAAATTACTTTCAAGCATTTAAGTTTTGTCCGCAAGACATTTAAATCGCCGTAAAAAACAGAAGTCCCCCACCCCCGGGTATTGAAGTTTCAAATTTCTCATTTTTTCGGTTTATTCTAGATTATAAACAATCTATCTGGTCTGTAGCAAATGTTTAGAACTTTTGTGCTTCGCTGTGATTGGTCAATTTTACGAATTCTGAAATCGACAAAGAAACATGAACGACAAAGTGAACGTGTAACACTTGTGTCTATTTATAACAATATTTTTCGACTCTACCACAATTAATACATGGTTTATTAAGCTTATCGGGGGAAAAGATCTTCAGAGTTACACCCATATCAATTTAAGCGAAATACGTACGTTATTTAATGCATAAAATGTCGATATTGAAGCAGCAATTTGTAATTCTTCGTGGTGCCACTGACATCAGTTGGCAACGTGAAGTTGTGTATTACACTACTTTTTTCATTTTAGACGTCGTTTTTATGTCTGAATTTCTATATCCTATTCGGTGGATGCCTTTTTGAAGACTATTGACCGTTAACTATATGGACTACAGTGGCTGGAGTTGAACAAAATAGGTACAAAACGAACAATGGGTGTATTAAGCATTTGCCACCGACCGGATCTATTTTGATATAAAATAAAAATTTGTCGAAATTTATCTAAAAATAAAAATTTGTTTGATTTCTGTTATACACCCTTTATTGTTATAATTACGAAGAAGACCTCTTTATTGCGAAATATTTATAACTTTGCAGGCGATCAAAAGCCAGTCAAAATTCATCCCAGGAATTCGAACATCCTGTAAAGATATCCTAGCAGCAAACAAATGTGCAGTTTCTGGAATTTACTGGATCCAGCCCGCATGTAGTAAACCATTTCAAGTTTACTGCGATATGCAAACACACGGGGGAGGCTGGACCTTAGTTTACAGCTACACCTTTACAAACTACAGCAGTTTTGATTCACTCAGCAATGCCGTAACCCCCCGTCCTAACTGGCCTACTCCTAAAGCCAATGTCCCAGTTTCAACCACTCCACCACTCAGCGAGTCATCACTTGGGGCTATCGACTGGAATGTATGGAAACACGTAGGACAAGAGTTTATGGTCAAATCAACCATTAATGATTGGATTGTTTGTCAGCAAAATAATGGAAGTATTGTCACAAAGCAAAGTGGATCAATAAGCTGCGAAAATATCAAGAACGTGACGACAACTTGCGTTGGAGTGGTACCATATAGAATTGAGTGGAATCATCATGCACCAATTCTCTTTGCTAGAAAGGGTTATTATAGCTTTGATGGAGCCACAGATCGTGGCTGGCCAAGACATGATCCTTGTGGCAAGTCTAGAGCTAATCACAAGAAAGGAGTCGGCAACCCTGGTGGACAAATCCATCTTCGTTAGAAATCAGTTTCTTACATTCAGTATTTTCTAGAGCATGATAAGAGAACATGTACAAGTAATGGCCACATAAATGATATGGAATTATAGCTTCTTTTTAAACACCTGACGTTTTAAATCCGTATTATTAAAACTCTTTGTCTACCTGCATAAATTAACATACTTTACAAGGAAGCTATATAGTTGTAACATTTCCAAATCTTTATCAATTATTACCGTTAATGGCTTGTTTTTAAAGGACATTGGCAATAAAATTTTTATTGTTTTATGTGAAAGAGCATGAAAAAGTAAGCTGATTGGCCGTTTACTATATTACACTATCTCTTTTAGTTCCGAAGTTATTTGCAAAAATGTACAAAATATAAACTGCTGATTCAGCAAAAGTTGTGACGTCACAAGTTGGTTAAGTAGGTTCAATAAATACATAAAGGAGAACAGCTCAATTATTATTAACTCAAATTCAATAAAATTTTGTACACAGATACTACATTGCAAGATACATCCAAAAACATTTCTAACGTCGTTGCTATGGTAACACTGTCGTCCCCAGGCTCCGCAAACAATTTTTATAAAATAGCTGTGTACTGAAACTGGTTATAATAACATGATATCAGAAGTTTGTCTGTTGTACATATGCATGCTTAAAGTTCAATGGGAAGATCATTGTTCGAAAAAATGTCCACGTGGATAAATACAACAAGTTATAGAAATTTCGTAGCAGGGGCCTGGGGACGGCAGTGTTACCTTGGCAACAGAATTAGAAATGTTATTTGATGCGTCTTGTCATGTAGTATCCATGTGAATAATTTTGTTGAGTTTGACTGAATTATAACTGAGCTATGCTCGTTTATGTATTTATTAAACCTACTTACCCAACTAGTGACGTCACAACTTTTGCTGAATCAGCAGTTTATATTTTGCACATTTTTGCGAATAACTTCGGAACTAAAAGAGATAGTCTATTACAGTAAACGGCCAATGATGCTCTTTTGCATGAAACAATAAAAATTTTTATTCCTAATGCCTTTTAAGACGAGAATGTAAGCTATATTTTAAATATCATTTAGTGTCATACATGCCGTTAAACAATAATTATGTTGATTTATTCAAAAGAAAATCAGTTAATTCGTCAAGTTGCAAAATTTTCATGTACATTATATAACATGATCTAATATAAATTTATTATCAAACAAAGTGTAACGAATTTGTTGCTAGATATTCAAAGGTCGACCCTAAAAAATTTCAAGAAAAAACTATGAATATTTTACAAATTACAGCCATTTATGCATGTTACAAATTATGTAATATGATTAATTATGTAACATGATACCAAAAATATCACAAATAAGAAATTGGCTTCAAAATAAAATGGTAGCTATACCAAATTCAAAAAATCTTTTTATCTAATGCTACTTATGTATATAAAACAGCAAATGAAACTCTAACTTAACTTTTGAAATAAATATAACATTATTTATGTTAAAACATTATTTATGCCTCGTCTCTCCTTCCTCGTCATCTTCCTCCCAGACTGGAAACTTTGTCATGCGCACGGAAGACCTTCCGTGTGCACCTCAAATTCCAGGTGCATGAGTTAAAATTTAGGTGCGCATATTTTTGTTCAGGAAGTGTTGGGTGCGCATGTAAAACAAACAAAAATAAAGTTATATTTGAGTGGATTTCAAGTGTTGTGCAGCATCATGACTTAGGTGTGAAACATTAAGTGTGTAGGTGCGCATTTTTGTTCAAACAAGTGTTCTTTCGTGTACATTTTGCAAACTTTCAGTCTGGTCTTCCTCATTTTCGTTGAGTAATTGGTGATCCAGTTTGCTTTCTTCCCCACTAGAAATACCCTGATTGTCACTATCAACATCACTTTCATTTTCAGTAACCAGGTTATCCCTGGCAAACATTTCCACAACTTCTTCAGCTGTAAACGTTTGATGCAAATTGTTGCAAGTAGACGCCATCTTGTATGTGAAAAGATCAGCTGCCGAACTATAGTCTTGGTCTACTGAGTTTGTTTCCAAGCAACACACGCGATGATAATATATGAGCACATAGGGATACCTAGGAACACTATAGTGGAAATTTTGGTTCCTCAAATATTAGCATGTTGCCATAGCAAATGCAAATAAGTATGGTTCGAATTCGAACCAAAAGCATAGAGGGCACTGAATTGTTACACACGTTCTTTGGTTTAATAACTTTTAATTACTTTCTCTTTACTATAATATTTACTCTGATATAATTAATTAAAATGAATTTTAAAAATATGATAGGTGTTTGTACGGGAACACATAAAATATATAGAAAAGTGTAGAGCGTTCTCATCTGACGTCACGATCGCCATGTTGGTGTACCAGGACAGGAGAGAAGTACACCACACATGGCCGCAAACTTCATTGTCGTTTGAATCTCCATGGGGACTGAGTGACTACGCTTTATAGCAGGTGACGTTATACAGTGCGTTCACTACGTGTGGGGCCACTTTTATACAACACTCACTTGTAAAGTCCATCGCTGTTGTTGATAGCGAGGTTTAAATATGAAAGTACAGGCTGACTGGTTGAGTGCGTTTCAGTATATGTTACTATAATGTTTATTGTGAAATTTGCAGTGTTGTTACAGTACGCTGACTCTAACGTGCTATTTTGAACGACATCCTATTTTCGTCCTTCAATGTGATTGGCTCCAGGCTCGGACTGGCCTATGTGCCACTGTGCGATGGCACATGGAAACATCCCCTACTGGGACATCAAATGGGCCCTTGACAATTGTTGTTTAATTTCCGTATTTGTAAACATTCAAAGATGTTTAAAACAGACTATCAGGCAGTACGAAACGAAAATAAAGGGGACCGAATGGGAATGATTTGGAATTTTTGAACTCTTCAGGGAAGCGGTTAAATAATTCATCATGTTCTCTCCAGAATACCATAAAATCTTCACCTAAAACATTCGAAACAGCAAAAAATTTCAGGGCTCCTCTCAGTGCTAGAATGGCAAGGCCCCTTAATTGGGGCCAGTCCGAGTCTGATTGGTTCGTGTTGTCTAAGCGGCCCCACTTATAGTAAAACCATTGAGAATTAAGGCAGGACGCCTGCTAAGGAGTTCAGTTCTCCTGCCTAGAAGAAGACAGACACAAAGTGGAATTTGGTAATGGCGACTCCGCTACCGTCAATGCTTGTCGTTTTATTAAAACATTTTAACTGAGAATTTTGGAACGAGAACCTTGTTGCCGTTTAGATGTTTCGGTATGCATGCTAAAATGTGCGTTTTAAACGTTGTGTCGTTGTTGTTGGCAAACATAGCAATGTTTTGGGATGGCAAGAGCCAAGCGCCATGAAATTTGTCGAACTTGGCGGTTTGAAACATTTTTCCTGAGCATTTTTGCACCAAGGACCTTCTTGCAGTTTACATGTTTCAATATACATGTTAAAACGCGCGTTTTGTGGAGATCTTTTTCTAAAATTAAACAGGTTAATTTACGATTTAAAAATATAAACGCATGTGTTATCCGTGCTTACTATCCATATGTAATTATTCGCAAGTGGTCAATATGAAGTGCCCTACATCAAGTACTCCATACTGTAACTAAGATGTTCCTAGATGTCACTAAATGTACACAGTGAACACAGAGCTCGCTTCTGACACCAAACACGACGACCAAAAAAAAAACTGACAATTATTAAACATCACTGCGCGACTACGCCTGTGCAGCCGGAGTAATTATCATAAATATGCTGTATTACATATTTCTACATACAGGCAAAATTTTTAAAACGTGATTATAAATTTTCCCATGAGCATGTGTGTGCTAATTTACCCAAGTGTTTCTTGTGTATCATTGTTCCAAGCATCCATGCAGTGGTAAAAGTAACAGCTCATGCAAGTGTAGCTATTTTTATGCCATGATCAATCGCATCTAATTATAACCTTTGCTCAGCTCCAGGAAAAAACCGCAATGCCATGACATTTAAAAAGTACTTAATAGCCATATTAAATTTCTCAGTTATCTTCTTGTGTAGTTTTATGAGAAATCTAAGCCCGAAATTGATCATCAGTTAAATACTTTGAAATTTTCCAAGTAACCCATGAGCCAATAATACATAGATTTTTCAAGATTTTTTACAAAGATGATACACTAAGACACTCGTATTTTCCATATTTTTACTAGTGAAGATATGAAAAAAATGATTGAACAGTCATTGAACAGTCCGTCAGTGATTTGACAGACGTCATCGTATCGCAGTTTGCTCATAAAGTCAGCTTGCTTGTTAAGTTCCCTAGGTGTCCATTCTATATACAAGTCAATGTTGTTATCAAAGCAATACGAAAAAATCTCGTGGGCAATTTTTTGGCAATTCAACTTTCATGCTACCCACTTCTACTATCTTAGCGGTAGCTTGATCGTCAGTAAACCATTTAATAGACGATTTGTGCAACAAGCTTCCAAAAGCATGCAGACTCTACAATATTGTAATTAACTCCCCATCGGTGGAACTACGTGGGGACTCTTGACACACAAACCTGTGACACACAAATTCGTACCCATTCCGCAGCAAAGCACCGCAAGCGAAGCTACTAGCGTCTGAATAAACAACTTGATTGTAGACAAAAGGCTGAAAACAATGTTTCTTGTTTATCATATCTGTGAAATGTGTTCATTCCAAAACATTAATTCAGGGATGCAATAACTGTCCAATTGGTGCTCATTATCTCAGGTTGCTGAAGCAACGATGGTAATCCGACATTGTCCTGTCATTATACGCGTTAATCTGCCCACGACTGCGCTCATCGAAATGATAGAACCTACTATGCCAGCTAAATAGCGAGCGGAAATTAAGCGATGGTCTAAAGCCTTAAGAATAATTTTTTTTGCTTTCTCGATGCGTTTCTCACTTATGGAAATAGAGCCCACTCTGGCATTTTATGTAATACCTAACCAATCGATTAATTGTGTGGGAACCCATTCAGACTTACACAACCCATTTAGCTTCCTTAACTACAAAATTTACAGCAAACAGATCACCGCACGTATGGTGAGCGCTGAGTTTGGATTGCTCGCGGGAATCTTCAATATTTAGACCATCATCAAGATAAACTTAACAGTCAATAGGATGTAGTCCCCTGCTCCTCCATAATTTAACTAAGGGGCGTACCCACTCTTCAGATCAAATTTCGTGAAAAAACCTCCAGGGATTCCAAGGCTTTTTTGTGATCTTTAAATTCAAATTTGTATTTCTGAGAGACGAATTGATTGGGCGTAGGTTAACGATTAACCTTTTTCATTCCGGAAGGCTGAACAGCCACAAAAGAAGGATTTATATTGTGGAACTGATCTCCATCGTCAACCTCTGAAATTCTATTGTCTGCAATTAAGCAGGTCAATAATGCCCTCATCGACAAAGCTCTTTTGCATGTACAGTAGGTTCCAAAACCATGAGTCCAGTTGATCATGAATTTTTTTTGTCATTATATATAACATTATCTATCATACCGAATCACAACAGAAGTATTTTTTCTAAATCAAATAATTCAAACAAGTAACTACATGATTTAAAGGACATTGGCAATAAAATTTGCCATACGATTTTATTGTCTTATGTGAAAGAGCATGAAAAAGTAAGCTGATTGGCCGTTTATTGTAATAGACTATCTCTTTTAGTTCCGAAGTTGTTTGCAAAAATGTACAAAATATGAACTGCTAATTCAGCAAAAGTTGTGACGTCACTAGTTGGGTAAGTAGGTTTAATAAATACATAAACGAGCATAGCTCAGTTATCATTAAGTCAAACTCAAAAAAATTTTGCACATGGATACCACATGACAAGGCGCATCAAAAACTATTTCTAATTTTGTTGCCAAGGTAACACTGCCGTCCCTAGGCCCCTGGTACGAAATTTCTATAACTTGTCGTGAAACAGAAAAGTGTTTGTAAGTCGTCTTCTACATAGATTTTCCTAAACGATAAAGTACGCCTTTGTAGAATCTGATGGTATTTATGTTTTCTGAGAATACCTTTTATAATACAGATATTGAAAACCACAATAAATATGATAACTCTGTATCAGGGTCAACTGGACGCCACGATCTCTCAGGATGTCTCCGTCTAACATTTCGTACTTGTTTCCATAACAATCGATTATTCTTATTTTCAGAACAACGCAGTAATCGACCATAACTCAACCTTTCAGACCACTTGAACACTCAGGGTAACCATTTGTCGTGTAACTTGTTTTAAATCTTTAGCTATCCTTTATGCTCATGCATGTACAGAATTGCTGACAATAAACGTGGTTAAAAAGGTTAAAGCAAAATACAGGAAGCAATCGTAGAGCATAATGTACATACTTGAGTATAACCAATGTAGACAGTTTGAGGACGCGAAATAAGCATTTTTGAGTACTTAAAAATTCCAGATATCATTATATCTCTTTCTCTTCACAAAAATTGAACTGGACTCATACTTTTGGCACCTACTGTATGCTGAGCTATTGTTAGGTTAAAAAATCATAATAGGTTCGGTTTGAAAAGGGATTTTATAACCGTGTTCAATTATAGTAGACAAAATATACCCTGAAGCGCCAATTGCCTCCCAAAATTTAATGCGACTCTAAAGCCTTCCTTTTACCATAGATATTAGAAAGGGGAATGGATTGGCTACGCTATTCAATGCTATACACAATCTTCGGTTCAGTTATTTGGAATAAACCGGAAACAAACATTGCACAACTCGCTATGGTAATTATGCGCATAAACGAAATTGAGTTCATGAGCATAATTACCATACAAGTTGGGCAATGTTTGCTTCCGGTTTACTCAACTGAAGATAAAATATAGCTAACAAAAAAGTTGCCAATCCATCCGTTTTTCTAATATCTATGCTTTCACTGACATGGGCGAGCCCTTACGCGGAGTTTAGCAAGTCATTAGAATGAATTTCCCCCTTTGTTCTGCCCACATACCTCTAAAGGCCCAGTCAAACGAGGATGAGAGTTAATGAGAGTTGATGAGAGTTGTAACTCTCGCTAGCGTTTGACCACCAACTCTCATCCACTCTCATTAACTCTCATCGACTCTTATCAACTATGAACTAGTTCAAATTTTGATGAGAGTTGATAAGAGTTTGTGCGCGTTTGACCAGTCATGAGAGTTGATGAGAGTTGCAAAAGTGCTAGCGTTTTGCACTTTGTTGTAGCAGGCTCAGCAAAGCAGTACAAAATACATACTCATCAACTCTCATCCTCGTTTGACCGGGCCTTAACACACAAGATTCACACTAGGACACGCAGATAGATTCGTCATTTTCGAATGGAATTTCCCTGCTCGCTTGTGGTGGCTTGATTTCCCCAGTCTTTTCGAAAACCTCCCGACCTCGAGGCATATCTAGCAGGGCATTCTCCGCTCCAATGCCGTTTGTAACCACAGTTGAAGCACACATCGTTGAACTTGGTACGATTTTTCTGATGGCCTTGTGCAGTCATAAGTAAACGAGAAAATGTAACATTAGTATTCTGATGCCCCCGCGACAACATTTTAAAATGTAGCTTGTATATCGTAATGGCGTTCTTGCGGTTGTGTTTGGACGTGATAACTAGACGTATAATGCTACCGTATACTCGAGTATATAATTACTCGTGCACTCTGGAACCATAAGGTTCCCATTGGTAGAATGATAATTGTATTGCTCTTGCGAACAAAGCATTTCTCCATGCATGACGACATGCGTCATGCTCTCGAACAATAAGAAAATTCATGTTCATTCTCTCTCGCTACCCGAATGAAACTTATTTTCTTTTTAATTCGGCATGCATCTGTAATCAACCCTATAATACACATTCTAACAGGCCTGGCTTGTCTCAGAAGGGCAAGCCCTGAATCTACAAAGAAAGAAAGGTGAATTATACCTCGAAAAAGCTGCTTGTCTTGACTTTAACTGGGAACGACCACATGGTAAAACTTTTGTCTTTTGGGGCGAGTCAGCTGAATCTGTTTCTTTCTCCGAGTAGCTTTCTCTTGGGCCTTTTTGATACGTTTGGCATCGTCAGAATCGTATTCTTCGACTGCCAGCCAACCCGCTTCACTCTTGTCGGCCAGCTTTATTAGCTTTTGCCGTTCTGGAATGCAGCCAAGGCGTTATTCCCTGAAGTTAGTGTTGATTAGTATCTGAATCATCTTTGGCGGGCAATCGAATAGTCTCTCGCACATACTCTTCGACTTCTACATTGTGAGAGATAATTACCGAGAACGAAGTTGATAAACCATGCAGGGTTACAATATAATCGCGAAACTAACACGCATTGTTTAACCCACGCGAGTCGACAAGTAGTCACGTGGTCGATATTCAGATATTTAGATCAATTTAGTTTCTATATATATACTAATGGTGATGTTGTACTCGGATAAATATGATATTATGATATTGTGATGCTACTCCGACTTTAAGCCACACTGGGCAGGCTGAAAAATTTGCCTGGCCACAGCGGGATTCGAACCAGCGACCTTTGAAATACTAGCCCCAACGCTCTACCAACTGAGTTACACGGTCAGGACGGCTCGATAAGTGATATTTCGGAACAGAGTCTAGTTCCTTCAATACCTGATACTCTAGTTATATTATATATATATACTAATGGTGATGTTGTACTCGGGTAAACATGATATTATGATATTGTGATGCTACTCCGAGTTTAAGCCACACTGTGCAGGCTGAAAAATTTGCCTGGCCACAGCGGGATTCGAACCAGCGACCTTTGGAATACTAGCCCCATAATTAGAGTATTAGGTATTGAAGGAACTAGACTCTGTTCCGAAATATCACTTATCGAACCGTCCTGACCGTGTAGCCCAGTCGGTAGAGCGTTGGGGCTAGTATTCTAAAGGTCACTGGTTCGAATCCCGCTGTGGCCAGGCAAAATTTTTCAGCCTGCCCGGTGTGGCTTAAACTCGGAGTAGCATCACAATATCATAATATCAATTTAGTTTCTTTTCAAAAGAAACACCGTTCAGAGAAGAGTAAAGAACATCTTATTGTTGAAAGAAATTAAATCGCAGGTTAAATAATTTGATACTTACACGACTGATTACGACCTGCTTTGCCAATGGAATATCAGACCAAACGGGGCGTCAAGGCAGCACTGTACTCGCACTATAAGTACTATTTGCAAAACGAGTTGGACGGCTTTATCGGTGTATAAAGATTTCGGCGAGCGGCTTTATACACCGATAAAGCCCGATAACGAGTTTTTTAAATGGCTTCAAAAACCTCCATTAATTAGCATTTATCTATTGTGTGAAATTATTTAGCAATGCAAACGAGGGACACGCTGCACTGCGTTTGTGCTGGTCCTTTTGCCAAAGCAAAGTTTTGGTATAATCTTGAGATGAAGCGCTTCAAGGCGGCTAAATCGGCTGACGAAGAACGAGATAATGGAGAAGCGGCTGTTCCGTTTCCACCAAATAATGTACAAAATGAGCTACAATATTAATGCAGGCTGCCAATTGAGCTGAATTGAAGAAGCAACGGCTTTAAGATTGAGAAATATATTTCTCAAACTCATTAATAATTCATGATAAAAACACAAAGGAAATCACCACAATATCGTTGTCTTGATACCACGGTAATAAACGTCCATAAATTAACTCAACTTTCGCGTTGAATTTCTCGCTAAATACAAGTTCGTTTGAGAAGCAATATAATGAACTCGAAATTGTTTGTTACCAACCCAGCCATGTCTACTATTTTGTCCGATATAACGCCTCTGGGCACCCAGCCAACTTTCACGACTTTCAAATTATTTCTTCCTCCTCTGACCCATACGAATTAATGATACACGAGGGTCTTCTCATTAATAAATACAAACCTAATCTAAACGTTCAAGGCAGCTCTATTCCTTTTAACCTCTTCTAAATTTGTCGTATATGTTGTGTGTGTTTGTAATGTCGTATCCACCATCATACGTCCATGTCTTTCCCTGATTATACCTAATTGTCTCTTGTAATTTTACACCTTGTAAATATAACACTATTATAATTAGCCTAGATATATAATTATTCAAATTTTGTATTTAATGTTACCCACTTGTCTTAAGAAGTCTTAAGTTAAGACAAAATGTCACATAAAAAATATTTTCTATCTTAAATCTTTACTCAAAGGATTTTGTTGGGCATTGATCTTTATTATAAGAATTTGATAAGATTAGATTAAAATAATGTTATTTACTATACATGGTGTATACAAAAAAGTTAGCAATTTTGAAACGGCTCTCAACCTCGCGAAGCGGCTTGAGGTATGAAGTTTTTTATTAATATACATTGCTTGGGTACTTACGGTGTAAAATAAATGTAAATAGTCTGAAATTTAAATGTTTCAAACCCAGGGATGTGCGTTTTTGAAACACATTAAAAATGGCTTGCACGCGGAATTGAAATGCTTCAAAGTAATTTTGAGTTCGTGGGTAGAAAATATGTTAGGTGTTTCATTGCAGTTTAAAATTTCAAGAAATTTAATTGAGTTTAAGCCATTTAAAACGTTGTGTGATCGTGTATTTTTCTCAATAAGAATCGTTTTTCTGAAGAAATGTTCCAATTTTAATTAAATGTCCCTTGGGCGTTCTATGCAAATTAAGTAAATACATAAATTAAACATGCACAAAGCTAATTTTTGTTAACAATATGAAAGTTCGCGCAACGTTTTGAACGGCTTAGACTCGAGCACATTTTCCGAACTTTTGTACAGCAATACAACACCCGACAAATTTTCCATCTACCAAGTCAAAATTGCTTTTAAGCATTTAAGTTTTGTGCCCAAGGCATATTTAAATTGCCGTAAAAAAGGAACTCCCCCCCCCCCCAATCGGGTATTAAAGTTTTAAATTTCTCATTTTTTTGTTTTTTCTAGACTATAAGTACCAAAACAATCTATTTTAATATAAAAACATCGTACATTGAGGCGCTTTGCGAAACAATAGTACGGTCGCTTATGGTCAAAAATTGGCAAGATCGTGACAAAGCTGACAAAGTCAGTACTCTCTTTCCCCGCGACTCCTCATGACAATTGAAATGTTTTTGGGGGTGTAATGAAGAATTTCAAAAATTTATCACTCCCGGGGGGGTGAAAAAAGTACTTTTTTGAAATAGGTTGCGAACGTTTGTTCATGTCACACTTAATTATCGTATTTAATAATAATGCGTTTGGGTTTTTTTCTCAAAGACATGGACCTATAGGGCATATAAAATTTTCTGTATGATGTTTTCAAATTAAATAATATTGACTGGCAGAGAAAAACTGCCAACCGTTAACGTGCCATCTCATTGAGGTAACACCCCCCTGACTTGAAAATTTTAGGTACCTCTTCTTAAATTCATTAGGATGCATAGTTAATCAATTGTAGAAGGGGTGCCCAAGTTTGTCACCGCCAGTAACGATTTTTACCATAAGTCACCAGACTACAAAGAGCGATTTCAGATTTGTTTACTTTTTTGATGCACCTTGTATTGTTATAATTACGAAGTAAACCTCTTTATTACGAATAATTTATGACTTTGTAGGAAATTTCAGGCCAGTCAAAATTCATCCCAGGAAAATCCTGTAAAGATATCCTAGCAGCAAAAAAATCTGCAGTTTCTGGAATTTACTGGATCCAGCCCGCATGCAGTAAACCATTTCAAGTTTACTGCGATATGGAAACACACGGGGGAGGCTGGACCTTAGTTTACAGCTACACCTTTACAAACTACAGCAGTTTTAACTCACCCAGCAATGCCGTAACCCCCCGTCCTAACTGGACCACTTCTGAAACCAACGTCCCAGTCTCAACCACTCCTCCACTCAGCGAGTCATCACTTGGGGCTCTCGACTGGAATGTATGGAAAGACGTAGGACAAGAGTTTATGGTCAAATCAACCATTAATGATTGGATTGTTTGTCAGCAAAATAATGGAAGTATTGTCACAAAGCAAAGTGGG
This sequence comes from Muricea muricata, assembly GCA_963855995.1. Classification (NCBI taxonomy): domain Eukaryota; kingdom Metazoa; phylum Cnidaria; class Anthozoa; order Malacalcyonacea; family Plexauridae; genus Muricea; species Muricea muricata. The sequence goes on from OY979717.1 coordinate 29,769,168, forward strand.
TCAATAAGTTGCGAAAATATCAAGAACGTGGCGGCAGACTGCGTTGGAGTGACACCACATAGCATCCGGTGGTGGGCGCGTGCACCAGCTCTCCGTGCTTCGTTCAGTTATTATCTATTTGATGGAAGCAAAGATTGTCTATGGCCACGACATGATCCCTGTGGTGACGGTAAAGCTAATCACAAAAAAGGAGTCAGCAACCCTGGTGGACAAATCTATCTTCGTTAGAAGGCAAATTTCTACATTTGGTCATTTAGTTGTTCGATCTAACGCATGATAGGACAAGAATAAGCAATGACAACATAAAAATAGTATAATTATAACTTCGTCTCTAATTTTCAAGTTCATATTGTTAGCACTGCATCGGTACACTTTTGTGTTGTACTCAATGTTGAAAATTCACTAATTCTTGATTTTAAAAACTTTCTAAATATGTTCAGTAACGGGTAAAACTTGTATGAAAAAGTTCAGAATTTTTTAGTTCAAGTCACTTTTTGTCTTTTTCCAGTTGAATTCCCTGGTGCAATGTTTATGCCTTTCTGTGGCAGTTTAAAAGCTCAATAGCGCTACTAAACTTTCGTGAAGCCCACCCCAGGCAGGTTACTATAAGACTATTCACCCGACAGTGCGTGGTTTTTATACCTCGTCTCACGTTCACAAGACCATAGTTGTTAATTTTTAAAAATATTTATTGAGTAAATATTGTGCATATAACGTAGCGTTTTAGTTAGACAAAACAAATTGAATTAAACGCAATGAACTCATAGACAAGACAGGTTTCCGCGAAATGTGCATCATGCTAGAAGCATCTTTTAGTAAAAGTTGGGAAACTCCCTTTTTAAGATAATTAGAGTATGCTGAAATTAGCTAACCCTGTTCACAGGCTATATTTTGTGTTTTTACAATCTTACTAGCATAAACAAAATGGCTGCCAAATTATCAATTCTTTCATATATTTGATTAATTGGCACAAATGTAACATTTAAATAACAGCAATTTCTTCACATAGTAGAGGTGCTCAATCAAGGATAAAGCTTTAAATACTGTAATTATTACTTTTCATCTATTTTTGTTGTTGATATACAAAATTTTACTGAACTATTTGATTAATAGCACTGTTACGCACTGGAAGTTATCTCGCAACATGAGGAAGCTTGACTTCAGAATTGTGTTGCAAAAGATATTAGACTGCAATAATTTGCATGAACTTGGAATGTTCGCACTAGGTCCAAAATTGGAAGCCAACAACAAGAAAAGCGCCTTGCTAAATTCGCATTTTACGCACGCTCATTGAGGCAACGTATAACCGCCAGTAACCTAAAGCACTGAATTAGACCTACCACATGGCGGCTTATACACGACTGAATGAATTAACAAGAACAAGAGAATGCAGACATACAGACTCTAATATGTGCAAGCAAAACAATTTTATTCAAATAAGATGCGCAGTGATAATCTCAAGATCTGACTTTTTTCAAAAAAATTTTCAACCATTTCTAGCGCGATTTTCTCCTTCTGATAGATGTAAATGAGTGGAATATAAGGAATGTTCTGAGTTTATGATTTCGTACGTGAACATTTCTAACTTGCTCACTCCTTCATATCCATCAGGCTCGGTTGTCCGAAAGGTGGATACCACTATCAACCAGGTAGCGATGTATAAGACAGAAAGTGACTTTAACTCGAGGATGCTGAACTTTAATATGTTGGGTTTTACCATCACCATCCGGTAGAAACCGCTATTCACCTTTCTTACAACTGACCCCAGAAGAAGAGAAACGCTCTGTGTACTTACTATAATTGCCTCGCGCATATCTTTGACCAATAAGTCCTCGATAGTATCAAGAGCATTCACATTTGATTTAAAGCTATACTCATTCGTGCTCAAAATTTGCTGTAATTGTGTCATTAATTTGTTAATTTATTGGTCTTTGCCAATGGCAACACAAAGTATAGCGTCACTGTTACCATTCATTTTTCTTGCCACACGCACTGCTTTACTGTGACTGACTTTAACAGAACAAAACCAAACATTAGGAACATCTTTTCTATCTTCACCTTGCCCAAATATCTGTGAAATTTTAGTCACAGAAAATATAAAAGTTTTGTTACCACCCTTGTTGCTCTCACAATAAACCAACTTAGACCAACTATTGCGGCAATAAATTTTCGGGAATTGTCAGTAGCGTTTTAATAATTCACATTGCGTTTATACACGGATCGTCAGTGTTTTGTTGACAAGTACAAACTGATGTACATACTGATCCTGATTTTCTACACTTGCATCGTCGAGCTTAGCATTGCTTTCAACAACCACAGGATACCATTTCTAAGCAGCTAACTGGAATAGCACACAATGACATCAAGATTGGTTCTAAGCCCGCTTCACGTATTCCCCATCCCATTTCAGTAGGAGCAGGCAGCACTGGTCGTGGGCACATAGAATTCATCCACACCATCGTCTGATAGTGCTTCTGGTTTTGCCGTCTTTGGAAACAACAAATGTGGAGCTGTGTCAACAGAATCAGCTCTCTCTACGTTGTACAATCTGCCCAAAAACGCTTCTGAGGACTTTTGCCCTGTTAGTTCACCGTTACCCAATCCACTCAGTAATTCATGATGTTCTTTGAATACCCTCGATGAGGCTCGCTTTGAGTGATTAGCAATATATGACGTGCGTCACACCCAGTAGGTTGTTGAAAACATGTTCAATGGGTATGTATCGTCGTTTCTTTGAGGTGCCGCGCATCATCCAAAGATGCTCACAACTCATTCTCTGAAAGTGGTACACCAGAAGCAATAGAACTTCAGTGTCCCTGGAAGCCACAACAACTGTGTTGAATTGGCAATGGATGGCATGAAGCACCAATCGTGTGTCTGCTTCTTCATGTGTGGATTCGAAAGGTGTGGCATCAGTTATATCTTGCGTTGATTTGACCATCAGTTCGTCTCTAAAACCTCCAGCAACTAAAATTTCTTCATCCGTAGGAGCCTGTAAGTAAAGTTGCTCCGACAGAAAATCAGCTAGATCTGCTTTATTATCTGCGAGAGAGAGAAAATTTGGCCAGTTCTTTGGAAGGGGTACATTACGACTTCCAACAACTCTTCTGATGAGTCGTGTGCCTTTACTTTGCCTTGACCTGGTGGAGCCCTTGATTGTTTCTTTTCTGTGTCTATCGAAAACAATGTGGATACTCTGATATCTTTCACCTGTTTTTAGCACCGTTTTCACATAAGTATCAGCGAGATCTCCAAACGTCACAGCACCATCAGGTTTTCCGAGAGCCACTACCAATGCTTGGCCATCAATGATAAGGCAGGAGGATGTTTTATGGAGCTGAATTTTTTCGGGACACTCTATGCCTTTAGTTATCGCATCAGCAAGTATATCTTTGTTTCCTTTTCGTAAGTTACCATTCATTTCAGCAAGGGATACTAGGACTGGTAGGAGCTCGTGTTTGAGTACATGCGGCAGGTCAGCTGGTCAATTCGCCTCATAGGATGTTACTAGACGCCGGAGGACATTCCTATCAGCTTGCAGGACCTCTTTTTTGTCTTTCTCCTTGGTCTGTTTCGGTACTTCATATAAAGTGGCAAATGTTGGGGCATTAATTCTTCGCATAGTGTCATGGATTGAAACAGCTGGCTTCTCGTAACCTTCTAAAGTTACCAAGCGGTCCTGAGCAAATTTTTCGACTTCTTTCAGTCCAAATTCCTTGGCGTGTAACAATGAGTCTTGAATCAGCTCTGTCGCGAGGTCTTTTGTGGCAATGCTTTGCAACCTGTTTGGATTTGATGCAGATGAGAAGACATTGTACCCACGCAGCGTGGTTAATAATGAATTTTCGTCGTCATTATCTCTCGTTTGCCGTGACTTAGTCGCTTCATTGTGATGATCTGTACTTCCATGGGGTAGCCTATATAGTTGATGCGTTCTTTCTGCTATGTGAGATCTCAGGTTGAATGAAAGCGTCCACCTGGATAAAGCTGACGCTGTTTTCGTGATACCAATGATACCACCTCTTCTTTTGCTTGTACCATTTACCCACTCCATGGCTTGATCCGGGTCCACTTGACTAAAGCTTTTAGGTGATCTCTTGACAACAAAGTTACCCTTTTGGAACTCATTTAAGACGGGTTCAGGAAGCTCCACTAGATAAACTGGACCCCATCGTGCATAATTCAGATGGTCATACCTATTGAAATAAGGCAGCATTTTTTGGAAAGAGTGAAGATAGAGATCCCAGACGCCGTCACGCTGAGCGCGAGTGTATTGCAACAATGCGGACACCATTTCCATGTACTGCCACCAAAAGCGAAAGTTGACGTTATCTGACCTGCACTGGACAAATTTTTCCAAGTTGTTCCTGTACTTTTCCTGATCCAGATAAGTTATCAGAGCTGCGATCGTTTGAGGGTCATCGTCAGCAGCTGTTCTTGGATTAATGAAATTGTAGCATTCCTCATCGGTGTCTTCTAGAAAGGATAAAAACTTGGCATTAGGAGCCGCCACAATGCTTGCAAAGTCAGTTTGTGTGCTCTCAAAGCTTTATTGTACGCTTTTCCAGCTAAAGCAAGTTGTACAGTTCCTTCTCCTAGCAACCCGCTCTCAACCCATGCTTCAGCTAGTCCACAACTATCCATATGACTCCTATGGCCTTGAGGAAGTTCATTGATACATGAAGACCACCAAGACGAGGTATCAACTTATTCTGGTACTCTGGAACAGACCACTTCAGTTCCATAAGCCTGCAATACAGAGCTTGGTCCACTGTTAGCACCGTATACTCTTGACCAAAATGGGAAGATATTGCCATGCACCTCTTTACGGCTGTATTTAAAGTGTCGAAATCGTGAGCAGGGGCAAGAATTATTGGCAAGTAACCAACTGCTGTCTACTCTGATTCATCCGATGACAAAGACTGCTTGAAAACTGTCCACGAAGGTTTTAACTCCTTGTCTTGTCGATGTAAATAGAAAGCAAGGTCTGTAGCTTCTGCTTGTAAAGCATTCTCGTTGTTTTCCTCAGGATTGACCACGGACGTTTTACGGACAGGGGCTGTAAATACAGGTGTGCAAATTCCATGAGTTATTCTTGCGGGGTGTAGCTCCTCCAGGGCACTTGGCACGCTTAATGTGCGTTTCACTGATGGCTGGAGATTTTTAAAGGATTCATCTGATGCTTGACTTTTTTTGCCACGCTGCCATCTGAGTTGCGTGGAAGGTATTTTTCCCATCCAGTATGTCGTCTGGGATATCAATGTTATCACAAGTGTAGTGAATGAACTTTTTGCCTCGAAGTTTGGGGGAATAATCGCCCCAGTTGTCAGGTCAAGCGATTTAAGGGTGCTCTCAGCCAAAGAAGTGTCCATTTGTAGCACCTGTTCATAACTTAGGCAATGTCAGCTTTGTTGAACAATCTTACTAGGTCTTTAGACCGCGTGGCTTGATGGAGAGTACTTGAAAGACCAACGTCTTTTGGCGTCCACTTTCTCCCACTGCTAACGATGTAGACAAGATCCTGTGCAACACTTAAAACTTTGCTTCGGACCAGATCTTCAGTATCCTCGGGGTATTCATTCTCGAGTGATGTTTGTCCGCCAACAATGAGCCTCAATAACATATATAAAATGTCTGGTACGCAGGCTATAGCATCCTCTTCGCTGACCGAGAATCCTTTGTGGCCTGGAGTTTCCAACATATCACTCCGTACTTTCAAAGCTACAGGAACAAGCGACAGGAAAATGTTATCTTGCGGTTCATATTTAGGAAAGGTCAAAATGTCCACGTTCTCCTGTGTGTCCTGTTCTATCTGCATCACTGCGGCTGACTGGCGTTTAGTTGGTATCAATACAGTTTTCCGTTCCGTTATGCACCTATCAAGTGGTTGGAAGAAATTGAAAGTGTCCCCAAGTTGTTACTGCAACTTTTCCTTGAAAGCTGCTCTTCTACTTTCATATGATGGCGCAATGGTGGTAGACGACTCCTCAGCAGCTCCTTGTACCTATTCCATACGGTATCCAAAAGAATTACGTCTCCCTTTTCAGCTGCTTGGTGAAGCTCTTGACAAAGCCATATCATAGCCAAATCTGTATTTGCTGACTCTTGTTTTGTTTTCGAGGTAGACCTGTTAAATGCGCTAAGACAGGGTAGATGGTACTTCAATGAGATCAATCACTCCTGCTAGTCGAAGGCCAGCTTTATTGTCAAGATGGGAGGCTTGAATTATTTGGTCACTCATTGGTTTAGTCATGACCGAGCTCAGTCGTACCTTCTTGTTTGACGATTGACAGGTTCCAATCAACAGGCTGCGCTCCTTTCCTTAATGAACGCCTATTGCTGGCAGCTACTTCAGTAGCGCAACTTGCTTCTTCGCTTAAATGTTCCGTCTGAGCCTTGTGGAGACGTCCAATTTTACTCTTGTCAGTAAAGTGAGCATAGCATGTTCTGTGCCACACAAGAGGTATAACCGTGTCTGAATTTAATGCATTCTCAACGCGATTAATTACATCAAAATTTTTGGAGTCTCTAAGTTTGTGCCTTGCACAGGCTGCTTCTTTGACTGTTGTGATTCCGTGTTCAGTTGAATTGTTCAACTTTGCTTTGGCATTCTGAGTTTGGCAAAAAATACACAAGTTGCAATCTACATGAGATCGTCTCTTTAGGTTGATTACAGGTTCCATTCAGCCTGTGAACAATAATAATTATAACCAGAGTAAAACGTTTTCGGACCTTACTTGGTAAACTTTATGATATAAGAAAAGTTATCAAATAATTCTTCCATTCTTTGATACAACAAATGTCAATTGCAGACATTTGTGTCTGAGATTCACATGCAAACAGCACAACTATGCACACAACTAGGTCATGGTGCACACAAAATGGAGCAGAAAAGAACTAGAAAATTTGCCGAATAGAGGGTTAAATTCTTAAGAAAAGGAACATTGAGAACGACTTGAAATTTGCACAATTTGTATGACAAAGTTTTTGGTTTAAAATCTGTTTTGGAGTGCTAACTATTACTTAACAAGATGAAATTATTTTAGAAATCATGTTTTCTTTACCTTTCATGTCTTTTTTCTCTCTGAAATTCATAAACGTAACATCTTTTTAAGCATTTTTTACTCTAACAGCATAACCAATTTGCATGGCAGTCATCTTGTTTATGCAACTGGCGGCCATATTTATTATGCTAATTAGAGGGTTAAATCTCAAAGTAAGGCTTTGGGAACAGGGCTAGTTAAATTCAGTACAGTTTAAATATGTTAAAAAGTTAGCTTCCCAACTTTTACTAGGAAATGCTTCTAGGCTGATTATCATGAGTCCTTTGTTATAAAAGCGTCTAGTCTATCAATGCGCTTGGGAACCCATGGGTTTTTTTCGTTTTGTCTAATTTATGCGATCATGGGTTTTACTTAGTGCTATGCTTGATTCAACTTGAACTTAACTTTATTCAACTTTATTCAAAAACCGGTACTACACTGAAAGTTCCGAAGTGTTACCACAACACCAAATTCGGTATAAATTTAATTGCAGCTGTACAGAAACCGTTTCGGTACAGTTTTTTTTACTCACCCTGCATATCACTTGCGACCGGCATCTATGTTGGCGACTGGAAACGTGCTCGCCTTACTCCAATTTATAAATCTGAGGATAAAAGGAAATGCGAAAATTATCGGCCAACTTCAACACATTGCTGTTTATCATTTAGCTTGCATGCTGGCCCACGGATGCGAGGGAATAGTGGGCCTGCAACGAAGACACCACGTTTCGGAAAACACCCCTTTTTATAACACGCCCCATTCACAGTTCAATTGTCAAAAAAGAACCAATTACAGAAACCCAAAAACTAAACAACACGCATCAAAATGTTGTGGGTTTGCTCTGCTTATTCGGAATGAGAACATAGCTGGATTTGCTCGAAATTGATTTTCGTATTCGGAACCGGCAAATATGGGCAATTTGACAGAAAACCTGCCTTTCAATTTTCAGTTGCTGAGGAAATCGTGGGGACATTCGCATAATTATCATCTGTACTTTTGTCGCCGTTATATTATATAGATAAATTGTGTCGTGATCAGACCATGTGTGAAAGTCGTGCGGACATTTTTGTTTTACGAAAAATATTTAAGTTATTAATTTGGCAAGAAACTCATCAAAAGAAGGAGTGTCCACTTATTTCAAACGTCAATTTAATACCGTCTGGTGGTGACTTCTGTTGCGCCGTCTTGGAGATCGAAGCCCAGCAGATTGCAATGTGGTTCGAATATGTTTTATTTTCATGCAACTTGCTCTGAACCTTCATCGCAAAAAGAGCTGGGTTTTTCAGTTCAAGAAGAGTCATCAACATCAAGTGAAAGAGAATTATTTTGTCTAATTTTATGCAATTGTTTCTGTCAAGAAAAAACATTATACAAATTCCCATACAGTACAAACTCGCTACAGGAAATGAATAGACCATAGTCTCTTTGATTAGCTTTCTGTGCAATCAGCCATATGGCATTTGCACAAGGTCATAAAATTACCGCAGCAATCTTACACTGTTGTCCATGATAAATATAGCATGCTTTATGACATTCATGTTACACCTGAAACCTAACATGAGAATAGAGATTATTGCACTTTGGGTTTACCGCATCTCAACTGCTTGTGTAAAACCAAGCAATAGGCAATTTCAACGACCAATTCCAAAGCACTGTTTAACCTTCATGACGGGACTTTTGGTATTTTGGTAAACGTCTTGGTATTAGGATCCTGCTCTATTAAGCAAACACGTCGGCAAACACTTTCTGGTGTGTATCGCAATCTCTAGCGTTTTATAAATCCATCAACACTAATACACTTTTATAAGTTCAACGATTTTATCAGTTACGCTCTAATTCACTGCGTTCAACCGAACGTAAATTATTTTCCTTTTATATCATTGCACGAAACAGACAAAACAAGTGATGGCTGGATTTACAAGCAGATCCCAAATTATGCAAGCTACGAACTCGATTTATTTCACACAAAGTTATTACAATAGTTTTGTATAGTTATAGCAAAGAGTAGAGACTACCAAGAGGGGCCACGTCATTCAAAAAAGCGTAAGGTGCTGTCGTCATGATACGTCATGATACGTCATGTGCGCCATGTTCCTAGCCAGTGCCCTAAACAGAATTAATTTCCCCCGGTATTAGTAGCCATTTCTTATATTTCCGGGTGGTGACTTCCTCTGTTTAGGGCACTGGCTAGGAGCTTGGCGCCCATGACAAATATTGCATGCTCGTGCCCCCAAAAATATTAAAAATGGCTTCTAATACCGGGGGGAAATGCTTCTGTTTAGGGCGCTGGCCAGAACATGGCGCCCATGACGTATCATGACGACAGCACCTTACGCTTTTTTGAATGAAGTGGCCCCTCTTTGTAGTCTCTAATCTTTGGTTATAGTCCGAGGTAACTAGAAACCTTTAATCGACTGTATACAGGATCCTGGACGTACATATCATGAGCAGTGTCTGTTTTCCATCTCCCGTGCAATTTGAGAAGCATTTCAGGAACACAATTGTTACTGTTTTGAACTACAAATGTTAAGTCCCCAAACCTCAAGCATACTTCTCGGGGTCGTAACCAAGAGCAACTAACGCTTCCTTGAATATCTCTCGGCATCTCGAATATGAAAGCGCACCCTTTCTCAGTATATAGAAAGATCCATGCTTGTGAAACACCAGTGGACGGAAGAAAAGGGCGGAGTTGCCATGTTCGATGCTGGCGCTACTCATGTAGTTGGACAATACGCGTACGGGACAGTACGCTCCGCTTCTTTCCTTCAAACTTTCCTTCACGATAAATATCTGTTTTACTACGTGGAACAAATACTGCGTGGAACAAAGACCGAAACATGAAAAGGCAGCTTGAGAGGGATGTCCTTATTTTTGCACCACTGAAAGAACTTACTAATGACTCGTTTGTATATTTTTGTTGTTGAGTCAGTTCGAGATTTTAACACAACTTCAACAAGACTTTTCAAATTTTCACTGACAACTTTAGGCGCACGTACTCCCCCAAGATTCGCTAGTGTAAATAAGCTGGAAAAGACAAAACATTAGTAAACGCAACAAAATCACGGTCGTAGAAACTTCCATGATTTGACGTCAATACAGTATGCTCTACAAACACTTAAATAACTTTCGTATTCTGTCCAGTCATGCATGGCAGCAGCCAGCGCCGCTTAAGCACATGTCCTATAGGCCAGTCCCTCAGTAACTCTACTTTTACAATCTAAGTTTAAGTAACAGTGTGTGGTCAGCGCCACTCGTCAGTTCGAATTAAGCGTAAACAATGCCACAAGAACTTTGCATGTTTTGTGATCAAAGCAACATGCAATTTTGGAAACCGACACCGGATGCAGAAAACGTGAAGTAACACATAAAGAGGCCCAATTTTGTTATCGCTTGAAGTCCATGCGAAAAGCTATCATTTGTCCCCAGAATCTGTCTGATTCGAACAGTGAATCAGTGACATTTCGACCTTGTTTCAAAACGTCTTGACCTGCGAACACTCTAAGACAAAGTCAAAAACTGGCTGATGGCCAAAAGGGCACGGCTACGCTCGTTTTTGTTCGCTGGTGCCACATGTAATGCAGAGCTCTGAAAATAACAGAAACTGGCGGAACAGCCCAGCAATTCTCCTTTTTTAAATTTTGAATGAAAAGTCTATTCCGCTTGTATTGGGATTCGAAAATCTGGAGTAAAACTTTTTTTAACAATTATAATAATTGCGAAGCAATCAACGGTATACGACCCCCGCCGGTTATTTAAATAAGCGAACAACGTATTCGTGATTTTTAAATCGTCCACATCAATTAACCCACTTAGATAGTCTGCTCTGGCCTTCAAATCCCTCGGGATCCACTAAAGATCCAAATGAATTGCATTTTCAAGGCAGACATTAAAAGTACGCACGAAATAGTGTGTAATTCCAAACACATACTACCGACTTCAACTATTTTAGCCGCAGCCTGATTGTCTATAAACCACTTAACGTGCGAGTCTTTGAGCATGTCTTTAGACGATATAATTGCAAATTCAATGGCGGCCAATGGACCGATTGCATTGTGCACAGAATTTTAAAAAAAGTTGAAATGGGAAAGTTCATTACTACACCATTGAAGAGCATCCTAAAATTGGTAAAATTGCAAAGTTTGGTTGCGAAACGTTGTAAAATGAGGAAAATATATCCCTGCAATTCAAAGTTGGCGAATTTTGTACACTTTTGTATTACGCACGGAAAATTGATACCGTTTTCTCGATGTCGGTGTCAATTTTCCGTGCGTAATACAAAAATATACAAAATTTGCAATCTTTACATGCTTACAGTTTCCACATTTTACAACGTTTCGCTACCAAACTTTGCAATTTTACTAATTTTAGGATGCTCTTCAATGCTTTGGTAATAAATTTTCCTAATTCAACTTTTTTCAAAATTTTTTCTATAATGCAATCGGTCCATTCCCTCCATGCATCTGGAACTCTTAGCCCGCTCATTGCGCAATAAGACAACCGGTATCGCTAGCATCTGAGTTACAAATGAAAGTGGCGACTTTGCCACAAAACAATCCTCTTCGCTGAACTCTTTTCGTTGAACTCTTTTTACTGAACTCGTCCAAAACAAATCTCAATTTTGCAGTAATCGTCTAATGAAAATTCCTTGTCCGCGGTGCAGTGCCTGGTCATTTTTCTTGTTATAATACCTATAACAGCTCTAGTTGAAATGATTTGCCCAACAAAACATGCCAATTGTCTAGCTGAAATTTTAGCTGATTTAGCTGAGAATCCGATTCACTTATTTGCTTAATAGTGTACATGTCCATAATTTTCTGAATTCTTCTGGGCACAATACTTAAAGTACCTCTTCGGGCATTCCACGTCAACCCCCAGCCAATATAGCGATTGTATTGATTTCAGTACAAATTGACTTCTCGTCGTTTATAGGGCGAAACCGGCGCTGATAAGATCTTAATTGTCGTACATTCAGGGCATTAGACTCGCAAATTTTCATGCCTTTGTCTAAAGCCCAGCCGTCATCTAAAAATATTGCGATTTTTATATCGATATATCGCCAATGTTTCTCTAATGGCTTCACTACCTTAGTTAGTGACGATATGTGGAGCTGTTTACAGGCCGGTAGAAACGGACGGTAAAAACGTAATAGGACACACTTTCTGAGTTAGGAAAACGCCAGAAAAAACCTAACAACTTTCGGTGATCCCCGAAAATGTCTTTGTGATAGTAAGTGCTTTTCAAATCAAAACTAAACATGAACGCATTCTGCTCACAATAAGCCAACGCAATAGACCAAGCTTCGTATAATTATTTTTCCTTTTCATAAGACACTTATTCACATGCCTTAGATCAAGAATTGGCCGGTTTTTACCGCTCGCTTGGACAGACACGGATAAAGGATTGAAAACGTGGGGAGCATTCGGAAACTTAACAATCCTAGAGTTTGCAAGCTCTAATTAAAATCGCGTCGCTGACAAAACCTGCATACATTTCGGCTGACATGTTGTTCCTAAAGTGTACAGGCACAGGCAATTTTTCGAAAGGCAACTTATAGCCCAGCTCAATGACGTCTTATATGAATTTGGATGTACTAATCGATCGTCAAAACGATATCTGTCTTTTAAGATTTCCTTTTACATTTTGGAGGTTTGCCTTTTTCATACTGGAAACTGATAGATTAGATAACAGTTACCTGTAACAACTCATCACTGCTTGAACCTGCCTCCTGACTTGCCGTAAGAAAATCCGCTTTCGGTTTGTTATTCTATAGTAATTTACATTCTTTAGCCCATTGCTCGGTATTGTTGCATTTGAAAAATCTGCCGTACTCTTCATTAGTGCTTCTACGGCCCGAGAAGTTAAATAAAAAGAAACTTCTGCAGTGACGAAGTGTATGACACTAGCAGACAAGACTGTAACGAGGGTGGGTCGGAGGCTGTGTTGCAGAATGATCAGCGAGTGAGAGTGCCAAAGTTTTGTAGAACAGCGTATTCATGGAATATTTAACAATGGGCTTACGTACAGAAGCCCAGCTAGGCACGATCAGGCTGCTAAGTATTGATACCAGCGGAAAATTCATTTACGTTCTAATTCACGGCGTTCAACCGAGCGTAAATTATTTTCCTCTTATATTGACTGGACGAAACAGGCAAAACGGGTGATGGTTGGGTTCACTAGTCACCAGATCCCAACCATATGAGAATGTACAAAGTACATAGGAATACTACGGTTTCGGATTGGGCTTGGACACGCGTGATTCGAACGCGTATGTTTCTCGCGCGAAACGTACGCGTTGCTATGCGGAAACTGCCACGTTTCCAAGGGCAAACTTTTTAGAACGTAAATAGCCGTATTGCGATTGACCAAACTAAAAAGTTTGCCCTTGTAAACGTGGCAGTTTCCGCATAGCAACGCGTACGTTTCGCACGAGAAACATACGCGTTCGAATCACGCGTGTCCAAGCTCAATCCGAAACCGTAGTACAAGTAGTCAGCAAAAACAGTACGTACCGCGAAAAAGCTGAGCGTTTGAATCAGCAGCGTCAATTTTAGCTCTCTTGTCTCTAGTCTTCGCTTGTAGTTCTTTCTGTCTTCTTCAGAGACTGGCGCAATCCTTTGCTTTCTTAAGTCGCTTCTCATCCAGATCCAGAGGCCATTCAGATCCAGAGGCCAACTAATCGGGCTTATTCAGAGGCCATTCAGATCCAGAGGCCAACTAATCGGGCTCGTACTCTTCCACGACCTGCCAGTCAACTTTATTCTTGTCCACTATTTTGATCAGTTTTCGTCTCTTGTGAATCATCTCCTCGCCTTGTTCTACGAGTTGTACGACACAAGTACCGTGTCCCGGGCTTTGGTTTTCTATTTGGATGCTATCAAGAATCGAATCAATTTCCGCGTTGAGTTCGAATTGTTTCTGATTTCCTTTGTATTTAAGCTGGATGGTTTCTTTCTCCGTTTTGCTCTTAAGCTCGAATTCTTTGCCCTTCTTATCGAACCTCTCCTCTAAATAGGACTTAAATATAGAAAAAACTTGTTAGACGCCTTGTACTTTCGTCAGGTATCTTTGACGATTTACTGGCTTCGTGTGTTGTTTCACAGTCACACATTATAACACTCTGTGTAATTGAAGGATCAGCGAGTGAGAGGGTCAAAGTTTTGCAGAATAGCATATTTTTAGAATATATAACAATGGGCTTACTGAAGCTCAGAGCATTGTGCTAGGCACAATCAGGCTGCTTATCGTATTCATACCAGCGGAAAATTCATATACAGGGTGTCCCAAAAAAGCCAAAAACTATTCAAATCACCTATTGTTAACATTTGAATGTATTAGCCCTTGTTAAAAATTAAAATATCTTTGTAAAGTACGTTTGTTTTGCCCATGGGAATATTGATAAAAACCAAATTGAATGGGCTAAAATAACCCATGCATAAAATTTGATTTCCTTTTATTATATGCACTCGTAGGTTTAGCTTTTTTGTGTGGCATAAAAATGATTAACACTGAGTATTACTATTTATTATGACGGCTATGTCAATAGTTTATCTACTCGTGGGTTCAATTTAGTGCTAGGTATTGAAATTCTAACAATAGATCATTTTCAATAAATTTTGGGGTTTTTTGGGACACCCTGCACAGGTCCCAAAAAATGTCCCTTTAGAAATCCCTCTATTGTTACTAAATGTGTGTTATTATGCCTCTGTGAATTTAAACGAATTGTCTACATGAATGACAGAAAAATTTTCATTGTTATAATTTGACGTAATTATTGTGTTGCTGTTCGTTTTACATGTAGAAGCTAATTTAAATTCCCAGAGGCACAATAACGCACATTTAACAAAAATAGTGTCATTTCTAAAGGGAGACTTTTTTCGGGGACACACTGTATAACGGCCAGGGCTGTTGCTAGAGCGTTAATTGAGGGTTGAATATTCATATTTACATGTTATGCCCGATTGATTTCTTTTCAAATCAAGTTGATTTCAAAAGAAATTAGTCAGGCATAACACAAAAATATGAATATTCAACTCCCCAATAAACGCTCTAGCGACGGCCCAGATAACGGCAAAACACCCCTCCCCTCATTAAATTAAACAGTTTATTCTTGCTCTGTTTTTGATCGAAAAAGTGGATGAGATTCAATTTTAAGCTAATTGAGAGCTTCTGCAATAAATATATTGTTGGAGCTGGAATTGGAGTCTTGTGAAGGATTATCTAAGTCTTTTGTACCATTAGAAACACTTAAGCTAATAATATATAATGCTCTGGTCAAATCCTATTTTGATTACTGTAGCCCTCTCCGGCACAATTGTGGGGGCTGTCATAAGGATAAGCTTCAGAGACTTTAGGATCGTGGTGCAAGAGTTAACAGGATATACTTTTGATATTGGTGACAGTTATGATATTTCCAATAAAATGGATGGAAAAATCTTGCGAAACGTAAAATTTGACAGAGGCATATCCTCTGGGAATATAAACACAATTATGTTTATACCCCTGAAACACTAAAAAATTCTCAACTGATCAGGGATGATTAATAACCTTGTGCTCACTTGAAAAACTGGCTGCAAATTCCGCGGTTTCTTGCATTGTTTTTTCTATTTTTGTATCGATTGCGTATTTTATATTACTTTCCTGTTCATCAGTTATTTTTCACTTTATAAAGTTCCTCTCCAGAGGCGTGACCTAGCTTTTATTCATTTAGTTTTTTAAGGCTTTCATTAGCTACCAAATTACAATTTCTATGAAGTTTCTTGTTTAGCAATGCTAATATAATCAGATGCCCTTTATTTGGATGTCAATCCGATTTTTCACCTGAACACAAATATTTTCGTAAAGCAGGTCGTAACGCCGTATTGAATTTTCAAAATACAAAAAAAAAACAATCACAAATTAAGTTCTACGAAAAATTCTTGAAGCTTGTCCTAAATTTTAAAAATCATGCAAATTGTTGTGCTGTATGTGGAAGGGTTCTGTGCATTCAATTGAGAATTTTCCAGAAAATTTCGTAACACACTTATGGTCAATAGTAACTTCCCGACGAATTGGCAAATTCCGTCGAAACGTCGAATTTTTGTGTTATCGTCACGTTACTAGTAGTGAAAGAATTTCTTAATCTTTCGTGTACATGGTTAATTCACATGCAAATGCTAGGAAATCTGCCTCAATCAGCACCTAGGCTTATCGAAAGTTTAAAATCTTTTTCAAAAGCCCTTGTATATTATTATATAAAAATATTGTTTATTTTAAACATATTCCAATTAGTGTAATTTAGTTTTATATACACTTTGTCATTGGCGACAAGCATTAGTTAGCGCCAAAGTTCCAACATTCTCGAAACAAAAGAACGTAGCTTCCTTCTTGGAGAAGCTACCCAAAAAGAAAGAATGGATATCATTTTCTATATTTTATTTCTGCTCGAATGCTTAGTCATCCTCTTTGCAATATCATCACAATCAAACGCAAAAAGTTCTTGTAAAACCCAAACATATTTCCAAAGAATGTCAAAATATGGCGGTAAATTATGCAGATTTTTTTAATCGACTCTCTTGGTTTTTCAATACTCAACATTACAATAGTGTAGAAACCCTAAGTTAGCTTCTTCGTTTTACATGTGGATATAAAGACAAAATTTGTACCAAAACATTAAAATTCAGTTGCCATGGCGAAACCGTGTTTATTAATGTATATATACTAACATTTGCGATATTTTTTGGCTTCGTTCTCTCTGATATCTTCGCTTCTGACTCATATGCAAGACACTTGTGTGATGAGCATGCTAACGTTCGACCTTTTTTTTCCTTTGGGAGAGAATAAGCAAGGTGTATTAAGATTACCTCTAAAATGGCCCTTAGGTATCGTTATGAACGTTAAGTTGAATCTTTAGGAAAAGAACTGGGAACCAGAAGTACGGTGTAGGCATGTATTTTTGTTTCACATGTTTATAAAAAGAGCGGATTCGTGGCAAAATTTTGAATTCCGTTCCCACGTCAAACCTGTGTACGTAGTGCGGTATTACAAAATTTCACATATTTTTTCGCTAAGATGTCTGTGGCATCTTCTGAATCCTTTCCAACTCATATGCACGACATTTGAATCAAGTACATGTTGACCTTATAGACCTAAAGTCGTAAATTGTGTTTCCACTGAGAGAGAATGTTCAAGGTTTGTTAAGATTAGCTCCGAAATATGACTTTTCGATATCGTTATTAATGTTAGATTGAATCTTTGGAAATACAAGTGAGGACCAGAAATATGCAATGAAAATCTAGAAACACAAGTTTTCATTCCGTTACATGTTGAAAATATAAAAAGGAAATTTGTAGAAAAAAATGAATTCCGTTGCCATGGCAAAACCACGTGTATATAGTGAGGTATCTTCAAACTTATCATATTTTTGTTACTTCGTCGTCTCTGAGATCCTCTGGGTGATTTCCAACTGATATGCATAACACAAGGATATGTTGATGTTAGACCTAAAGTCACAGCTTTTGTTTTCCTCGGAAGAGAATGTGCAAAGTGTGTTAAAATTACCCAAATGACTTTTCGATATCGTTATAAACGTTAAGCTGAATATTTGAGATTAGAAGCTAGAAGCAGAAGTATGCAATAAAAATTCCAGGCAACTCGCACTCGTAGTACTTTTTGATGTGTTATCGGGCTTTTACTGTAAATGAACATATTTGTCGTTAAAGATTGCTAATTATAAGTAATAAAACTTACTATGCATCCGTAAATAGCTCAGTATTATTAAGTATTAAAACAAACAGTTTATTCTTGTTCTCTTTTTGATCGAAAAAGTAGACGAGATTCAATTTTAAGGTAATTGAGAGCCTCTGCAATAAATATATTGTTAGAGCTTGAATTGGAGTCGAAGCCTTTTGTATCATTAGAAACACTTAAGATAATGACATATAATGCTTTAGTGAAACCTTATTTTGATTACTGTAGCCCTCTCTGGGACAATTGTGGGGGCTGTCATAAGTTTAAGCTTCAGAGACTGCAGAATCGTGCTTCAACGGGATCTACTTCTGATATTCGATCCGATTATGTGCTGATAATGTTATACGTTGGGAATCTGTAGACCACATACGTAACTATATCAAATCTATTTATATGTATAAAATAATGAATGATCTTGCTGCTCCAAATTTAAAACAATTATTTGGCTCTCTGTTTACACTGCACGGATAGAGAAAGGATGAATTCTTTTGATCTTTGTTCAGATTTTCTCGAATATTGTGCGAGACCTTGTTCACAAATTGGTGACTTGGGTCTAACACAATGGTCTGACATTTCTGCAGAAATCTGCTTCGCTTTCCAAAAATATTGCCAAATAAACAGAACAAACTGCTTCGAAAAAAGCCATTTCATAAATTTTCGTTTTTTATTTCGATATTAATTGGATTTTACAACCAGTAAAGCCATGTTCGTGCAGTATCTCCACAGTATAGAAATAGGATTTATATTTAAAGTGTTCATGTTTTCTTTTGTGTTTTCTCAATGTTATTATGTAGAATGGTGCTGACAAAGAAACAGCATAAAACTATAAATGGCTGTAAATGACGTGTTAATGTATCTTTTAAACAGGAAACTGGAACGAATCCGTACAAATAATTGTTCCCATAAGCGTCCACACGGTACCAAAAAACATTTGGTACGCTTTCGTGGCAGGTTAAAAACTTGCACGGATATTGGTGGTCGAAAAGATTTTCCAGATAAAGTAGTGCCGTGTAAACACAAACCGTATGCGTACGATTATTTGCCCGAATAAAAATTTGTCTGGTATCCTGTAAACGGTGACTTTGAACAAGTTTTGAAAAATTTATGTTGGAAAAAATATATAGATAACATCAGCACAAAGGTTTTTACGACTGTTTTAATGACTAGACGTGCTAAATGTGATGTTAATACTGACATCCTAAAATTAATACACCAGAGCGTAGTCTTGCCGTATTTGGATTACTGTCCTTTAATGTGGTCAAATTCAAACCAATTTAACCAAAACTGAAAACAAAGACCAAGGGTTATAAGCAAGAGTATGACTGGCGACAGTTATGATATTTCCAATCAAATGGGATGGAAAATTCCCATGAAACGTATAGAACTTGACACAGGCATCAAAGAAAATGCTCAACTGAGGGATATAAACCTCGTGCTCACTTGAATGACTGGCTTCAAATTCTGCTGTTTTTAGCGCTGTTTCTTCTATTTTATCATTGATCGCAAGCATCTAGTAATCACATAATTTCTTTGTTGGATGAATATTTACTCGGTATTTGATTAACTTTCAATTTGTCGTCGGCGTATTGAATAATACGTTCCCTCCCATCAGTTATTCTTAACTTAATTAACTTTACTGAAAAGGCTCTTCTCCAGAGGCATTGCCTAGCTTTCGTTCATTTAATTTTAAAAGTCTCGCTTCATTACAATTACATTAAGTTTCTTGCTTAACAATGCCTATATAGTCAGATGCAAATTTTCAATTAAATCAATCCAGTTTTTCAGCTAAATACAAATATTTTCCTAAGGTCTTATAACGTCGCATTGAATTTTTAAATACTAAAACACAATAAAGAATTTTGTTTTACGACAAATTTTCAAACGTTGTCCTAAATTTTCAAACTCATTCAAATTGTTGAGCTGTGTTTAGAAAGGCTCTGTCCATTGAATTCAGAATTTGCCAGAAAATTTCGGCGGTATCATACCTTGAACGTTGGTCCATTTAAAAATTATGCTGTATGTAAATATGAAAGAAACAATATATGGAACGTCGTTTTAACTTTGTAGTAATGAATTTTTAAAATGAAATTGGCGGGTGAAAAGGTTCACGCGTCAAAAGAAAAAGCCATTAATTTGTAACTATAATCGTTTGTTCGCAACGCGTAGAATAACGTTTAGTGCGCCAGCTAATGCATCTACTCAACTTGGGGCTATAATTGGCTATAATTCCAAAAGGGCCAGGTATATTATTGAATGTTTGCTACGGGTGCACGTGCTGTAAATACGAATAAAATAAAATCATCATATCTTGTTTTAAACACCAAAGTAGTATAGTAACGCTTTACGTTCTACAATGGAATAGCACGTCATGCTATTGGCGAGCTGTTTTGTTGTTTATTTCGATAGCTAATAAGGTCTTGTGTGCGGGAAAATTTTCTTTAACTTTCCGTATTATTTCGTTTAATAAACTGGCTTGCTTCAAAATGCTGCACAAATTTAGTAATAACATCCTATAGTAGCAACTATCTTAATTGACATTTAAAGCAAGGTATGCTGCATACACTCAATAATCATTGTGAAAGAATCTACGGAGTGAAAGAACTCTTAATCTTTCGTGTATGTGGTTAATTCACATGCAAACGCTAAGAAATTTGCCTCAATCGGGACCTACGCTTAGCGAAAGTTTAAAAGCTTTTTTAAAAAACCTTCTATACTATTACAGTAGAACCCCGCTAACTCGAACTCTCTAGGGAAACGAAAAATTGCTCGAGTTAGCTGGGGTTCGAATTAGCGAGGTTGGTGTTAAATTACGTTTATTAGGTTAATAATTAATAAGTTATCGTAGTTTTGCTGTCCATTTACAATGTAAGTTACAACGGTGTAATTTACAGATAGTTCTAACTTTATCTAATACTTACAAAGACCCATGCTTTACTAAAACTAGAAAACTAACAACGAATCTCTAAGGCTAAGGCTCAGTTCTAATGTCAATCATTTGTATTTCTTTTAAATAATATTTGATGCTCCTTTGCTGCGGACTTTGTCTCATATTTCACTCGGCAGCAAATTTTAGGTTATGGATGTTTGAAGCTATACTGTATGTATCAATTGATTAAACTGTTGTTGTTTAAATTTAATTTACACTTTCGAACTATAAAATTTAAGTTTCATTTCAGGCTTTCAGATCCGCGTTTCGACTTTCGAGATTAGAGTTCGACTTAACCGGGGAAATTTGACCAAGGGAGAATAAAATTTGTTCGAATTAGCGAGGAATTCGAGTTAAGCGTGTTCGAGTTATCCCGGAGTAAATTACTATAAAATGTAATATCAAATTCAGAGGAAATTGGATTTAGTTCGAGTTAGCGGGGAGTTAGAGTTAAGCGAGTTCGAGTTAGCGGGGTCCTAATGTATATAAAAATATTGTTTATTTTAAACATATTCCAATTAGTGTAATTTAGTATTATATGCACTTTGTCATTGGCGACAAGCATTAGTTACCGCTAACGTTCCAACGTTTTCGTAACAAAAGAGTGTAGCTTCCTTGTTGGAGAAGTTTTTCTAAAACAAAGAATGGATGTCATTTTCTATATTATATTTCTGTTAGAATATTTCGTTATTCTCTTGGCAACGTCATCACAATCAAACGCAAAAAGTTTTTCTCAAACACAAACGTATTTCCGAAGAATGTCAAAATACGGCGGTAAGTGATACAGATTATTTTTCAAACTTTTTTCCATAAAACACGTACGTACGATTTAAGGCGACTCTCTTGGTTTTCGATACACTACTCACAATAATTTTAGAAACACAAGTCCCTTCGTTTTACATGTGGATATGAAAAAAAATTGTCTTAAAACATTGAAATTCCGTTGCCATCGCAACAATGTATTACTAGAGTGTGCTAAAATTTCCATTTTTGGTGGCGTTGTCTTTCATATCTTTATTTCAGACTCGTATGCATGTTAAGAACATGTTAACGTTCGACCTAAGGTCGTAGCTTATGTTTCCTTGGGAAGAGAGTGTGCAAGGTGTGTTAAGATTACCTCTAAAATGGCAATAATAAGTTGATATAAGAAGGGCATTTTTGGCAAAATATTGAACTCCATTCCATTGTCAAAACCGTGTGTGTAGTGGGGTATAATAAAATTTTACATATTATTTCGTTTCGCCGTTTCTGACATCTTCTGAATTATTTCCGACTCATATGCACGACTCTTGCATTAAGAATATGTTGACCTTATTGAAATGTGTTTCTACTGAGAGAGAATGTTCAAGGTGTGTTATGATCCGAAATTACCATTCGATATCATTATAAACCTTGATTTCAATCTTTGGGAATAGAAGGGAGGCCAGAAATATGCTATAAAATCTAGACACACAAGTTTCATTGTTTTACATGTTGATTATATAAAAAGAAAATTTGTAGAAGAAAATGAATTCCGTTGCCTTGGCAACACCATTTGAAAATAGTCGGGTATTTTCAAACTTACTATATTTTTGTTCCCTCGTCGCCTCTGGGTAATTTCCAACTGATATGCATAACACTTGTCAAAAGAATATGTTAAAGTTTGACTAAAGTGACAGATTTTCTTTTCTTCGCAAGACAATGTGCAAAGTGTGTTAAGATTACCCAAATGACTTTTCGATATCGTTATAAACGTTAACCTAAATATTTGAGATTAGAAAATTCCAGGCAACTCAGACTCGTAGTTTGCTATCAGGTTTTTACTATATATGAATGAACATGCTTGTCCTTGAAGATGGTTAATTATAAGAAATCTCAGTGTGATATTTATGCTTTTGAAAGTATTTTGAAGCAATGTTAAGCCACATGCGTTGTCATCCTACACAAGTAAATACGGATGGCTTTCGAAACCCACGAAACATATCCACTTTCAAAAGATTATATTTCGCCGTAAATCCGTTTTTTTCCAAACAACGACATCATTCAAAACAAAGTAGAAATATTGTTTTACATGCTTTGTTTGTCTAGCCGAAATTGTTCGCGTTATACGAAGCGATTTGAAACAATTTGAATGATGATTCTAATTTCCTTCGCATGCGTTCTTCAGCGAGTTTGCATACCACGCAAGCTTAGCCACCACGCAATTTAGCAACGGAAATGACTCGAGTACAGAAAACAATATAGAAAACAAGAAAACAATTGGGTTCGTGATGTTACATCTTTCTTCCAAAGATATTATGAATAGTTTGACAATGAATTCTGAATTTTTCCTCCCTGCTCATTTTCGGTTGCTAAATCGAGTGGTCACTAAGCAAACTTGGTGTACAAATTCGGTGAGGAAAGCATGCGACGAAAATACATCGGTTATGTAGAACAACAATCTTTCTACTTTGTTTTGATGTCATTTGTTTGGAAAACAAGAATGTACGTGGAGATATGACCGTTTCAACGTAGGCATGTTTTGTGCGAGTCTCCAGTCTTCCCTATTTGCTTGTGTAGGATGATCACACAACACGTGTGGCCGGTGAATATTGCTGAAAAGTATTAATATCACAACGATGCACAGTATATAGACTTTACTGATGCCTAGTAAGTTTTTCCCCGAGCGCGTAAGCCCGGGGCGAGGGTTACTAATTTTGCACTAGCGAAGTTCAAAGTCGCTGTTCATGGGCGATGGGAATGAGATTTTTTTTTATAGGTCATGACGTCATGCTCACACTGATCTCAACAATATGGCAGACTATCATGAATGGCTAACACTGATTGGCCAGATTTAAAATTTATTGTTGATTGATTAATCACGTATTCAACTGACAGCAAATATCTAAATTTACTTTTTGCACTACAATATTTCGTACTTTTGCAAAAAGATTTGGCAACTTTCACAACCTACGAAGGGTGGTCATTTCTGATCTCAGGAATATGGCGGACTATCAGGAGTAGCAAACACTTAAAGCGTCCAAAAAGGCGAGAAATAAGACGAAAACGACTGCTACAAGACTCTTGAAGAGCGATTAATTCGTGGAAAATACAGAGAAGCGCCACGAATTGACTATGGCGTGAAACACAAGACAAGTTTGTTGATAATGCGTATTTACACTTGTGTTTTAATGCTTTATAAAAGCCGGCGTGGCCATACTCATCAAGTCTATTCACTATTTAAATTCCAGAGTAAGTTTATGTTCTGTAAATGCAAGACTGTCTTCTTATTACTAATGTAAGAAATAGATCGTATTTTATACCAAATTTAAGATTACACTTGGCGTAATAACACACTCATGACAAATGTTGTCCATTTAAAAAAATTGTCAATAAAGCAAGGATTAAAAACTGATATTTTGTCATTTTGAAAAAGTATGCAGAAAGAATAACAATTGCCTTGTTGCTATGACAACAACCTATACAAGTAATTCATGTAATTCCGAAAATATAGTTGCACGCTCTTAGTTAGTGGCGAGGGGTTGCTGCATGCATGTCTTTCTAGTATATTTGTTATATTATTGACAAATATGTTCAGTGCTACGATCTTAGGGCGCCTGTGATAAAAATACATAAACACAAGTCTCGTCGCTTTACTTGATCATATAAAGAGCGAACGTTTGAGCAAAAATATTGAATTTTGTTGATAAGGTAGTAAGTATACATACTCGCTTTATGATATATCGCCTAACGATTATCACTTTTTTATGTCAGGCTCGTCGTTGCTTCCAGACGATATTATTTCAAATCATACAGTCCATTCTCAGAATGAATGCTTGTCGATGTGTCTTCAAAAATCAACATGCGTGGGTTTCAACTACAGAGCTGCAAAGTCAAATAAATATGTCATAAATTGTCAACTCAGCAACAACACTCACGGAAAAAAGAATATCGAGAAAGAAGAAACTGGAGAGTGGAAGTTTTATCAAGATATGCGAACAACTGTGAGTGAAAGAAGAATTTTGATAACATTAGACTAAAATGATGTTATTATAAGTTACTCCTATAATTACGAAGAAGACCTCTTTATTACGAAGTATTTTTAATATTGTAGGCGATTTCAGGCAAGTCAAAATTCATCCCAGGAAAATCCTGTAAAGATATCTTGGCAGCAAAAAAATCTGCAGTTTCTGGAATTTACTGGATCCAGCCCGCATGTAGATAACCATTTCAAGTTTACTGCAATATGCGAACGCACGGAGGAGGCTGGACCTTAGTTTACATCTACACCTTTACAAACTACAGCAGTTTTGATTTACCCAGCAATGCCGTAACCCCCCGTCCTAACTGGCCTATTCCTGAAGCCAATGTCCCAGTCTCAACCACTCCACCACTCAGCGAGTCATCACTTGGTGCTCTCGACTGGAATGTATGGAAAGACGTAGGACAAGAGTTTATGGTCAAATCAACCATTAATGATTGGATTGTTTGTCAGCAAAATGATGGAAGTATTGTCACAAAGCAAGGTGGATCAATAAGTTGCGAAAATATCAAGAACGTGGAGACAACTTGTGCAGGTTTGGTACAAAATAGAATTAGCTGGTTTCCTCATGCACCAGTTCTCTTTGCTACAAATGGGTATTATACCTTTGATGGAACCACAGATCGTTACTGGCCAAGACATGATCCTTGTGGTGAGGGTAAAGCTAATCACAAGAAAGGAGTCAGCAACCCTGGTGGACAAATCTATCTTCGTTAGAAATCAGGTTTCTACATTCAGTATAATAATAGAACATTTAAAAATTAATGAGCACATAAATAATACCTGTATAGTCTTATGACTTCTTTTTAAACACCAAACGTTTTAATTCCATATTATTAACACTGCATCGTGTTATACACGCAATATAGAAAATTCACCAAACAAAGAATCTACTATAGGGCAGTCAATTGATACACATGTCGTTTGACTTAATAATATTTACTTTCTTTTTACTATAACTTTTACCGTGATATGATTAATTAAAACAGAAGCCATACGTTATCAATAATAAATGAATTTTGAAAATATGATAGCTGTACGGGAGTACATAAAATATAACGTAAAATAGTATAGAGCGTTCTAATCTGACGTCATGATCGCCATGTTCGTGTACCAGGACAGGAGAGAGGTACACCACACATGGCCGCAAGCTTCATTGTTGTTTAAATCTCCATGAGTGACCACGGTTTACAGAAGGTGACATTTTACAAAGCGTTTACTACGTGTGGGGCAACTTTTACCAGACTCACTCGTAGAGTCTGTCGCTGTTGTTGATAGCGAGGTTTAAATATGAAAGTACAGATTGACTGGTTGAGTGCGTTTCAGTGTCTGTTACTATAATGTTTATTGTGAAATTTGCAGTGTTGTTACACTACGCTGACTCTTTGACGTGCCGTTTTGAACGAATTCCTATTTTCGTCCCTCAATGTGATTGGTTCGTGTTGTCTAAGTGACCCCGCTTATAGAAAAAGAATTGAGAATTAAGGCAGGACACGCCTGCTAAGGCGTTCATTTCTCCTGCCTAGGAGAAGACGAAAACAAAGTGGAATTGCGTAACGAAGTAAACGAGTACAGGACTTGTCCAATTGCCCATTCGCGATGGCGACTCCGATCCCGTCAATGTTTGTCGTTTTATCAGAACATTTCAACTGAGAATTTTAAAACGGGAACCTTGTTGCCGTTTAGATGTTTCGGTATACATGCTAAAATGTGCGTTCTAAACGTTGTGTCGTTGTTGTTGGCAAACATAGCAATGTTTTGGGATGGCAAGAGCCAAGCGCCATGAAATTTGTCGAACTTGGCGTTTTTAAACATTTTCCTGAGCATTTTTGCACCAAGGACCTTCTTGCAGTTTACATCTTTCAATATACATGTTAAAATGCGCGTTTTGTG
This sequence comes from Muricea muricata, assembly GCA_963855995.1. Taxonomy (NCBI): domain Eukaryota; kingdom Metazoa; phylum Cnidaria; class Anthozoa; order Malacalcyonacea; family Plexauridae; genus Muricea; species Muricea muricata. The sequence goes on from OY979717.1 coordinate 29,795,755, forward strand.
AAGATGTTTTTCTAAAATTAAAACGAGGTTAATTTAAGATTTAAAAATATAAACGCATGCGTTATCCGTGCTTATTATCCATAATATATATGTAATTATCCGCAAGTGGTTAATATGAAGTGCCCAACATCAAGTACTCCGTACTGTAACTAAGATGTTCCTAGATGTCACTAAATGTACACAGTGAACACAAAGCTCGCTTCTGACACCAAACACGACGACAAACAAAAAAAAACCTGATATTTATAAAACATCACTGCGCGACTAGCTACGCCTGTGCAGCCGGAGTAATTATCATAAATCTGCTGTATTACATATTTCTACATACAGGCAAAATTTTTGAAACGTGATCATAAATTTTCCCATGAGCATGTGTGTGTTAGTTTACCCAAGTGTTTCTTGTGTATCATTATTCCAAACATCTATGCAGTGGTAAAAGTAGCAGCTTATGCAAGTGTAGCTATTTCTATTCCGTGATCAAACGCATCTAATTATAGCCTTTGCTCAGTTCCAGGAAAAAACCGCACAGCCATGACATTTAAAAAGCACTTAATAGCCACATTAAATTTCTCAGTTATTCTTCTTGTGTAGTTTTATGAGATATCCAAGCCCAAAATTGATCATCAGTTAAATACTTTGAATTTTTCCAAGTAACCTATGAGCCAATAATACATAGACTTCTCAAGATTTTTTACAAAAAGATACACTAACACACTCGTATTTTCCATATTTTTACTAGTGTAGATATGAAAAAATTATTGAACAGTCATTGAACAGTCCGTCAGTGATTTGACAGCCATCGTATCGCAGTTTGCTCATAAAGTCAGCTTGCTTGTTAAGTTCCCTAGGTATGCATTCTATATACAAGTCAATGTTGTTATCAAAGCAATACGAAAAAATCTCGTGGGCAATTTTTTGGCAATTCAACTTTCATGCTACCCACTTCTACTATCTTAGCGGTAGCTTGATTGTCGGTAAACCATTTAATAGACGAATTGTGCAACAAGCTTCCAAAGGCATGCAGACTCTACAATATTGTAATTAACTCTCTATCGGTGGAACTACGTGAGGACTCTTGACACACAAACCTGTGACACACAAATTCGTACCCATTCCGCAGCAGCGCACCGCAAGCGAAGCTACTTGCGTCTTATTAAACAATTTGATTGTAGACAAGAAGCTGAAAACAACGTTTATCTGTGAAATGTGTTCATTCCAAAACATTAATTCATGGATGCATTGGTCCTTATTACCCCAGGTTGCCGAAGCAGCGATGGTAATCCGACATTGTCCTGTCATTAGATCTACGTGTTAATCTGCCCACGACTGCGCTCATCGAAATGATAGAACCTAGAATGCCAGGTAAATAGCGAGCGGAAATTAAGCAATGGTCTAAAGCCTTGCGAATAATTTCTTTTGCCTTCTCGATGCGCTTCTCACTTATGAAAATAGAGCCACTTTGGCATTCCATATAATACCTAACCAATCGATTAATTGTGTGGGAATCCATTCAGACTTACACAACCTATTTAGCTTCCTTAACTACAAAACTTACAGCAAACAGATCGCCGCGCGTATGGTGAGCGGTGAGCTCGGATTGTTCGCGGGAATCTTCAGTATTCAGACCATTATTAAGATAAACAATAGGATGTAGTCCCCTGCTCCTCTATAATTTAACTAAGGGGCTAAGGGGCGTAGTAATTTGGTAAAAATGTACAGTGCTGTTGATAACCCAAACGTTAAAACGTTAAACGTGAAATATCTGACGCCACAGTTGTCAAAATCCCATGCAAAGCCAAGGTATTGCCAATGCGGTGGGAAAATTGCGATGTGATGATACCAACTCTTAAGATCGAATTTCGTGAAAAAACCTCCAGGGTTTCCAAGGTTTTTTTGTGATCTTTAAATTTAAATTTGTATTTTTGAGAGACGAATTGATTGGGCGTAGGTTAAGGATTAACCTTTTTGTTTTCAGAAGGCTGGAGTGCCTCAGACAAGGGATTTATATTGTGCGGCATCTGATCTCCATCGTCAACCTCTGAAATTCTATTGTCTGCAATTAAGCAGGTCAATAATGCCCTCATCGACAAAGCTCTTTGGCATGTACAGTAGGTGCCAAAACTATGAGTCCAGTTGATCATGATTTTTTTTGTCATTATATATAACATTACCGCACTGGATCACAACAGAAGTGTTTTTCCTAAATCACGTAATTCAAACAAGTAACTACATGATTTAAGTACTTGATGTCTGAAATCTTTCGCTTTGAAATATCTTATACTATTGATTTCACAATAGATTTAGCATTGTCAATGTGAAATATCACTTTAACAAGGAGCAATTACATCTCGGATTGGCTCCTAGTTACCCGCTTGATTTTTTCTTTAAAATTTTGATAGTTTGTAATTTGACAAACTTTAGGAGATTGATGAGGAAATAGCTTACTGCATGAGCAATGAATTATCTTGGTTTCTGTATCTTCTGTAAAGACACAAGTAAGAAAAGTGTTTGTAAATCGTCTTCTACATAGGTTTTTCCTAAACGATAAAGTACGCCTTTGTAGAATCTGATGGTATTTATCTTTTCAGAGAATACCTTTTATAATACAGATATTGAAAACCGCAATAAATATGGTAACTCTGTATCAGGGTCAATTGGACGCCATGATCTCTCAGGATGTCTCCGTCTAACATTTCGTACTTGCTTCCATAACAAGCGATTATTCTTATTTTCAGGACACAGTAATCGACTATAACTCAACCTTTCAGACCACTTGCATGAACACTCAGGGTAACTATTTGTCGTGTAACGTGTTTTAAATATTTAGCTATCCTTTATGCTCATGCATGTACAGAATTGCTGACAATAAACGTGGTTAAAAAGGTTAAAGCAAAATACAGGAAGCAATCGTAGAGCATAATGTACATACTTGAGTACAACTAATGTAGACCGTTAGAGGACGCGAAATAAGCTTTTTGAGTGCTTAAAAATTCCGGATATCATCTTATTTCTTTTTCTTCGCAAAAATTGAACTGGGCTCATACTTTTGGCACCTACTGTATGCTGACCTATTGTTAGGTTGAAAAATCATAATAGGTTCGGTTTGAAAAGGGATTTTATAACCGTGTTCAATTATAGTAGGCAAAATATACTGTGGAGCGCCAATTGCCTCCCAAAATTTACTGTCACTCTAAAGCCTTCCTTTCACTATAGATATTCAAAAGGGGAATGGATTGGCAACGCTGTTCCATGCTATACACGATCTTCGGTTCAGTTATTTGGAATAGACCGGAAACAAACATTGCACAACTCGCAGTGGTAATTATGCACATAAACGAAATTGAGTTCATGAGCATAATTACCACACGAGTTGGGCAATGTTTGCTTCCGGTTTACTCAACTGAAGATAAAATATAGATAACAAAAGAGTTGCCAATCCATCCCTTTTTCTAATATCTATGCTTTCACTGACATGGGTGAGCCGTTACGCGGAGTTTAGCGAGTCATTAGAATGAATTTCCCCCTTTGTTCTGCCCACATACCTCTAACACACAAGATTCACACTAGGACATGCCGACAGATTCGTCATTTTCGAATGGAATTTCCCTGCTCGCTTGTGGTGGCTTGATTTCCCCAGTCTTTTCGAAAACCTCCCGACCTCGAGGCATATCTAGCAGGACATTCTCTGCTCCAAAGCCTTTTGTAACCACAGTTGAAGCACACATCGTTGAACTCGGTACGATTTGCCTGATGGCCTTGTGCAGTCATAAGTAAACGAAAAAATGTAACATTAGTATTCTGATGCCCCCGCGACAACATTTTAAAATGTAGCTTGTATATCGTAATAGCGTTCTTGCAGTTGTGTTGGGACGTGATAACTAGACGTATAATCACAGAATAGACATAAACAGAAGGGCCACTCAGCAGTGCAACATGTCTCCCTATTTTTATGCAATTGACTGGCCAGAATAATGGCGGAACGGCCTGTTCAGCGTTCCTATTGGCCAGAAAAGGCAATTGACTGGCCAGAACCTGCATAATGAACATGCGTAATGCGACATGCGTGTAGACACAAACTTCAAAGGTTCCGACTCGAGTGGCCCTTCTGTTTATTTCTATTCTGTGGTATAATGCTACCGTATACTCGAGTTATAATTACTTGTGCACTCTGGAACCATAAGGTTCCCATTGGTAGATAATAATTGTATTGTTCTTGTGAACAAAGCATTGCTCCATGCATGACGACATCCGTTATGCTCTCGAACAATAAGAAAATTCATGTTTATTCTCTTTCGCTACGCTCGTCCGAATGAAACTTATTTTCTTTTTAACTCGGCATGCATCTATCATCAACCCTGCAGGGTGTCCAAAGGAAAAAAACCAAATCTATTGAAATCACCTATTGTTAACATTTGAATACCCTAGCACTTGTTAAAAAATTAAAATAGCTTTGTAAAGTACGTTTGTTTTGCTCATGGTAATATTGATAAAAACCAAATTGATTAGGCTAAAATAACCCATGCATAAAATTTGATTGTATTTTTAATATGCACTCGTAGGTTTAGTTTTTTTATCGGGCATAAAAATGGTCAACACTGAACATTACTATTAATTATGACAGTTATGTCAATAGTTTATCCACTCGTAGGTTCAATTTAGTGCTAGGCATTGAAATTCTAACAATGGATCAGTTTCAATAGTTTTTGGGTCTTTTTGGGACACCCTATATGGTACACATTCTTAGGGGCTGATTACATGATCCCGCTTACCCGGGATTAAATGAAGCGTAAAATGATCTTGAAGTATTGAAAAAAGTCACTTTATGAATTACGAAACAGCCAAAGTTAGAATGCCTTCAGTGTTGATGAATGAAAAAGATATATTTTGCAAAAATTTATGCCTGACACTATTTTGTTTATTTCATATTTCGGCAAAACAAAAATCTCGAGCAATCAGGAATTAGACATTTTTTACATCACAAACTATGACTCATTTCAATACCTCAAAATCATTTTACGCTTCATTTGATCCCGGGTAAGCGGAATCATATAATCAGCCCCTTAAGGCGGATTTCCATTCAGTGCAAGATGTCGCGCGATCGATTTTTAGCGAGCGCTTTCTTTTGAAATGTGTGAAGTCAACCACAGCTAATGAGATTTGTTCCGCTTCACTTTTTGTAATTCAAAAGAAAGCGCTCGCTAAAAGTCGATCGCGCGACATTTTGCACTGAATGGAAATCCGCCTTGACAGGCTTGGCTTGTCCCAGAAGAGCAAGCCCTGAATCTAGAAAGAAAGAAAGGTGAATGGAAAGATGAAAAAGCTGATTGTCTCGATTTTAACAGGGAACGACCACATGGTCAAACTTTTGTCTTTTGGTGCGAGTCAGCTAAATCTGTTTTTCCTTCTTCTAGTCAGTGGCGTAGCCAGCTTCGATAATTGGAGGGGTGAATATTCATATATTTGTGTTCACAGACCTTAAAAACAATCGATTTCAAAAGAAATTAATGATGCAAAACATGATACATGAATATTCGCCCCTCCAATTATCGACGCTGGCTACGCCACTGCTCCTAGTAGCTTTCTCTTGGGCCTTTTTGATACGTTTGGCATCGTCAGAATCGTCCACCAGCTTGTCGCTCTCTTATTCTTCGACTGCCAGCCAACCCGCTTCACTCTTGTCCGCCAGCTTCATTAGCTTTTGCCGCTTCTGCATGGATTGCAGCCAAGCATAGATATCTCATATACACTAGATAGCGCATCTGTATGTTAAAAAGTGAAGCCAAAAATCTCAGCTATTCCCTCATAAAAATAGGCGGCGGCCACATTGGTCGTACAGAATTTAATAACAACCAATAGACACTTCCCGAATTTGCTTGAGTGCACACGAAACAATAGCTTGAAATCGAGGCGGGGTATGAAGCCTATTGAAAAGAAGTGTTTTTTATGCCCACAGAATAAATTCAGGAAGTGTCTATAGAATAAGTGGCAAGAGTAAATGTGACCACAGAGTGACTGAACTCGATGTCCTGACCACAACGAATCCGGTACCGTGTAAACAGGGTCTACATGGTAGGGTTACGTGTGTCAACAAAAAAACGCACAGTATTGACGAGAAGGCGCGAAATATTGATTGCGGGAAGAAAAGAATTCGAAGTTCCAAAGGACTGGGAAAAGAGCACGCCTTGAAGTGCAAGAGAGGGGGTATTTTGATAACTGCACATTTAACTAAATTGATTGTTCTGTTTTGTTGTGTGACATAATATAGAAAAAATTTTGATTGCTTTTTGTGTTTTTTTAGACTATTATCTTTATAAAACTCTATATCTCTTCATGCATTCTCTATATTTCTTCATGCATGACGACATGCGTCATGCTGTCGAACATTAATTGACATCAAAAGATGGCCTTTTTCAAATTTACATAATTTATATACCTTCTTGCGCATTATCCCAAGTCTGCATAAACAGCTCTACACAACGTTTACGGGCCAAATGCTGAGCCAGTAGCGTTGAAATTTTGGTTTGCAATCTCATGTAGCTGCATCTGAGGTGTCTGAAGTAGGCAGTCTATTATAATGTACTCTTCGTGAGGAAATAAAATTTCGCTCCCAGTTAGCCAAAAAGCATAGATTTTACATAACCCAAAAATGTACGAATAGTCAGGTAAACAGTCTTTAGACAAACAAATAACTGTGATGTGGAACTCCTTAGCTCCTGATAGATTCTCCAGCGTAAATCGTCCGAATACGGCGTTGGCATTTGTGAAAATACACCATTCACAGTTTAACTACAATGTAATCGCGCAACTAGCACGCATTGTTTAACCCATGTGAGTCGACAAGTAGCACGTCATTCTTACAGGCTTGGCTTGTCCCGGAAGTGCAAGCCCTGAATCTACAAAGAAAAAAAGGTGAATTATACCTCGAAAAAGCTGCTTGTCTCGACTTTGACTGGGAACGACCACATGGTCACACTTTTCTCTTTTGGGGGCGAGTCAGCTGAATCTGTTTCTTTCTCCGAGTAGCTTTCTCTTGGGCCTTTTTGATACGTTTGGCATCGTCAGAATCGTCCGCCAGCTCATCGCCCTCTGATTCTTCGACTCCCAGCCAACCCGCTTCACTCTTGTCGGCCAGCTTTATTAGCTTTTGCCGCTTCTGGAATGCAGCCAAGGCGTTATTCCCTGAAGTTAGTGCTTGATTAGTATCTTGATCATCTTTGGCGGGCAATGAATAATAGTCTCTGGCACATACTCTTCAACTTCTGCATTGTTAGAGTTAATTACCGAGAACGAGGTTAATACACCATACACCAAGGTTACAATATAATCGCGCAACTAACACGCATTGTTTAACCCACGCGAGTCAACAAGTAGTCACGTGGTCGATATTCAGATATTTAGATCAATTTAGTTTCTTTTCAAAAGAAACACCGTTCAGAGAAGAGTAAAGAACATTTTACTGTTGAAAAAAATTAAGTCGTAGGTTAAATAATTTGATTCTTACACGACTGATTACGACCTGCTTTAATTTGACAATAGAATATCAGACCAAACCGGGCGTCAAAACAACACTGTACTCGTAGTATAAGCATAGGCGTACGGGCACCGTTTCAACTGGGGGGGCAAACAACACTTGCCCGAATTTTCAACTGACCTATTAAATAAGTTATCTAAAAAAAATAACTGTCTCGTCCATGTCGTTTACCAAAAGTGTCAATTATTTGAGCGATGTCATTCTTGATGGTAAGGTTAGCGTAGGCACGTTCAATGTTGATCAGTGCAACAGAATATAATCTTTTCTGGCCCATTGTTGAGCGAAGATAAGATTTTATGCGCCGCAATCCACTGAACGACCTTTCAGCGGAGCATGATGTGGCAGGAATGGATGCCAGTATGGTTGCCACCTCATATAGTACAGGTAGTAGGTCGCATAATCCATCTTGAAACATTCTTTCGACAATCCCTGCAGCTGTTTTTGCTCGAGAGCTGATATCGTTATTGACAGAGTTTTGATACATGCTCTGTTCAACTTCAAGAAGTTCTTTACCAACTTTGTAAAATTCTGCTACTACTTCAAAGCTTTTATCCGAAGGGTGCTCGTTGAGCACAACGTCACCCAAAGCACACAAGATCTCTTGATCATTGCTTTCAAATCGTGATTGTATTTCGCTGAGCACTTTGTCCAGGGATCGATAGAATGTATTGATGCGATGATGCGTTTGGGGAGTGATCACATGCGCGGTATTCGAAGATGCTGGTTCACCGATAAGTGCTTGCAAACGACGAGATGGTTTGTTTCGAGGTGCTCTTGCTTCTTTAAATACAAAATCAGATTCTTTGATGTTACTCTTTATTTCATCGGACATAACTTTTGCTCTGTTCCACAAGAGTTCAAAGCATTTTTCATTACGACAGTTCCGCAGCGTCTTCATGGTAAGGTCAGCGTTACGTTTGGCAGTAATAACGTCAATGTCGTTTCCTTGCAGATATTTACTTAAACTGTTTGTATTTAACAATATCACCTTTAAAAGGGTCACACCGAATACAAAATCAAAGTCACAAATGGCATTAATAAGAGCACGGCTATCAGTGTACGTTCTCTTATCCTTGTCATTTGCAAAAGTAAGAAGAGCTTTGACAATTTTCGACATTTGTTCGGTAACTGCTTTTACCGCTTCCCATCGGCAAGACCATCTAGTGTCACTAAGAGACTTAAGCGTGAGAACAAGGTGATCACTATCTACCTCAAGAGAGTGAAACAAGGCATGTCGTTTCGTACTTCCTTCTAGGAAATTGTAGAGACTTTGTAATGTCCCCAAAGCGTTTCTGAGTGGTTCCACATCATTCATGGTATCTTGCAGTGCCAAGTTTAGAACATGCGCGTAACAATGTACATACACCCCTCGCGGTGAGCATTCCTTCATTCTTGCTGCTACGCCTTTTCGTACACCGCTCATATTGGATGCACCATCGAAGCATTCACCCACAATGTTTTCCAACTTTAAACCATACTCAGTGATCACTTTCTTTACAAGTTTAAAAAGAATTTCCCCTTCAGTTGACTCCGTTGAAAAAAATCCAACGAATGTTTCCAATGTTTTGCCATCCAAAACATGTCTTAAGCAAATTGATACTTGCTCTGCCCGACTAATATCTGACGTTTCATCCATAATTAGAGCAAAGTTTCGGCTTAAAAGCACATCGTGAGTAATTCGCTCAATAACAAAGCTGGAAATGATGTCCAAAATTTCGTTTTGTATGGATGGCGACGTCCACTGGGCGTGACACTTTAATTGACTCTGTAACTTCTCTTTAAGCCAGGGAATGTCTTCACATCTGAGGTGCAATAGTTCCAATAGATTACCTCTGTTTGTGTCAGACATTTCACTGATATTTTTTCTGTTCTCTTCATGCCCTCGTAAAGATACGCTTTGCTGTGCAGTATAAAATATGCTGGTAATGATAACACGTAAATACTCCCGATTCCGTTGAACATCTTTTTGGTGGGCTTCCACTAACTGTTTCATTACCGATGTTTTGTGGTTTTCGTTTATCCTTGAACTAATCCACCTTGCCATTGCGTCTTTGTGAACTCTGCTTTTTGCATGTTTTTTCAGTCGGTCACTTTTTTTCCAATTATCAAAACTGAACGTATTATCTGCCATGAACTCTTGACACGCAAAACATACAAAATGACGTTGTTCCATATTATAGCTAATCCAAGGATACGTGTTATACCACTGTGGATTAAAATCTCTGCTTGATTTTTCATGACCGAATTTCTTTCGATTGTATTCTTTCAGTATAGGATGATTAGGCATGCGCGGTGACATTAAGGAAGGTATTGAAGGCTGATTGCTTTGGAAATCCACCCTTGAGTCGTGCAAGTTAAAAGAGGATCTCGACGAGTTAATTGAAGGCTCATTGCTACAACAGGCTTCCACTGATTCTTGAGACCAATGATTAATGGTGAAAATTTCAGCTGAACTTTGCACGTTTAATGATGGGGTTTGGGACTGATTTAGCTTGGTATAATCGAAGGACATTTCCAAGTCTGATAAGATGTTTGACGACTGGTTATGACACTCAACGACTTCGTTTGCGTCCTCTGATTTTTGAGATTGTACAACAGTGATCTTCTCTGTTGGATCTTGTAATTTGGCTGACGACTGATTTTGATTACCGTTTTTGTCCAATGGATGTGCATCATGTGCAATATCTGAACAGGATATTGACGAACAGGAGGTACTTTCACTCGCTGTCGCATTAACCATCGGACGCTTAGGGGGTTTTGCACTGCTAACGAAGAAGCTATTAATTTGTAGCTGATGTTCTTCAACCACAACGCTAAAATTTACTTTTTCACCATTGTGTACCATTTTTATATGACCTTCTTTATAGTCTGAGTCAACTTCTTTTTTGCACGTTAGGCAAGTCACTCGTTGACGATAGTGCCGTTTACGCACCGCTTTTCCGTTACTAGCCGACATGTCACAATGTTACCCACAAACCTGGAAAAACCGTGCAATAACAACTTTACGATGAAGGACGCCAATCCTATAGTTTTGTACTTTAAAACATTTCTGTTATTCAACTTATTTCGGGCTTCATTAGTTTAAAATTTTTAGCATGGCTGAAAAACGTGTTATTTAAATGCTTGACTTTGAAATTGCACTTAAAAACCTATTAAGCGACATAAAAATTCCTGTAACTGCAAAGTTTAGTGAGAAATATTTTAAAATAGGAATATCATAGCCATGTAAAGTTTGTAAATTTCATATATGTATTGGCATTTCATCTATGCGTATATATTAGCATACATTTTTCTACGGTATGTTAATACATATACATTCGGAGGAAATGGGTGTTCATTCAACTTTTGCAGCAGTTTATAAACTGTAGAAATTTTACATGTCCATAATATCCCTATTATACAATATTTTTTCACTAAACTTCGCAATTATGCTAATTTTGGTCAGCTTTTTTTCAACTGTGGAGGCGATTTAACTGATTTTCATTTCTTTGCTTGTATTCAAATTTTTGAGATCACTAAGTAGGCCTATTTAATTGACTTGCAAAGATAACACAAAAATTCAAATTAGAATTCTGTGCGAATAAAATAGACATTAAATCGTACAGATAGTAGCTGAAAAAATCTGTTATTTTTTACCTCACCTTAATCTCTCTAGTACATCCAATTTTTATTGAATACAGCAGTTTTTGAAGAGGAACTAAAGCAAACTGTGGTGTCACTACTTATTATTAATCACATACAAAGTTATTTCAAGTTTTCATTGTGAATTGGCCTGCTATACTTCATGTTTCAATGCCAAAGAAATTTCAAAGTTAATTAATTCTAAAATTTAGTTTTCAACTTTTCATACACACTGCATGATAGAACTATTTTTGCCCGAACGTTTGTGAATCTTTTGCCCGAATAGCTACATCACAGAAATTTTTGGGGGGGCAGCTGACCCCCCTGCCCCCCCGGCCCGTACGCCTATGAGTATAAGTACTATTTGCAAAACGAGTGTGAGGGCTTTACCGGTGTATTAAGATTTCGATCGGCGAGCGGCTTTATACACCGATAAAGCCCGATAACAAGGTTTAAGGCTTAGACTCGGCGAAACTTGAAGAGTTGTCTGTTGAGTCATTGATCGTTTGGCTAAGTAAATTTGTGCAAGGAGTTGCGAAAAAGAATGGAGAACGATATCCTCCACGAAGTATTTACTCGATAGTTAGTGGTCAAGACACTCATCATGATGTTTTATTAATGAGTATTCTATCACATTTACAGCAGGGTTGGTAGATTACCTACATAAATAAGCCAAATTTTTAACAACACTCATTGTTTTCCTTTGTATTTGCCTTTTGTTGTCTGTCTCATAAAATCTACCAACCCTGATTTAAACACAGTGATGTTTGGTTGAATGTTTGTTTGTCTTAACTGTGCCTTGCTTCCTTAAATTCACATGCATGTGAATGAAAAGGCTAGGACAAGCTAACACAAAACATGCACGTGAATTTAAGGAAGCATGGCACAGTTTAGACAAACAAACATTCAACTGTCATATTGGCATTCCTCTAATTCACTTACAACTAAAAAGCTCACGCAGATCGCTGATCTCATCACCTTTCATAACCCCTATGGAACCTTCTACTACCTTACCAACACCGAATGAGAATAACAAGAGTAAAACGCATTCCATGGCAACCAATGACCATCCAGTAGAAAACCCTCAGCCAATCAGACGCTCACGCAGACATCGATCAACACCGCAACAAAAAGCGCGAAGTTTGAAACAATATCCATCTTTCTGATGAAGACTCGAAGAACCGAGTCGAAAGCTCAAAACAATAAAATTTTAATCCAGAGAACACTATAAATTTGTATAAATTAAATTTTTAATAAAATGCCTGGATTACAAATCATCAAATTATTATATATTGATATATATATATATATATATATATATATATATATATATATATATATATATATATATATATATATATATATATATATATATATATATATATATATATATATATATATATATATATATATATATATATATATATATATATATATATATATATATATATATATATATACATATATATACATATATATATATATATATATATATATATATATATATATATATATACATATATATATATATATATATATATATATATATATATATATATACATATATATATATATATATATATATATGTATATATATATGTATATATATATATATATATATATATATGTGTATATATATATATATATATATATATATATATATATATATATATATATATATATATATATTTATATATATATATATATATACTGTCAATCCCGAAAAGGTTGTCCAGGCGAAATATACTATAATACATATATATCGATCACGTGGTTACTGTAATATATGCGTCAACACGAAGATTTTATCATGCGTGTTAATTGCGCGTTCGATTAGCGTGGAAATTAAAACCTGTTTGCAGTATATACTGTACACAATGCCGAGACCATATTCGGCGCATGATTTGCGTTGGAGAATGGTTATCAGACTATTTTATCAAAGGAGGTATAAAGAAATAGCATCACAGTTATTTGTTTGCCCGAAAACTGTATACCGGACGATTACGTTTTTGAATAGCGGTGATGCGAAGCCGTATCGTCTTGGTCGGCCTACTGGAAGCGCGAGTTTATTCGATCATCAACCCAGAGTCTATCCATAATGGATTGTATTCTTCGAACAACTCGAATACGGCTACATGAAATAGCTAACTACATTAACAATGCTACTGGCTCTTCATTTCGTCCACAGACGTTGTGTCACGCTGTTCACATGCTTGGAATGACGCGTAAAAATGTAGGTCATTGAACCGATTGAAGTATTGACATTGGTTGGCTATTGACTAACATTGCAAGTTGTTTTATCGTCAGTGTAGCTAAAATATTAAAATACTACAGATACAACGTATTGCTCTTCAAAGAAATGATGACCTAAGACAGCAATTTAAAGCCGAAATAAGCGTATTTATTCACCAATTCGTATTCCTCGATGAAACAGGCATTGCACGTATTAAGGAACGATCTATACCGCTGTCATAATATATTTTGATGGTCAACATTTTTGTTTATTGAGTTATACTTTTTGTTGAAGGATAAACGAATTACTCGTTAGTATGGATAAAATACTCGTGGGTTGTGCAAGATATTAAATTGTGTTATTATGCCTCTGGGAATTTAAACGAATTGTCTACATGAATGGCAGAAGTATTTTCATTGTTATAATTTGACGTAATTATTGTGTTGCTGTTCGTTTTACATGTAGAAGCTAATTTAAATTCAAAGAGGCATAGCAAGGCAATTTAACAACAATAGTATCATTTCTAAAGGAACACACTTTACAGTACAATCTGTCACAACCCACGAGTAATTCGTTTATCCTTCAACAAAAAGTATAACTCAATGTACAAAAATGTTGACCATCAAAATCTATTATGACAGCGGTATAGATCGTTCCTTAATACGTACAATGCCTGTTTCATCGAGGATACGAGTTGGTTTGGATTGAATACGCTTACTTCGGCTTTAAACTGCTGTCTGAGGTCATCATTTCTTTGAAGAGCAATACGTTGTATCTGTAGTATTTTAATATTTTATTTACACTGACGATAAAACAACTTGCAATGTTAATCCATAGCCAACCAATGTTAAATACTTCAATCAGTTCAGTGACCTACATTTTTACGGGTCATACCAAGCATGTGAACACCCTGACACAATGTCTGTGGACGAAATGAAGAGCCAGTAGCACTGGTGATGTAGTTGGCTATTTCATGTAGCCGTATCTGAGGGGTTCGAAGAATACAATCCATTATGGATAGACCCTTCATGATCGAATAAACTCGCGCTTCCCGTAGGCCGACCAAGACGATACGGCTACGCAATAACTGTGATGCTATTTCTTTATACCTTCTTTGATAAAATAGTCTTTGATAACCATTCTCCAACGCAAATCATGCGCCGAATATGGTCTCGACATTGTGTACAGTATATACTGCAAACAGGTTTTAATTTCCACGCTAATCGAACGCGCAGTTAACACGCATGATAAAATCTTCGTGTTGACGCATATATTACAATAACCACGTGATCGATATATATGTATTATAGTATATTTCGCCTGGACAACCTTTTCGGGACTGACAGTATATACATATATATATATATATATGTATGTATATATATATATATATATATATATATATATATTGATATATATATATATTGATATATATATATATATTGATATATATATATATTGATATATATATATATTGATATATATGTATATATTGATATATATATGTATATATTGATATATATATGTATATATTGATTATATTGATATATATATATATATTGATATATATATATATATATATATATTGATATATATATATATATATATATTGATTATATTGATATATATATATATATATATATTGATATATATATATATATATATATATATATATATTGATATATATATATATATATATTGATATATATATATATATATATATATATATATATATATATATATATATATTGATATATATATATATATATATATATTGATATATATATATATATATATATATATTGATATATATATATATATATTGATATTGATATACATATATATATATATATATATTGATATATATATATATATATATATATATATATATATATATATATATATATATATATATATATATATATATATATATATATATTGATATATACAGGGTGTATCAAAAAAAAGGTAATCGAACTTTGCAGTGCTCTAGCGCGTTCATTATACAATCTACAGAAATCATTCTTTCGCAGGCGGAAAGACCAGGCTTTTAGCTTTCGATTGTCATCATTTGAAGAAAGATTGGGCAAATATAGCCTGCTCGCAGCCCGAAATTTTTGGGGAAAATTACGTAATTTTCCCCAAAAATTTCGGGCTGCGAGCAGGCTAGGGCAAATACGAATCAAATGAAAATAGCCGGTCGAAATCGCATACTTCCACCTCTGAGCATTATCATTAGGGCAGCGAATAAGAAAAGAAAATTTCATTAATCATTTATCTGTCACGAGAAACAATTGACATCACTAATAAAATGCCAGAAGTTTACTACCTAAGCTAAAATTGGTCAATCAATTTTGTAATTTAATTCCCTAATGGGATTAAATTTCAACAGATTTTCAATAAACTCCCAACGGTGAAAAAATGCGATTTCGACCTGCAATTTTTATCGCATTTGTATTTGCTTGATTTTTCTTCAAATTTTATAAAAACGATGGCAATTAAAAGCTAAAAGCCTGGTCTTTCCAACTACGTAAGAATTATTTCTGTATGTTAAATATTGAACGCCCTAGAGCACATCAAAGTTCGATTACCTTTTTTTTGATACACCCTGTATATATATATAATATATATATATATATATATATATATATTGATATATATATATATATATATATTGATATATATATATATATATATATTGATATATATATATATATATTGATATTGATATATATATATATATATATATATATTGATATATATATATATATATATATATATATATATATATATATATATATATATATATTGATATATATATATATATATTGATATATATATATATATATATATTGATATATATATATTGATATATATATGTATTGATATGTGTATATATATATATATATATATATATATATATATATATATATATATATATATATATATATATATATATATATATATATATATATATATATATATATATTGATATATATATATATATATATGTATATATATATATATATATATATATATATATATATATACATATATATATATATATATATATATATATATATATATATATATATATATATATATATATATATATATATATATATATATATATATGTATATATATATATATATATATACCGGATATATCGTGTCTCTCGCGATGCATGTACGTTCTCTTTTGAGAATGCAGTCATGGTCCTAAATTCAAAGGCATTAGCCCAGTACTTTCGTTTTTCTTATGCGCATACACGTTAAAATGACACCGCTCCTCCAAAAAGAGTAAATTGATGCGATGCATAAAATCTCCATCGATAACTTTGCTAGTCTACATGCAATTATAATAACTTTAGCGAGCATTGTGACGTATTTTGCGAGCTAAAAAAACAAATCAGCGGGCTAAAATATATTTTAGCCCGCTGACGTAATAGCCAATGAATAAATTGTCGGAAGCCATTTAAGTGTAGTTGTTTTTTTGAAAAGCATAGTCAAAGTTAAACGTTAAAAGGCCTTTAAAGTTATTATAATGGTAGTAGAGTTGATGTTCTTGGCCATAAATATGTTTTTGGCCCTCCTCAGAGCTCATTTTAACCCTCGTTACGCTCGGGCTAAAATGATTTTGAGTCGGGCCAAAAACATATTTATGCCCGCGAACGTCAACTCTGTTGTTATATTACCGCGGTCAATATACACACAATACAAACGAAATATGTTAGTAATTGCAATATCTCGTTTCGAACGGAAATTCTTCTTCCTATTTTATTAATCACTTCTAGAAATTTAATTAAAATTGTTGTAGCTTAAGATACGGTGCTCAAAATTAATAAAGTAATTTGATTATTTTATTGATGCCCTTCGTCGTCAGCATTAACTTCCCGACACAAACGCGTTTCGCTCGAAACGCCGAAATCTTCTTTATCTTATATTAAACTCACTCGACTAGCAGCTATAAAGTACTATAAAAAACGTAATCCAACTTACAATTGATGCAGTATAACTCTGACCGAACAAACTGCTTTAATTTCGAGTTTAATTTCGAGTTTTGTTAAGATTTGATTAATCACTAATCCGGCACGGAAACGAGCCCACATAACTCATGATTCTTATAACAGGTCATGCAGTAAAGTGTTTTGCAGAGAAATACTTCAAAAGGTCACCAGCAGTTTAAAATATTAAAAAAACAACAGCTTTATTTGAAAAAATATGTTAAAATGTTTAAAAAACATTGAATGAATTAATAGTCGTGTTGGATAAGGTTTACTGCGTGTGTGATTGCGATTTTTCATTAGTACTTCTCCAACCGTGTAATTTCCTGTACTAATCTTTAGCCTGATCCTTCGTCTCCTTAACGAGGTGTCACTAGTTCGTTCTAAGCAAATAATAACTTCAGCAGAAGAAATTTACGAGAAGCGGTAATTTTGAGACGCCTCTAAATTTGTATAATTATAATCTTGTCGTCAAGCGTAACGGACTCACGGCCTGTAAGCAATTTGTTTGCAATTTTCCACTTTGAGAAGTTAAATTTTTAGCGCAATGAAAAAGACATCGGATGTTTATTTAGAAAACCCGATTAAATATTAAAAAGTATTGTTCAACTTTTTAACATTAATGCATCTTTCCCGCTTCGCAGCTTCGCAAACTCAGTGCAAAGATAGTTCAATGAGCAGATTTCCGCAAACGATAACAAGAAGCGTAGACATTTTGAAGGTTTAAATCGAAGAAAACAAGACTCTAGATGTAGCCTAATTGAACTTGTAGCAGAACATTAGCACAGTTGGTGGACATGTTCAAGTGTCTCACAACATTTTTATAATAATTTAGCTAAATTAATATGATTATTGACATTTTTCAAAAAAAAATTATTGCTATAAACTAAATCTATGTCATAAAATATATTTCAATCATGAATCCCTAGAAAGTCAACATGATGTACATTTTATGTAAAGAACTTTATTTGTCGAAGAAACCTAGTGTTCATGTTTTTGAGGTTTTGTTTTAATTGGTGAGATAATAAAATGTCTCAGCAGAACAGGCACAAGTCTAATTGTTGCTCTCATTAACAAAAAAATTCTCCCATTAGTTAGTAATCAAATGTGTAAGTAATTTTGCCCTTAAAGATATGGAGTGCATTTAAGAATTAGTCGCACTATTTTTAACCAATCAGATTGAAAAAACACCATACATTTTAAAAAATGGAAATTAATTTTATATAATTACGCAGTTTGTCATTGACGACAAGCATCAGTTATCGCGCAACCTGCAACGTTCTCGGAACAACAAAGAGTAGTTCCTGTTGGCTCGAAGAAGTTTCTCAAAAGGATAGAATGGGTGCAATTTTCTATGTTACTTTTCTGCTCAAAAGTTTCACAATCCTCGCAGCAATGTCAACACAAACGTATTTTCGAAGAATGTCAAAATACGGTGGTAAGTAAACATGCAGATGTTTGCAATCTTTATTTTCCCTATAACACGTTTGATTTAAGGTGGGTCTATACGTTTTACAATTCACAACATTATAATAATCCAGAAACACAAGTTTCTTGCTTCTACATGTTGATATAAAGACGAAATTTGTTTCAAAGTATTAAATTCGGTTGCCAGGGCAAAACACGTGTATTAGGGTGTAATAAAACTTACGTCTAAATCTTTTCCGACTCATACGCAAGAAAATTCCGTAAATAGTATGATGACATTCACTTAAAGTCGAAGCCTTTGCTTCTGCGGACGAGAATGTACGTGCGTAATCGCATGGCGCTGAGTAAAATGAACGGTTGATTTCATGTGCGTTTTCAACTATTCACATGAAAAGGTTGAAAAAATGAGCTGTATACAGTTTCCAGTCTTTTTCATTATTAGTTTAAATTGCTCTTCGTGTCAAATGGTTTTCTGTTTGACTTCAAGAAAAGTCGATTTTGTTTCTAATTTTAGTACCACGCTATTTTCAATCAGCAGGCCGCCAGGAAATTTCATGTACAATCAGTTTCAAAAGTAGTTGGGACACATGCGGTTTCACATGACATGTGTTTGTCCACAATTATCCCGGCCCTTTAAAAATTTTCCCTCCTCTCCCCCCCCCCCCCCCTCCCCAATTCAATGTTGGTGCCGATTTCTGAATATGATTTCTACCATTATTTGCAGTAAACGCGTACCAACATTGAATAGGGGGCGAGGGGGGAAAGAAGTTTTTCAATATTTTAGTTAAAATTGTGATTTGTCCCAACACATTTGAAAGTGATTGTATGTAAATTAATACGCAAAATATTCATGCTTTCGCACTTGTAGTCGTGGCTCAAAAGAGAACAGTTTAAACATACCAAAACACACCGTTTATAATTTCGTTGAATGATTATGGAATGTTTATCGTAGACCTACATTCACTGGTCTTTTCACTAATTCCCGTAGCTTCATTTCTCTTGCCTACAAGCGCTCTTTAGTCTCATGTTTACTACATCGAACTGTTAACCTCTAGCTGTTCCAGCCATGAGGCACCCACGTTCAACTTGAAGTTGTTTGAAATCTGCCCGATCGTCTTGTTCATCGCTTTCTTAACAATATCTTCGAACCCAAACCCACTGTTCACACAATTCCTAAGAAAATTGTCTATTTCTGCCTTCCCTTCACTGGCTCACACTCTCTTCCAATTCGCAATCAAATCACCTAACTTTGCAATGCTGCTTATCCACATCTCAACATTCGATTTGTATTTCGCTCCTCTACACGCATCTCCTCTTTCTTTCCTTTTAAGGATAAAGTCCCCAAGTTTATGAGATCTTGTATTGTATACTTATTTCAAGTGTTGATGCTGTTCCGCGTCGTAAGTGCGTCAAACCACGCGCCATTTACCCACCAGAGTATCAGAACACTTGGGAATCTCTTCTTTAACAGTAAAAGCGTCATCCAATCCAGTCATGTCGAGCATTTTCTCTTATTTAAATTCTACCGGTCACTCTGCCAACTTTGACGATTTTAAAATTCTCTCCTGTTGCTCCGACACTTATGAATTAATGATTCACGAAAGCCCTATTTCAGTTATCCAAGCTCAAACCCTCTCTTGACGTACAGGGCAGCTCAATTCCGCTCAACCACCTATATAATTCGCTGTTTTTGTGTGTGTTTTGTCCCCCTGTTTGTATCGTCCTGTTGTGTACTATTCTTTACTCTGTTATCCTTCATCATCCTTAATGCTTTGTAATATGACACCATGTGCATAGATAATAACTAGCTTATATATACATTCATAATCTCATGCAATAGATTTATACTATTAGTCTGAAGATACGAAACGTTAGAAATAAAATTATTTTAAAATCTTAATAGTATATTGCTTTAATGGCCTTACTAAAAGTTATATGTTAGGTTCTAATATTTATTATAAAAATCCGTTTTCCGCCTGGCAAATCTATGGTTACGATATTGCTCAATCGAAATAGCCAAGAGGCGAAATTTACATAACAAAACAATCACAACGTTTTGTTTATCTCTGTGTTTAATAAATCGTAAATTTGTACTCCATGAAATATTAGGTATCTATCCACAATATCTTTCACTAAGCCGCATCATGCAATGGCATGCAATGGATATATTTTGGAATGAACAAAGATGAAAGCCCATAAAATCTCGTGCTTTTATTGGCCAGTGCCCATGTTCTGCAGACTGAATTTTGCATGCATTCAAGTTTGAATAAACATTTATACACAGCATGAGATGATATTTTTCTATGATGGTGGTATTTGAAGTACTTGGTTTTTTATTCAGAGCCCTGTATATACGATTTATACATCTCCATGGGTTCACGACGGATAAATTAATCTCCACTCAAATGATCACCTAGTATGACATCAAAATTTTATTAAGTCGTATCACTATCAAATACACTCTTAAAATTAAAATTAAGACACCACCAAATAAAATCGTTTTGAACAGCTGTCTTTTATCAGAAACACACATGTACTTTGTGTTTTGATAAAAGAAACTCAAACAGTTTGTTTGAATATTTTTTATTTTCAGTCCCGCCTGGTATGCCATTGCTAAAAAGGCCAGCTTACCAAATAATCCAAGATTTTTGGATTATTTGGCAACTTGGCAATCAGAGTTTGCCCGAGTCCCTCACGCGTGCAAGAGTTAAACACAGGAACCCGCGGGACACGAGGATGTTAAAACTACAGGCATGGCTGTGTAACAATGATGCGTCTGTATATTTGCGTCTCTCGGTTGCACGAGTCATTTAAAGAAATTATAAATGAATGACAGAAAGAAATTATAAGCCATTGATAGGTATAATGGCACATTTATTTTAGTTTGCTTCAAGTTTTTCTACATATCATGTGAAAATCATGCTCCCTAGTGGCTCACTAGTAAAAAATAACATGGGTTCGTTTTTTGTACTAAAATTAGAAACAAAACGGCTCCTTTTTGAGCGTGCTTAACACGTCTTAAGTCAAGCAGAAAACTACTCAAGGAAAATCGGCCTAAACAAAATTCGAATTCGTATTAAGAGACATCTAAACTACAATATTATTAACGGAAGAACTAATCCCTCGAGAAGCTAAGTGGGCATACATTTTTCACCCTCTGCCTCCCTGAGTATACTGGAAAATCAAATAATATATATATATATATATATATATATATATATATATATATATATATATATATATATATATATATATATATATATATATATATGTATATATATATATATATATATATATATATACATACAATATATGTATATATTTCTTCATGGGAAGTGCTGAGGTATGGCATTTGCACACAAGTTAATTTGTTTTCACAAAACGAACGATTGCAGCAAGCAAGTTGGTTTTGAGAACATAAATCAACAAGTGTGTAAGTGCCATAAAAAAGCACTTCCCATGCACGAACATGAAATGTGATAATTTTTATTTTTAATTATTATTTGTCAGTATTATAAAAAACAACAAATAAAATCAAAAAACAAAAAACAACTTGTGGGCACCAGGCTTTAAACTATCCATAAGGAGGAATGGACTTCAGCAATGGATCATCATCAAATCATCTGGGTCGTTATCTTTATTTTAGACAAAAGCTTATAAATTCTCTCTTAATTTGTTTCTAAATTCGCCATAAATTGTAAATACATGCATGTAGGTTAATATTTGTTATATATTGTTTACAGAAGGTCCAGGAGAAGGTTATTCACTCAACTGGCATATATTTTTAACCTGCTTTCTCCCTCTCCTTCTCAAATTTTCGAAAACATGCAAGCTCTTTATGCTTAAGGAGGAAACGTGGGCGTGTGGGTGTTCAAATAGCATGCATTCCTTTTTTTGTTTAGGTTGTTTACCTGAAATCTATTTTTGTGTTGGCAGGCCGAAACTATTTCCGATCTTTAATTAAGCAAGTTATTTTTTTTACTTTCAAAATACCATAGCTATAGCTATGTACACTCATAACTATATATACATATATACTCAATCAGAAAGTTTACACCAAATCAGTCCTGAAAAGCACTTGCAATAGTACATTGACTCTTCAAGGTGTAAATTCACTCGAATATGGTGTCCCTATGGAGGCAACCAATTTACAACAAATCAGTGCGGGAAAACACTGTCAAGTGTATGTTTACTCTTAAAGGTGTGAATTTACGCCACTTTAGTGTTCCTATGGAGGCAAGCATTTTACACTGAATTTGTGTAAAGTAACACTTCTTAGTGTTGGTTTATTTTTTCAAGTGTAAACTTACACTTGGGCGGTGTATATAACTTACACCCGTTTGGTGTTGCTTTACACCACTATAGGTAAATTAACCTTTATTTCTGGTGTATATTTACACTAAGTTGGTGTCCCACGGAGCCAAACATTTACACCAATTTTGGTGTTGGCCCAACACCTGAAAATTTAAAGTGTAATGGAGTAGATGGTTTGGAAACTCATTAGAATAACAATATAACTCATTATCTATGTTGGTCAACGTTTATTCAAAAATATGGCTCTTCTTCGTCACGTGTGTATTGTGTTTTCGCCAAATCCACCAATAGAAATTCTTAAATTACCCTATTGTTCAAGTTGCGGATGGCTAAATTTCCTAAAACGTTGCTATTGGTTAGTTAGGTGAAAATACAATACGCACGGGACGACGAAGGACCTCATTCCTGCATAAACCAGAACAAAAACATAGATAATGACTTATATTGTAGTTCTAATGAGTTTCCAAACCATCTAGCTCTATTAACTATGAAAATACTAAGTCTTTCCTCCAAACATAAATTACATCTTTTTGGATCCTCCAATGTAAGAAATAAACTTATTTTTGGCCACTTTATGGTGAAATTCGTTTTGTTTTGCTTTCAGTGCAAAACGTGTTTCGAAAGTTCCGTTTCGTTTGAACTTTTTTTTGCGTAAAGGATTTAATATGATTCCTGTATCGTAGGCTTCTCGTTGCATCCAGACGATATTATATCCAATCATACAGTCCATTCTGAAACTGAATGTTCGTTGATGTGTCTTCAAAAATCAACATGCGTGGGTTTCAACTACAAAGCTACAAAGTCAGAAAAATATGTCATAAATTGTCAACTCAGCAACAAGACTCAGGGAAAAAAGAATGTCGCGAATGACAAAACTGGAGAGTGGAAGTTTTATCAAGATATGCGAACAACTGTGAGTGAAAGTAGAATTTTGATAAGATTATTCAATACTGTGGCCAGAGACGTGCCAGGCTGAAAACCTATTCTTATACTAAAGATATAAATGCCAACATAATGCACTAAGTAAAGCCACAAAAGCCGGATTTAAATAAGAAAATATTTATTATGACGTTTCGTCTTAACCTACGTTTACTGATTTATTCACCAACTTTAACAGTTTTATTCCTCTTACCTACAAACTGAACTTAGTTTCTTGTTAGATTAATCAATCTTTTTTCTTGCTATGAAAACTTTTATTCACAGCTTGAAGTTGTCAGAAAGTTATTTAACTCGAATTAATGGTTTTCCCTCTCACATGTTCGACTTTCCCCATTTTTCGCCGCTTCCTCGACCAAACCTTTGACCCTAAACCGCCTGTCCTGACCACCCCTAAGAAAATAATCTATTTCTGCCTCCCATTCAAAGGGATACATTCTCTACAGATCAGCACTCAAATCAACCGACTATGCAACGCCGCTTTTCCTCATCTTGACATTAGATTTGTTTTTCGTTCTTCAAGACGAATTCCTGCCTTTTTTCCCTTCAAGGATAAAGCTCCCAAATACTTGAGAACCAGTGTGGTATACTTATTCAAGTGTCGATGCTGTTCCGCGTCGTATGTGGGTCAAAACCACGCGCCATCTAAACAATAGGATATCGGAACATCAGGGTATTTCTCCAATCACTGGAAAACATTCAACCAACTCAGCTATGTCTAGTATTTTGTCCGATATAAACGCCTCTGGGCACCCAGCTAACTTTGACGACTTTCAAATTCTTTCTTTCTCCTCTGGCTCATACGGAGTAATGATCTCTCATTAATAAATACAAACCTAATCTAAACGTTCAAGGCAGCTCTATTTCTTTTAACCTCCTCTAAATTTGTCGCATATGTTGTGTGCATGTCTGTTATGTTGTGCGTGTTTGTATATTGTCACGTATCCACCATCACACGTCCATGTCTTGCCCTGATTATACCTAATTATTGTCTCTTGTTATTTTACACCTTGTAAATATAACACTATTAGCCTAGATATATATCCAAATTTTGTATGTAATATTATCCACTTGTCTGAAGATGTCTTAAAGGACATTGGCAACGAAAATTTTTATTGGCTATTTTAAAAGTGTTACGTAACTTATAATGGATATGATAACAATTCGCCATCAAAATCCTCTCTTCATGAGTTATGTGCGTTTCAAATTTTAAATTAGGCGCCATTTTGAATCAATTTGTCAAAAAATTTTCAGTGAGCTAAATTGGGGGATGTGACGACATAGGATGGGCTGCCAAATGACAACAATATAATTTAGTAGAGTGGTATTGTAGTTTGAAGCGTTTACTAAAGGATTTGTAGTTTTTGATGAGAGTAATGGATAGAATTCATGAGAACCAAGTAGGAGAGATATTACTCTATCAATTTGAGTCGGAGCCGCCGACAAAAACAAGCGATGCTGGGGACGACAATGATACTGATCAAAGTGATGTTACAACCTCATCTGATGAGGATGTCGATCACGAGTTTGAAAGAGCAAATGCTTGGTGCCTTTTAGATCTTAGTTGCTGTAAATGCGGTCATTGTTCATTATCCACTAAGGCTGTTGAATGTTTTTGTAGCCACGAGAAGGCGCTGGAGTACGAGTGCGAAGTGCAAATCGCGCGGTACAAATTACATGCAGTATTTGTCGCCTACATTGTATATTAAACTAATTTTTCATGACTGAAAATGTACAGAATATGTATATAAGTATTCCCGCAATACAACATTTCATTTGTAATACATGCTATTGCAACACTTGTCCGATTTTCCTATGCGGCAGCGTGAGGTATATAGTGTCTGGGATCAAGTTTTTTGAGTGTGAGGGTTGAGATTATTGTCAAACGCTATGCTTGCGAGTATATTTAAAATTTGATTAAAACTTACCCTCATTAACTCGTATCATTTCAAAATTACACCAATTCTTCCATGCAATGGTTGTTAGTGAAGAAATAGAGCTTATATTCAAGCGCTTTTGTACTGAAAATTTCGATTGAATACATGAAGTAGAAGCTTATTTTCAAGCACTGTAATATTGTCGGAAATTTCCGTACGAACACGCTATTGACACTATTCTCACGCTTCAGCGAATTGAGTGCGCATAGTTGAGAAATATAGCTCTCTAATAAAAGCTTTTCAAAGCGATTCTGCTGGTACAATTGCCAAGACCCAATCCGTAGAAAAAGCGGAGATATTTTCAATGAAATGTAACTGTTTACAATGTATGTTTATTCAGACAATGAAATTTACCAATATTTTACAAGATATCACATTTCATATAGTCTAAACGGCCGTACATCGGCTGCATTGCATTCTAAAGCCCAAAAGACATTTTGATAAAGCTTTAAACGCCACTTCGAATGCTGGTATTTGTTTTCTTTTGCGTTGCGTAAAACCCGAGCTATGCCACGGCACAGTCATCGTTCCTTGAATAGTCTAATGACAGGAAAGAGTTTTAACAGATGAAATACGCGCGTTTATTGCAAATATTTTTAAAAATATGGCCGCAAGGCAATGAGGTAGAGCTGTTGTACAATTATCCAACTCGATTTACTCGTTAATTTCCATTTCAACAAAATATTCATGCTACAAGTTGTAAAGTCAATAATAATCAATATTGTCTGATTTTCCGAACCCACTTAAGTCGTCACAAATGTATGCAAGCATAAATTAGCATACGCGCAATTTTTCAAAATGGCGGACGACTGTTTAACATTTTCATAATTATTTACAAGATCTAAACGCGACAAACGCACAAAAACTAAAAATTAAGTATTCCGTAGGTAAGTTTAATGGATATAACTAATTTTTATTTCTTATATGATATAAGAAATAAAAATTTTCGTTGCCAATGTCTTTTAACTTGATAAGACGAAACGTCACATAAATATTTTCTATTTTAAATCTTTACTCAAAGTATTACGTTGGGCATTGATCTTTATTATGAGATTTTGATAAGATTAGACTAAAATGATCTTAATTATCTACTATACAGGGTGTGTAATAAAAAAGTAGACAAGTTTAAATCGGCTCTCAACCTCCCGAAGCGACTTGAAGTATGCATGAAGTTTTTTATTAATATACATTGCTTGGGTACTTACGGTGTAGAATAATAAACCCAGGGGTGTACTTTTTTGAAACACATTAAAAATGGCTTGCGCGGGGAATTGAAATGCTTAAAAGTAATTTTGAGTTGGTATAGGTAGAAAATATGTCAAGTGTTTTACTGCTGTTCAAAATTTCAAGAAATTTGATTGAGTTTAAGCCATTCAGAAGGTCGTGCGAACGTGTATTTTTCTCAATAAGAATTTTATTTTTCTGAAGAAATGTTCCGATTTTAATTGAATGTCCCTTGGGAGTTGTATGCAAAGTAAGTAAATACATAAATTAAACATGCACAAAGCTAACTTTGCTAAAAATATTGAAGTTCGCACGACGTTTTGAACAGCTTAGACTCGAGTACATTTTCAGAACTTTTGTACAGCAACACAACACCCGACAAATTTTCCATCTACCTAGTCAAAATTACTTTCAAGCATTTAAGTTTTGCCCGCAAGACATATTTAAATCACCGTAAAAAACAGAACTCCCACCCCGCGGGTATTGAAGTTTCAAATTTCTCATTTTTTTGGTTTACTCTAGATTATAAGTACCAAAACAATCTATTTTGATATAAAACAAAAATTTGTCTAAATTTATCTAAAAATAAAAATTTGTTTAATTTCTTTTATACACCCTTATTGTTATAATTACGAAGAAAACCTCTTTATTACGAAATATTTTTGACTTTGTAGGCAACTTCAGGCCAGTCAAAATTCATTCCAGGAAAATCTTGTAAAGGTATCTTAGCAGCAAACAAATTTGCAGTTTCAGGAATTTACTGGATCCAGCACGCGTCTAAAAAATCATTTCAAGTTTACTGCGATATGGAAACTCTCGGTGGAGGCTGGACATTGGTTTACAGCTACACCTTTACAAACTACGATAGTTTTAAGTCAGACAGCAATGCCGTAACCCCTCGTCCAAACTGGCCTACTCCTGAAGCCAATGTCTCTGTCTCAACCACTCCTCCACTCAGCGAGTCATCACTTGGGGCTCTAGACTGGAATGTATGGAAAGACGTAGGACAAGAGTTTATGGTCAAATCAACCATCAACGATTGGATTGTTTGTCAGCAAAATAATGGAAGTATTGTCACAAAGCAAAGTGGATCAATAAGTTGCAAAAATGTCAAGAACGTGGCGACAACTTGTGCAGGTTTGGTACCAAATAGAATTAGGTGGTTTCCTCATGCACCAATTCTCGTTGCTTCAAAAGCTTATTATCGCTTTGATGGAGACACAGATCGTCACTGGCCAAGACATGATCCTTGTGGTGATGGTGAAGCTAATCACAAGAAAGGAGTCAGCAACCCTGGTGGACAAATCTATCTTCGTTAGAAGTCAGTTTCCTACATTCAGTATTTTCTAGAACATGATAAGAGAGCATGTACAAGTAATGGCCACATAAATAATATGTAATTATAGCTTCTTTTTAAACACCTGACGTTTTAAGTCCATATTATTAACACTGCATTATGTTATACACACAATATAGAAAATTCACCAAACAAAGCAGAGGGTAGTGAATTGATACACATGTCCTTTGGCTTAATAACATTTTCTTTCTCTTTACTATAATATTTACTTTGATATGATTAATTGAAATGAATTTTAAAAATATGATAGTTGTTTGTACGGGAGCACATAAAATATATAGAAAAGTGTAGAGCGTTCTCATCTGACGTCACGATCGCCATGTTGGTGTACCAGGACAGGAGAGAGGTACACCACATATGGCTGCAAACTTCATTGTTGTTCGAATCTCCATGGGGACTGAGAGACTACGCTTTATAGCAGGTGACATTATACAGGCGTTTACTACGTGTGGGGCCACTTTTATACAACACTCACTCGTAGAGTCCATGGCTGTTGTTGATAGCGAGGTTTAAATATGAAAGTACAGGTTGATTGCGTTTCATTGTATGTTACTATAAAGTCTATTGTGAAATTTGTATTGTTGTTACACTACGCTGACTATTTAACGTGCCATTTTGAACAAATTCCTATTTTCGTCCTTCAATGTGATTGGTTCGTATTGTCTAAGTAGCCCCGCTTATAGTAGAAGCATTGAGAATTAAGGCAGGACACGCCTGCTAAGGCGTTCAGTTCTCCTGCCTAGGAAAAGACGGACACTAAGAGGAATTTCGTAACAAAGGCGACTCCGTCCCGTCAATGTTTGTCGTTTTATCAAAACATTTTAACTGAGAATTTTGGAACGGGAACCTTATTGCCGTGTTTCGGTATACATGCTAAAATGTGCGTTCTAAACGTTGTGTCGTTGTTGTTAGCAAACATAGCAATGTTTTGGGATGGCAAGCAGCCAAGTGCCTTGAAATTTGTCGAACTTGGCACTTTGAAACATTTTTCCTGAGCATTTTTGCACCAAGGACCTTCTTGCAGTTTACATGCTTCAATATACATGTTAAAATGCACGTTTTGGGGATATCTTTTTCTAAAATTAAACGAGGTTAATTTAAGATTTAAAAATATAAACGCGTGTGTTACGAAGCAGTACATTAATAGCATAAAAATAGCTAAGTTAAGTTCTCCAGGCAAGGTAAACACTAGATGCGTCAGTGGGAAAGATAATGGGCATATTTGGTTGCTAAGGAAAGATAAAGAAAGTAAAAATTTGTATATCTTTCACGACCTGTCAGTTATCTTTTCCATTGGGCTCACAACATAACTAATGATACTTGAACTTGTCAATGTTTGATAAAAACAAAATACAAGGAGGTCGGATTTATTTAGATAAGAAAAATTCCAGTGGTGCACAACCTTTGTACTTGCACGTGCACAGGTTTGAGGCATTACTGTCAATCATTTGTAGAGATATTTCGCGCGGTCAGATAATAAAAGTGTTACGTCATAAAAATGTAGTATTGTAAAATTGTAGGATAGTAAAAGTCAAACATTGAAGTTGAGTTCATATATATAGAGATATTAAGTTTTACTAAGGAAATCAACGAAATAAGTTAAGTTGTGAGCATTTTTTAAATAATTTTGACGGAGCATACGACCGACTGACACAGTGCGACAACGCCTTAAATAAATAGAGGAAAAGAGCTGGTACGAGAGTTCAGAAATCCAAAACCTAGAACCTGATAGGCTCAGCCTACATCAGCCCACCATTCTGTTCACATGCACAAAAGCTCCTACGACCGTTAGTATAAAAGACCGCCCCAGCTGAATCCCGAGCAGTTGCTGCAGAATAGCCGAGAAGTGAAAACTCTACTCAAACGAAGAGACAGAAACAGAAAAGAGAGACCAACAAACTCAGAAGAATACATATTAAATAAAAAACATATTATTATAACACGTGTGTTATTCGTGCTTATTATCCATAATATATATGTATTATAGAAACTGATATTTTCTATTCAAAAGATTGCCTTTACCCAACCTAAATTTGGCTCACTTAAACGTCAAGCGCCTGGCAAAGAGCACTTTACTTTTGCAAAAACCCAAAACAAAACGTCATCGTGTACGATACCGTGTGTACAGTATATGAAAATTACTTTGCTTTTTGAAGCCAGATCTAATAATATAAACCCTAATAAACCAGCAGTTTTTAATTTTTCCTTCAAATAAGCAAAGAATAGAAGCCTATCTTTTCAAAATCTCAAAAAGTTAATATAATGTAAATGCAACTTACCTAGCTGTTTGTTTTGGTATAACTGCCGTGTCTTTTGCTTGCATATTTCTCTTTCAAAAATATATTTTCGGTTTTTTATAAAATTGTAAATCTTTGTAAACATGGGAAATTGCCCAACGTGTCCAATTTAAACCTAAAATAGACTTTCAACCACCAGACACAGCCAGCAACTTGAAAAAAATCTCGCCGAAAAGTTTGCCGGCTGTGAACGAATTCACTGCTATGTAAACACAGGCTCGCACTGATTGGACGAAACAGTTTTTTCACGTGTGAAAAAATCTTTTCATGATTCTGATTGGATAACGCTCGTTAACAACAAATCACGAAACGGCTTTTCATACCAGAAAAATCGTGCCTAAATATCAGTATCTATATAATAAAAACAAATTTCTTAATGGGAAGTGCTTGTGTGCTAAATGTGTGAACACAGAGCTCGCTTCTGACACCAAACACGACAAACAAAAAAAAAACTGACAATTATACAACATCACTGCGCGACTACGCCTGTAAGCCGGAGTAATTACTCCGCCTGCCGTAGGCGAGGCGGAGTTATAAATTCGCCCCGTTTCTGTTTTTTTTTCGGTGTCAGAAGTCGGTGCCGCCGCTCATGGGTGATACCGCTGGGCACAAGCCGCGTGAGCCGACCTAAACATGGCGTTTAAACTCAATTTCCAGCGGAATATGTCAACAAAACACACATTTTAACATGTATGCTGCAACATCTAAACCGCAAGAAGGTTTTACGTGCAAAAATTCCCATGCAAAATGTTTTAAAACGACAAATTCCATCGCGAAACTTTACCGAGGAGCGATGAGAGCGTGCTTCCGTCATTTTCTGTTGTATTCCTACTTTTAAGGAAATTAAGAAATTTCTACACAAGAATCAAACGCAAATTCTACTGAAGTATCTATATACAAAACACAATTTTTAACATGTAATAGTGAACAAAAAGGGACAGGAAGGTTCTTTATCAAAAAATTGCTCCAGAAATGTTTTAAAATGGCAAATTTTGATAAACTCCATCATTCCATGATTAAGGAGTGAGTCTAGGAAATGTGTTCCTAATTCTAAACACGTTGTGATTTCTTTCCTTGGTTTTCTATTTCTACCTATGTTGAGATGCTAATATTTCGTGCAAAATGATTTATTTGCTTGTGGGATCTCATATAATTATAAAAGGTAAGAGACATTTTACATTCCAATTCCAGAAATACATATGTTAGTCTAAAGTTCCCAACAAATTATATCGTGGAGACTTCAGACTTAATAGCTTAGTCTAATTTTTAATTTTTGCTGTTTTTACGAGCGATTTTAATACTTGTTTTGTTAGAACGTCAACAGTCATAGCTGAGTGCGGC
This sequence comes from Muricea muricata, assembly GCA_963855995.1. Classification (NCBI taxonomy): domain Eukaryota; kingdom Metazoa; phylum Cnidaria; class Anthozoa; order Malacalcyonacea; family Plexauridae; genus Muricea; species Muricea muricata. Next base: position 29,827,978 of record OY979717.1, read on the forward strand.
ATTTTAGTCTTTATCTATAGTATTTATATATAATAACTTTCTTTATATAAAAATTGACATGTTTATTGTTGAATAGTTGACTCAGAGAAAGGATTTCAAATCACCCGGTTAGCGCGAATCTAACCAGTATAAATAGTGTCAGATTGGTCGGGCAGGCGCAGTGTTTTTACTAGACAGATTACCAATCTCGCCAATCTGAGCATCTAACAAAACTACTAGTGCCAGTCTGCTGTTTATCAATATCGCTCGTTCAAAATGGCGACTAACGAAGCAGTGACGAAAGAAAAACAAGTATTATGGGTGGAAATTCAGTCGAATATGTTTATGCGATATATGTCATACCTATTTACCTGAATGTATTTTCATCCTCATCAATATTTTATGTGGAAATATGGATTATTTAGTGTTTGCAGTGGCTGTAAAGTGAATTTTGAAGATGAAATATTTATTGGAACCTAATGGCTAAATGCGCATTTAAAATGGACAAATATTTGACGGTATATTTCCACATTTCGGTTATCAACTGATGAGAATAGACTTATATTAAAGATAGAACTAATAAAAATTATACATATGAAAAACTTTAGCAAAATTATACATTATAGATATGAATTATGCATGTGAAAAATTATACATATATATGAATATAAACTATACATTGTATGAAAACACATAATATGTACTCACTTCCTGTGCATATTGTTGCTGCTGAGTGCACCCTTTTAATAATTATTATGATAATGCAAATATCTGTGGTATATCTCAATTCATCTATTTTTTACATTTTGAGCAGTTTTGAAGTTTATTCTTTCACAACACAATTTTATATTATAATTAATTTAATTGTGCATTACACTCAAGATTCACAATTAATTATTATGCAATAAATACAAGGCCTGAAAGGCATATGCAAGGAATGCCGGTAACATAGTTTGCCACACGGCTAAAAATTTAGACGTCTCAATTTAAATTTTTCACTTGCATTAACAGTTGGTTATAATGGCTAGCAATGAACATAACCCCCCTTAGCACCAATTACTTTATTTAGTCTATTGGTGTTTTAATGGTACCTTTGTCTACAACAGCTTTGAAACTTTGAACTGCTTCACAAAGGAAATTCTTCAATGAGTATTGCTTGCCAACATCATAACTTTTCATAATGAGGTTCTGATTGAGGGCTGACAAAAAACTGCTTCCCTAGACCAAACATTTTTCAATGCTCCATATGTGTAACAAGTGTATGGGAAGGGGAATTGTCCATAAAGATGATCATCCTCTAAGTGTTGGTGGTTGCTTCTTGTATGAAGTAGGGAAAAAGTCTTTTTTCATGTCTGACTTAGCTCAGTATAAGCAAGCATGTCAACATTATTGGTTTAATTTTCATGGTTCAATTATTGGCCTAATCTTTCAATTTTTCCAATGCTCATTATGATCTTGTAGCTACTGTCCAGATGTGATCCTGATGGGACTTCAGCTTCATAGAATATCTTGGCACTTTGTGAATGAAGATGTTTTGATAAAGTTTTTTTTACTGAGTTGAATTCCCTAAGAGTAGTCTTTATAATCTTTCCTTCATCTGATTTCCCCTCACTTTATTACTATGTTTAAAAATCTTTTTAGTGTGTGATGGTCTCAATTAACTTTGAAATGTCCAAAGTCATCTTGCTTTGCCTTAAAAACTCTACTCTTCTTTGCTTCTCCTCTGGTTTTAGATCTGTTTTACATCCCATAGTGCTAACTTAAACAGACTGAGTCAGATTTTGGCTAATGTTCGTATTTGTTGCATAATAATTATTTATGTTATTGAGGGGTTTTATGCAAAAATCCAGTAATTTCAAAGTTTACTGTTCCATATTTGCTCCATTGCAAATGGTATAAAATGTAAACAATTAAGTAAAACTCATGTTGCAGGGACCGCGAAGCAATTTTTGGACTGAGGGGGCCGAATGCTTAGCTTCCCAGGGGAGGGGAGGGGGCTGGGTTGTTAAGTGTTTTTCTTAAACTATCTTGCGGTTTCGACGTGTTCATGTTTATTGTTGGGTTTTTTTTTCGTTCTTTATTAGTAAATATTGGAAAAAATATATGTATGTTTTTTCGACGCCAATTCTTTTGCCTCCTTTTGCTGGATTTCAAAGTGCGTTTTCCCAAAATCACAGCCAAAATGTTAATGAGGTGTTCTTGATCTGAGCTGTAACGCTACTTATTGGAAAAACACCAACTAGCACTGGTTATAATTAACCGCCATTCAATCAATCACAGGAAAAATTATTGGGGGGGGGGGCAAGGCCCCCAAGCCCCCCTCCTCCGCGGTCCCTGTGTTGTTTTATTCCGATCGCACACCTGCCTCAGTGCCATGCATTGGGGATAATTATAGCAATAATAATTATTAACAGGGTGTATAGCCTGGAGTGTGTGGCACAATTTGACTAATTTCAGTATATACTGAATACAGCCTTTAGCCTTACTGAATTCCAAACTTGGCAGGACAATTTGCTAACTTCATTTTAAAAATTGAACTTACATAATATTATGAATAAGGTTACATATTAGAGCTTTTGGCTGACGTTTTAATGACAGGGGATTATACAAAAAGGCAACTTATTCAATAAATATTGAACAATGACAACCTTGCTATCAAAAATTATCCAAACCAACAACCGTCATTCAGATGCCAAATTACTGAAACAAAGGGCTAAGACAGATAACGTTGATTAATGCCTGGATTTGCTGTGTAAGCAATTTTTGCTATTGTGTGCAATATTCCCTACATAAAAATGAATATTTACATATAATAGCATTATGTGAGCACCTGTGAAAAAGCGAATTCATCTGACCTTTTGGGTACAAACTAAAGTGCATGAACTTTACAAAGTAAAAATTATTGTGAAATTGTGAAATAGTATAACTAGTAGGTATAACTGTCAAGTCAAAGACTGCAAATCATATTTTTGATTAGATTAAATTAGCTTAGATTTTTTTAAAGAGGATGAATGACCTAGACAATGAGTTTCCTTTCTCCTATAGCCCTTTCTGTAAATTACCCAAGTCTATCGTGATTTTGAGGTAGTTGCATCCACCGCACTTGATAAAGGCACAAGTATGTGATAAATAGGTTATCACATTCGAGACTCGGTAATATCAGTTTTATCTATCGCTCTCGTTACGATATCATATTTTGTCCCTACCTACATAACATACTTCAACCACTGACTCTAACACCATGGTACGTAGCATCTCGCTTAAATGTTCGTATTGGTACTTTGTGCCATTTAAAAAAGGTTTTCGTTTATACCCTCCACTCCATTTGCTTGTTTATCAGACATTTTGAATGATTGCTACAAACTAATGCCTTTAGGGAAATAGTTGCCTGAAGAAATCATCCTCACTGAACGTCTCAATACCACAGCACCAACGTTCAGGCAATTCTTTTTTTACAATATCAGCACAATTTATGTGGTACCACCTCTTACAGTCTGCATTGCTACATTGTACCCATTCCACCTTACGGGAAGTAGGAAATTGACAAGCTAATGCAGAGCACAGTTCATCTCTTTCACTGTCGTCTTTAAGTCTTCAGAAGTTTTTGCTTTTTTGAATATTAGTGAAGCTTGCCATCTTCAACGCAAGATCGAATACCGTATTCTCTAGGAGTCAAATCAGCGTCCGTGTTACAATCTATTAATTAATTAATAAAATTATTTTACTCGAGTTTCGCGCCGTATCCAAAGAAAAAATTCACCAGAATCGATATGGGATTCCCTTGCGAATGGGAACAGACTGTATACAGACTGTTTACATTCACAAGGGAGTGGAAAAATTTTGAGGCAAGAAAGAATCATGATTTTACAATTTATTACGTTGTTGATCCAACCATACCATACTCGTCTTTTACAAAAATATTTCTGGATAATCCACCGAATAGTAGGACCTGCTCATCGTCCACATTAAATCCAGGACTGGATAATAATCCCTTCGCCTACGACTCGCCCACTTTTATCTTTGAAGTATACTTCGGTCCAGAATGGGTAAACAAGGCAATTGAAAATTGTAAATATCGTATTTTTATATCAAAATAATTTATTAAAATTTTTCTAAATTACTTCGACATTAGAACAATAAAATTAGAGATATATGCCTTATTTTGCACTGATAGTTACTTGTATATATTGTGCATTACAGGCAAATTAAGATACACCTACACGAAGCAATTATTTTCATGATGTTCTTCGATCGTATTGGAGGTGGTATGTACCGTGCATTGGAATAATCATCATTTTGTTTTAGGCAAGGTGCTATTTTTCTCATGTCGGGAAACAGTGTTATATGCATGTTCCCACACCTGGAGGAAATAGCAACATTCCTCGTACCTTGTGACCGTGGTCGCAGGAAGTGGTAGAACTGGTGAACTTTTAAAACAAATTCCGGCATGATTATTCCTCTACGCACGCTATATACTTATAATAACATTAAAGAACATCGTGAGAATAATTACTTTCCTTTGGCAAATCCCAATATGCTTGCATGTTAACTTGCACAATACAAGTAACTATTCGTACAATATGGTCCGTAAAATAATTGCGCAGTATAGTGAACGTCGTCGAACATATGATATCATGTATAATAAGTGGAATATAATATTTCGCACAAATTGGGCAAAGATATTTTGGAAACACACTGCATCAAAAATCGTTTTGGAATAAAATCAGTCTGCAGCAGCTGGTATAACCTCGCGCCATTTTTACTACTTCAGATTGGAATCTAATCGAATTTCGCGCCATTTTTACTACTTCAGATTGGAATCTAATGGATCTCGCGTCGCTTGTTGCATTAGATTTTCGGAATATGTTGAATTTATGTCAGCTACGACATTAGAAATAGCTATGATTGAATTTATTCCAAACAGTATACAAACGATTTCCTCCAGTTTGTTTTTAAATGTCTTTGCGCAACTTATGCGAAAAATTTGCCAGTGGTTACTTGTATATATTGTGCAAGTTAACATGTAAAATAAGTTGGGATTTACCAAAGCAAAGTAATTATTCTCACGATGTTTTTCAGTCTTATTATGGGTATATAGCGTGCCTTGGAGTAATCATAAATTTATTTCAAAAAGTCCACGAGTTCTACCACTTCATGCGACCACTAAAGTTGTCTAATAAGTAAACATTTTATTTATATTCAGTGGTCGCAGGAAGTGGTAGAACTCGTGAATTTTTGATTTGATCGAAAAACCAAATTTATGATTATTCCTACGCACGCTATATACCTAATCACTTGGCTTTGGTAAATCCCAATATGTTTGCATGTTAACTTGCGCAATACAAGTAACTATTCGTACATATGGTCCGTAAAATAATTGCGCAGTATAGTGAACGTCCTCGGACATATGATATCATGTATAATAAATGAAATATAATATTTCGCACAAATTGGGCAAAGATATTTGGAAACACACTTCATCAAAAGTCGTTTTGGAATAAAATCAGTCTGCAGCAGCTGTTATAACCTCGCGCCATTTTACTACTTCAGATTGGAATCTAATGGAATCCCGCGTCGCTATCTTCAACTTCATTATAATCTTCCACCATTTTTACCACTCAATATATTTTGAAATGGAATCAAATCTCACGTCATTTTTACTACTTCAGTTTGGAATCTAATGAAAACTCACGCTATTTTTTTACCACTTCAGATTGGAATGTAATGGAATCTTGAATTTTTTATTGCGTCATTTCTACTACATGTACATCAGATCAGATTCTCATGAAATCTCGGGCTACTTATACTGATAATTTTATGACAGCTTCAGTGAGCGCAGGATGTGGCAGCACTCATGAAGATTAAAAAACTTTCGTGATTAATCCCACGCACGCTATATACCCATAATAATACTTAAGAACGCCGTGAAAAAAATCACTTTCCTTTCGCAAATCACAATATACTTACATGTTAACTTGCACAATATGTACAAGTAACCATTGACAAATTTTTCGCATAAGTTGCGGAAAGGCATTTAAAAACAAACTGCAGAAAATCGTCTGTATACTGTTTGGAATAAATTCAGTCATAAAAAAGTTCACGAGTTCTACCACTTCCTGCGACCACTGAATATAAATAAAATGTTTACTTATTAGACAAATTAAGTGGTCGCATGAAGTGGTAGAACTCGTAAACTTTTTAAAATAAATTTACGATTACTCCAACGTGCGCTATATACCCATAATAAGACTGAAGAACATCGTGAGAATAGTTACTTGGCTTAGGTAAATCCCAATATGCTTACAATATGTTAACTTGCACCGCAATATATACAAGTAACCATAAAGGCATTGGCAAATTTTTCGCCTAAGTTGCGCAAAGACATTTGAAAACAAACTGGAGAAAATCGTCTGTGTACTGTTTGGAATAATAAAATGTCGTATCTGGCATAAATTCAACATATTCCGAAAAGCTAATACAGTAAGCGACGCGACATTCCATTACATTCCAATGTGAAGTAGTAAAAATGGCGCGAGATTCGATTAGATTCCAATCTGAAGTAGTAAAAATGGCGCGAGGTTATAACAGCTGCTGCAGACTGATTTTATTCCAAAACGACTTTTGATGAAGTGTGTTTCCAAATATCTTTGCCCAATTTGTGCGAAATATTATATTTCATTTATTATACATGATATCATATGTCCGAGGACGTTCACTATACTGCGCAATTATTTTACGGACCATATGTACGAATAGTTACTTGTATTGCGCAAGTTAACATGCAAACATATTGGGATTTACCAAAGCCAAGTGATTAGGTATATAGCGTGCGTAGGAATAATCATAAATTTGGTTTTTCGATCAAATCAAAAATTCACGAGTTCTACCACTTCCTGCGACCACTGAATATAAATAAAATGTTTACTTATTAGACAACTTTAGTGGTCGCATGAAGTGGTAGAACTCGTGGACTTTTTGAAATAAATTTATGATTACTCCAAGGCACGCTATATACCCATAATAAGACTGAAAAACATCGTGAGAATAATTACTTTGCTTTGGTAAATCCCAACTTATTTTACATGTTAACTTGCACAATATATACAAGTAACCACTGGCAAATTTTTCGCATAAGTTGCGCAAAGACATTTAAAAACAAACTGGAGAAAATCGTTTGTATACTGTTTGGAATAAATTCAATCATAGCTATTTCTAATGTCGTAGCTGACATAAATTCAACATATTCCGAAAATCTAATGCAACAAGCGACGCGAGATCCATTAGATTCCAATCTGAAGTAGTAAAAATGGCGCGAAATTCGATTAGATTCCAATCTGAAGTAGTAAAAATGGCGCGAGGTTATACCAGCTGCTGCAGACTGATTTTATTCCAAAACGATTTTTGATGCAGTGTGTTTCCAAAATATCTTTGCCCAATTTGTGCGAAATATTATATTCCACTTATTATACATGATATCATATGTTCGACGACGTTCACTATACTGCGCAATTATTTTACGGACCATATTGTACGAATAGTTACTTGTATTGTGCAAGTTAACATGCAAGCATATTGGGATTTGCCAAAGGAAAGTAATTATTCTCACGATGTTCTTTAATGTTATTATAAGTATATAGCGTGCGTAGAGGAATAATCATGCCGGAATTTGTTTTAAAAGTTCACCAGTTCTACCACTTCCTGCGACCACGGTCACAAGGTACGAGGAATGTTGCTATTTCCTCCAGGTGTGGGAACATGCATATAACACTGTTTCCCGACATGAGAAAAATAGCACCTTGCCTAAAACAAAATGATGATTATTCCAATGCACGGTACATACCACCTCCAATACGATCGAAGAACATCATGAAAATAATTGCTTCGTGTAGGTGTATCTTAATTTGCCTGTAATGCACAATATATACAAGTAACTATCAGTGCAAAATAAGGCATATATCTCTAATTTTATTGTTCTAATGTCGAAGTAATTTAGAAAAATTTTAATAAATTATTTTGATATAAAAATACGATATTTACAATTTTCAATTGCCTTGTTTACCCATTCTGGACCGAAGTATACTTCAAAGATAAAAGTGGGCGAGTCGTAGGCGAAGGGATTATTATCCAGTCCTGGATTTAATGTGGACGATGAGCAGGTCCTACTATTCGGTGGATTATCCAGAAATATTTTTGTAAAAGACGAGTATGGTATGGTTGGATCAACAACGTAATAAATTGTAAAATCATGATTCTTTCTTGCCTCAAAATTTTTCCACTCCCTTGTGAATGTAAACAGTCTGTATACAGTCTGTTCCCATTCGCAAGGGAATCCCATATCGATTCTGGTGAATTTTTTCTTTGGATACGGCGCGAAACTCGAGTAAAATAATTTTATTAATTAATTAATAGATTGTAACACGGACGCTGATTTGACTCCTAGAGAATACGGTATTCGATCTTGCGTTGAAGATGGCAAGCTTCACTAATATTCAAAAAAGCAAAAACTTCTGAAGACTTAAAGACGACAGTGAAAGAGATGAACTGTGCTCTGCATTAGCTTGTCAATTTCCTACTTCCCGTAAGGTGGAATGGGTACAATGTAGCAATGCAGACTGTAAGAGGTGGTACCACATAAATTGTGCTGATATTGTAAAAAAAGAATTGCCTGAACGTTGGTGCTGTGGTATTGAGACGTTCAGTGAGGATGATTTCTTCAGGCAACTATTTCCCTAAAGGCATTAGTTTGTAGCAATCATTCAAAATGTCTGATAAACAAGCAAATGGAGTGGAGGGTATAAACGAAAACCTTTTTTAAATGGCACAAAGTACCAATACGAACATTTAAGCGAGATGCTACGTACCATGGTGTTAGAGACAGTGGTTGAAGTATGTTATGTAGGTAGGGACAAAATATGATATCGTAACGAGAGCGATAGATAAAACTGATATTACCGAGTCTCGAATGTGATAACCTATTTATCACATACTTGTGCCTTTATCAAGTGCGGTGGATGCAACTACCTCAAAATCACGATAGACTTGGGTAATTTACAGAAAGGGCTATAGGAGAAAGGAAACTCATTGTCTAGGTCATTCATCCTCTTTAAAAAAATCTAAGCTAATTTAATCTAATCAAAAATATGATTTGCAGTCTTTGACTTGACAGTTATACCTACTAGTTATACTATTTCACAATTTCACAATAATTTTTACTTTGTAAAGTTCATGCACTTTAGTTTGTACCCAAAAGGTCAGATGAATTCGCTTTTTCACAGGTGCTCACATAATGCTATTATATGTAAATATTCATTTTTATGTAGGGAATATTGCACACAATAGCAAAAATTGCTTACACAGCAAATCCAGGCATTAATCAACGTTATCTGTCTTAGCCCTTTGTTTCAGTAATTTGGCATCTGAATGACTGTTGTTGGTTTGGATAATTTTTGATAGCAAGGTTGTCATTGTTCAATATTTATTGAATAAGTTGCCTTTTTGTATAATCCCCTGTCATTAAAACGTCAGCCAAAAGCTCTAATATGTAACCTTATTCATAATATTATGACACTCCAGGCTATACACCCTGTTAATAATTATTATTGCTATAATTATCCCCAATGCATGGCACTGAGGCAGGTGTGCGATCGGAATAAAACAACACAGGGACCGCGGAGGAGGGGGGCTTGGGGGCCTTGGCCCCCCCCCCCCCCAATAATTTTTCCTGTGATTGATTGAATGGCAGTTAATTATAACCAGTGCTAGTTGGTGTTTTTCCAATAAGTAGCGTTACAGCTCAGATCAAGAGCACCTCATTAACATTTTGGCTGTGATTTTGGGAAAACGCACTTTGAAATCCAGCAAAAGGAGGCAAAAGAATTGGCGTCGAAAAAACATACATATATTTTTTCCAATATTTACTAATAAAGAACGAAAAAAAAACCCAACAATAAACATGAACACGTCGAAACCGCAAGATAGTTTAAGAAAAACACTTAACAACCCAGCCCCCTCCCCTCCCCTGGGAAGCTAAGCATTCGGCCCCCTCAGTCCAAAAATTGCTTCGCGGTCCCTGCAACATGAGTTTTACTTAATTGTTTACATTTTATACCATTTGCAATGGAGCAAATATGGAACAGTAAACTTTGAAATTACTGGATTTTTGCATAAAAACTCTCAATAACATAAATAATTATTATGCAACAAATACTAACATTAGCCAAAATCTGACTCAGTCTGTTTAAGTTAGCACTATGGGATGTAAAACAGATCTAAAACCAGAGGAGAAGCAAAGAAGAGTAGAGTTTTTAAGGCAAAGCAAGATGACTTTGGACATTTCAAAGTTAATTGAGACCATCACACACTAAAAAGATTTTTAAACATAGTAATAAAGTGAGGGGAAATCAGGTAAAGGAAAGATTATAAAGACTACTCTTAGGGAATTCAACTCAGTAAAAAGAACTTTATCAAAACATCTTCATTCACAAAGTGCCAAGATATTCCATGAAGCTGAAGTCCCATCAGGATCACATCTGGACAGTAGCTACAAGATCATAATGAGCATTGGAAAAATTGAGAGATTAGGCCAATAATTGAACCATGAAAATTAAACCAATAATGTTGGCATGCTTGCTTATACTGAGCTAAGTCAGACATGAAAAAAGACTTTTTCCCTACTTCATACAAGAAGCAACCACCAACACTTAGAGGATGATCATCTTTATGGACAATTCCCCTTCCCATACACTTGTTACACATATGGAGCATTGAAAAATGTTTGGTCTAGGGAAGCAGTTTTTTGTCAGCCCTCAATCAGAACCTCATTATGAAAAGTTATGATGTTGGCAAGCAATACTCATTGAAGAATTTCCTTTGTGAAGCAGTTCAAAGTTTCAAAGCTGCTGTAGACAAAGGTACCATTAAAACACCAATAGACTAAATAAAGTAATTGGTGCTAAGGGGGGTTATGTTCATTGCTAGCCATTATAACCAACTGTTAATGCAAGTGAAAAATTTAAATTGAGACGTCTAAATTTTTAGCCGTGTGGCAAACTATGTTACCGGCATTCCTTGTATATGCCTTTCAGGCCTTGTATTTATTGCATAATAATTAATTGTGAATCTTGAGTGTAATGCACAATTAAATTAATTATAATATAAAATTGTGTTGTGAAAGAATAAACTTCAAAACTGCTCAAAATGTAAAAAATAGATGAATTGAGATATACCACAGATATTTGCATTATCATAATAATTATTAAAAGGGTGCACTCAGCAGCAACAATATGCACAGGAAGTGAGTACATATTATGTGTTTTCATACAATGTATAGTTTATGTTCATATATATGTATAATTTTTCACACGCATAATTCATATCTATAATGTATAATTTTGCTAAAGTTTTTCATATGTATAATTTTTATTAGTTCTATCTTTAATATAAGTCTATTCTCATCAGTTGATAACCGAAATGTGGAAATATACCGTCAAATATTTGTCCATTTTAAATGCGCATTTAGCCATTAGGTTCCAATAAATATTTCATCTTCAAAATTCACTTTACAGCCACTGCAAACACTAAATAATCCATATTTCCACATAAAATATTGATGAGGATGAAAATACATTCAGGTAAATAGGTATGACATATATCGCATAAACATATTCGACTGAATTTCCACTCATAATACTTGTTTTTTTTTCGTCACTGCTTCGTTAGTCGCCATTTTGAACGAGCGATATTGGTAAACAGCAGACTGGTACTAGTAGTTTTGTTAGATGCTCAGATTGGCGAGATTGGTAATCTGTCAATCTCGTTCCCCGAGCCTGCGATCCCTTGGGAAGGAAACGGAGGCTCTGGGATAATCCGTGATCGACATTCAAAAAACTGTATGTCGCCCGTACTGCGCATGCGTTGCAAATAAATAGATTCAATTAGCCGCAATAGAGAAGAAGCTGGTATATAACTGACTTTCCATGACCAATAGGCAATATACAAATCGTATCTTTCCGGTCGACAACAACAGCCTTCACCGCTTCGTATTGACACTCCTTCAATTTGAGATTCTTCTTACCCAGTCGCTCTGACGCTTCGTCCAACACAGAATGAAATAAAATAATATTTTCCACTGACATTACAAACAAAATAGAACAAATACTGTTCCAAAAAACTTTAGAAAAATGCTTTTGTGGCTTATTTCCTACGCATGCGTAGTACGGGCGACATACAGTTTTTTGTATGTCGATCACGGATTATCCCAGAGCCTCCGTTTCCTTCCCAAGGGATCGCAGGCTCGGGGAACGAGATTGGGTAATCTGTCTAGTAAAAACACTGCGCCTGCCCGACCAATCTGACACTATTTATACTGGTTAGATTCGCGCTAACCGGGTGTTCAAATTGGATATCACAGAAAATACAGATCACAGAAATACTTTTAAGGCGATTACTGTAAAGATTGTTGCTATAATTATTAAAATAGCAAGAAAAAAACTCAAAAATGCAAAAAAAAGAACAAAATTTAACTTAAATTTAGTAAAATTTCAACTGGCACTTTCTCAATTTGCAAAAACTTTATCAGACACCCTGCCTATATACCAATGTTTTAACTGACACCTGAAGCTTTCTGGAAGTAAATACTTTGTCAGCATGTCAAAAGTCTAACTGACAACTTGTGGGCATGTACAGGTCAAAGTCTAACCGACATCTTGTCAACAAGCCAAAAGCCTTACCGACACCTTGTTAACAAGCCAAAAGCCTAACCGACATCTTGTCACCAAGCCAAAAGCCTAACCGACATCTTGTCACCAAGCCAAAAGCCTAACCGACATCTTTTCAACAAGCGAAAAGCCTTACCGACATCTTGTCAACAAGCCAAAAGCCTTACTGGCATCTTGTCAACAAGCCAAAAGCCTAACCAACATCTTGTCAACAAGCCAAAAGCCTAACTGACATCTTGTCAACAAGCCAAAAACCTAACCGACATCTTGTCAACATGTCAAAAGTCCATTTCAAAGCTTGTCCACATATCAAAAGACTAACTCAGATCTTATCAACATGTCAAAAGTCTGGTCGAAAACTTGTCAACTAGTCAAAATCCTTACCAACATTTTATAAACATGCCAAATATTTACCTGACACCTTATCAACACATCAAATATCTAATTCAAAGCTTGTCAATATATCAAAAGGCTAGCCAACATTTTCCCAACAAATTATATCGTGGAGACTTCAGGCAGTGTGCTACAGAATAGATTTAATAAATTGATGGATTTAATAGATTGATGTATTGTATACACTTTTAGTAAAATTTTCTTTACTTGCAAAATAAAACAGCCATATGTTGGTGGTATTATGGCAAAAGAATCTTGTTTAACATAAGTACTATGAAAGTCTTTAATCTAAATTAAATTCTAAAAAATGCAATTCTACTAGGACTCTGGACAGAGTGCCTGGCAGGTCACTCAGACATTGATTTTTGGTTATCTTAGTGATTACATAAGATGTGCTAGCAATGTCTTAAAATGCCTTGGAAGGTACCCTAATAATAATTGATTTAAAAAGGAATTAGTTGGGCAGAACAGAAATAAGTGAATGTACCCCACCCCCAATGAACTCTCTAGTTACAGCCCTGCCTGGCCTTGTGCCCATTTTCGTTTGGCAGGCGGAGTGAACGTCTTAGCAGGCGTCTTGTTATCATAAATTTGCTGTATTACATATTTCTACATACATGCAAAATTTTTAAAACGTGATTATAAACTTCCCATGAGCATGTATGTGTTTATTTACCCTAGTGTTTCTTGTGTATCATTATTCCAAGCATCCCTGCAGTGGTAAAAGTAGCAGCTTATGCAAGTGTAGCTATTTCTATTCCGCCATCAACCGCATCTAATTATAACCTTTGCTCAGCTCCAGGAAAAAACCGCACAGCCAAGACATTTAAAAAGTACTTAATAGCCATATTAAATTTCTCAGTTATCTACTTGTGTAGTTTTATGAGATATCTAAACCCGAAATTGATCATCAGTTAAATACTTTGAACTTTTCCAAGTAACCTATGAGGCAATAATACAGATTTTTCAAGATTTTTTACAAAAAGACACTTGTATTTTCCATATTTTTACTGGTGAAAATATGAAAAAATGATTGAGCAGTCCGTCAGTGATTTGCGAGTAATCGCATAGCAGTTTGCTGATAAAGTCAGCTTGCTTGTTAGGTTCCCTAGGTATCCATTCTATATACAAGTCAATGTTGTTATCAAAGCAATACGAAAAAATCTCGTGGGCAATTTTTTTGCAATTCAACTTTCACGCTACCCACTTCTACTATCTTAGCAGTAGCTTGATTGTCGGTAAACCCTTTAATAGACGAATTGTGCAACAAGCTTCCAAAGGCATGCAGACTGTACAATATTGTAATTAACTCCCTATCGGTGGAACTACGTGAGGACTCTTGACACACAAACCTGTGACACACAAATTCGTACCCATTCCGCAGCAGCGCACCGCAATCGAAGCTACTAACGTCTAAATAAACAATTTGATTGTGGACAAGAGGCTGAAAACAATGTTTCTTGTTTATCTGTGAAATGTGTTCATTCCAAAACATTAATTCAGGTAAGATTGAAGTCGCCGCTTTGCTAGTCGAAGCACTTCGAGTGCTGTGAGCAGAAAACTGCTTTGTATCAACACCAGCTTTCTCTAACAAAGTCTTAATCCATCGTCCAATAGTCGATGCTGTCACAGCACCATAAGGTTTAATATAGGACACAAGTAACTTCGTAGAAGATCTCAGCTTAGCAGTGACATTTAAATAACATTCTAAAGTTTCATACACACATAGTTGTTTAACAGTATATTTGTACAGACATAAGCTTCCATAAACCCTGCCCGGTCTGTCCTGCTTAATGTGTTCAGTAAGAGAAAAACGATAACAATCCACTGATTTCGCCATATACTCCGCCGAGACGTCCAAAAATGTCAACGTCTGACACCGCTGTCCAGTCGTTAAAGCAACCAGTAATACTAATTTGAGCGAAAGTTCCTTGAGCGGTAACTTGTCTAACGGCCATAAAGAAAACAAATAATCTAGCACAGGATCGACCGACCAAATAGAACGATATTTCGGAACTGGTTTAATTTCATGAAATACGCCCTTGAGGTATTTGGAAACCAAAAAATGTTTACCGATAGATACATGATTTGGATTCTGTCCAATATCAAAATCAAGATTCGAAACTGCAGACCGAGCTGTATTAAGAGACGAATAGCTCATACCTTTCCGGTATAATGAATGTAGAAACATCAATAGACCTTTCACAGTGGGACGCAGGGGATCACCCGTCCCTTGACTACAAAACTGCACCCATTTTGCGATGTAGTGATCATACTGTTTGTGAGTACTGCGTCGCCAGGAATCCATGATGACGTCAGTAACGTCTGGTGGAATGTCTGCGTCCTCCAAGGATCTCCGGATAATTTGCATACCAGGAGCTTCAGTTGATCCTGAAGTGGATGAGGACCCGCCAAGGTAGGATGAACTAAGTTGTGACGAGTCACCTTGAGCATACGTGGCACTTCCATCAGCAGGCTGAGCACCACGGAGAAAAACGGTTGTGTTGGCCATAACGGAATTACTAGAATTCCTGTTGCTTTGTCTTGTATAATTTTCTGTACACATCTAGAGGCAAGGCAAAATGGTGGAAAAGCGTTAAAGAAACCTGACCACACAATCGAGAAGGCATCTATATATTTCGCCTTTGGGTCTGGTTGCCAGGAGACATACGTCTCAAGTTGGGCATTCAGTCTGCTAGCGAAAAGGTCGATGTCAGGCTGACCAAACATGTTAACAATAGCTTGAAACGTAGCAGTCGACAACATCCATTCTAAATTTAAATTAACATTGCGGGACAAATGGTCAGCATTAATGTTGGCCGATCCAGCAACGTGAGCTGCTGACACCCAAATACGTCGGGCAATGGCCCAATTCCAAATCAATTTAGCAACAGAATTACACTGCTCAGACTTACATCCACCCATCTCGTTGATATAAGTCACTGCAGTAACATTATCGCACATAACACGAACATGAACATTCGTTTCATTATTTAACAATGATGAGAGGGCCAAATAAACAGACTGTAACTCAAGATAATTGATATGCCGAGAAGCCTCAGTTTGGGACCAAATACCGCGTGTAGTACTCCCATTACTTAGCGTAGCACCCCAGCCAAAGCCTGATGCATCAGTGTGTAATATTAGATTGGGTGGGGAATGGTAAATATTCTTACTGGCAGATGGGAGGTGGAATACCCACCAATTTAAGTCTTCTAAACTCTCAGCCGAAAGAGACATTAATGCATCAAAATGACCTTGATGCATTCGGAGGTGAGAATCTTTATCTGCCTCCAAAGCACGATAATGCAGGGGACCAAACTCAACCCCAGGAAACGAAGAAACTAATGACCCAATTAATGATGCCACTTGACGAATGGTGTATAATTTGTTGGGCTGTAGAAATTTTTGACACATCCGCACAAGTTTATCCCTTTTTGGGGAGGGAAGTCTTACCGTCATGGAAGTAGAATCTAGTAGAAAACCCAGGAATTCAATTCACTGAGTGGGCATAAGAACAGACTTTTCTGGATGAATCTGAAACCCTAATTTACTGATGAGCTGAACAGCATGCAATGTGGCCCACAGGCAATCTTCCTGTGTGTCTTCCATATAAAGAGAATCATCTATATATCCTAAGCAGGTGTGGCCAAATTTAGTTCGTAATGACGCAAAAACGGGCTTCAGTACCTTAGTAAATATACGAGGACTACTAGTCAAGCCCATAGGTAAACAAGTGAAACAATATAATGTTTCTTTCCAGACGAATTTAAGATACTTTTGGCACTCAGGTGCAACTGGAATGGAGTAATATGCATCTTTAAGGTCAATGGATGTCATAAAACATCCTGGCCTCATGAGCTTAATAGCCGTTTCTAGAGTATCCATCTTAAAATGGTGATAGGACACAAATTCATTCAAACCTTTAAGGTTAAATATTACTCTACTAGACCCATCTTTTTTGGGGGTAATGAAAATTGGTGAGATAACTTCACCAGGTTCTGAGGCTGACAGCTTAATTATTCCTTTTTGAAGAAATTTTGCAATCTCAGCATCAATGATCAATTGCTCAGACTTATTAAAAGTGAAATAGGGTTTAGTCTTATCAATATCGGAACCAGGCAGAGCATCAAACTCAATGTGACAGTGGGTAACAGCATCCAGGATAAATGGGTCTGATGTAATTTCTGCCCATGCATGCACACAATGTTTTAAACTCCCCGCTGAAAATGGAGGTTGATTATCAATAACAGAGGCAAGATCATTACTTACCGTATTTGGTGATCCTACTGACTTTTGGTGTATGGGGTCTTGGGTGGATTGAATGGTGGCCGGGTTTGACCCCGGCCTGCGCCTAAAAAAGAACGTGCTCAGCCTCGGCCAGTGGGCTGATGAAAACGGCCACGCCCACGAGTGCCCCTGGCACAGGATAACTTATAGGGCTCGAATCGATAATTGGAATGTGGTTTAGAGGTAACTTTACCGCTAAGTTTATTAGATTTTGTAACCTCTTCCATTTCCTTGTTAAGATCATCCCCAAACAACTGGGTTGATATAGCCACAGAGGGATTACACAATGAGCCATAATGCTTGTTTAAATCGGGCCGAATTAAGTCTCTACGTTTTAGGTTAAATTCTCTATTTGCTGCAAGAAGTAAGACAGCAGAATGAGTAAGGATGCGTTTCTGGTCCCCAACGGATTTATTACATACTTCGAGAACAGCACAAAGGCCTGCAATCATTAGCCCTTGAGCTTTCTGTAGAGCAGAGTCAGTATTTCTAGTGTCTTGACGCATTTGCTGCCAAATCTGTTTGTTCACTTTAGGAGGAACCAAATTGGGGCAATTTTCTGGTCTGACATATTTGGGTTGCACCTCCTGTAATTTTTCTTTGGGCAGTTTATCCTTTAAAAGACCATTAACAATCTCAGCTAAGCCTATAGAAATAGGGGCAGATGTTCGTTCAGACACAGAAAACTCGTCTGCCAAAGTCTGAAAGGACGCATCTACACTTGAACTGCCCTGATCGTCAGGCAACGTATCAGCCTGTACCGGTTGCACAAAGCTTTCAATTTTATCCGTGAGGCCAGGGTCAGAAACTCCTGCAAGGGAGTCTGCCACTTCATTATCAAGTGTAACCATTTCAAAATCTGAATAAATTTGATTAATATTATCCTGGACCTGTGTCAAGATATCCTGCTTAGTCTCATCGAGCAATTCTTTAAACATATTTTTTAACTGGCTCGTAGAAGGACCGCTTTCGAGGTCGGCATTAGCTTCAGATTCAACTCTGACTGCTCTCGTTTGCTCCATGACCTAAACAGACAGGTGTGGAGGCTAAGTGGGCACTTATGTGTACAAGCCCAACAAGAAGAAGCGAAGACACGTCTTACACTCGTCTGAATTTAAGCGGTAGATACAGGACACGTCCTGCAAGCAACCGAGCTTGGCAATGTGACACGTCACAAAACCGGCAATTCAACGTTGTAAAAGACAATATAGCAGAACTCGTCTACTACATCGATAAAATAATGAAATCAGAAACGAACACATGCACCTACCTGAAATATACAATAAATTTCGTAAACTAGGGATACAAATTAACGACAGAAATGCTCCTGAAAGCAAGCCACATGTTGATCCAACGGCGATAAACAATGCACTGATCCGCGGCGGTGCGTGCGCATCTCATGATAGCCCGGATGTGTGTAGTGATTTGGTAGAATCCGACATTGTCCTGTCATTATACGTGTTAATCTGCCCACGACTGCGCTCGTCGAAATGACAGAACCGACTATGCCAGCTAAATAGCGAGCGGAAATTAAGCGATGGTCTAAAACCTTGCGAATAATGTCTTTTGCCCTCTCCATGTGTTTTTCACTCACGGAAATAGAGCCCACTCTGGCATTCTATGTAATACCTAACCAATCGATTAATTGTGTGGGAACCCATTCAGACTTACACAACCCATTTAGCTTCCTTAACTACAAAACTTACAGCAAACAGATCGCCGCGCGTATGGTGAGCGGTGAGCTCGGATTGTTCGCGAGAATCTTCAGTATTCAGACCATCATCAAGGTAAACAGTCAATAGGATGTAGTCCCCCGCCCCTCCATATGTATGTATGTATGTATGTATGTATGTATGTATGTATATATATATATATATATGTATATATGTATATATATATATATATATGTATTCAGACCATCATCAAGGTAAACAGTCAATAGGATGTAGTCCCCCGCCCCTCCATATGTATGTATGTATGTATGTATGTATGTATGTATGTATGTATATATATATATATATATATATATATATATATATATATATATATGTATATATGTTTATCACATACTTGTGCCTTTATCCGGGCGATAACACGGTGACATAAAAACGATATGTCCCGTGATATCGTTTTTTGTCCCGCGATATCGTTTTTTGTCCCGCTCAAAACAAAGATGGCGTCCGACCGAAGGATCGATTGGGAGATATAACAATAGAAATATAAAATAATACAAGAAAAATAACAGAAAGAAATTTGCAGCTATTAAAAGATAAGTTATTTTTAGTTTGTTTTTGTAATTGCTACCTGTTTAGCGTATTTTAAACAATAATTTTGAATTCATTTCGAAATGTACTCGAAGTGTAAATAATTTGAAAATGTAGTCTGGTTTTTGCTCTAGATAAAGGCACAATTATGTGATAAATAGGTTATCATATTCGAGACTCGGTAATATCAGTTTCATCGCTCTCGTTACGATATTATATTTTGTCCCTCGTTCGCTGCGCTCACTCGTGACAAAATATGATATCGTCTCTCGAGCGATAAAACTGATATCACCTCGCCTCTCATATGATAACCTATACATATATGTATATATGTCCATATATATATACATATATATATATATATATATATATATATATATATATATATATATATATATATATATATATATATATATATATATATATAATATATATATATATACATATACATATATATATATATATATATATATATATATATATATATATATATATATATATATATATATATATATATATATATATATATAGTATATATATATATATACTGTCAATCCCGAAAAGGTTGTCCAGGCGAAATATGCTATAATACATATATATCGATCACGTGGTTACTGTAATATATGCGTCAACACGAAGATTTTATCATGCGTGTTAATTGCGCGTTCGATTAGCGTGGAAATTAAAACCTCTTTGAAGTATATACTGTACACAATGTCGAGACCATATTCGTCGCATGATTTGCGTTGGAGAATGGTTATCAAAGACTATTTCATCAAAGGAGGTATAAAGAAATAGCATCACAGTTATTTGTTTGCCCATAAACTGTGTACCGGACGATTACGTTTTTGAATAGCGGTGATGTGAAGCCGTATCGTCTTGGTCGGCCTACTGGAAGCGCGAGTTTATTCGATCATGAAGAGTCTATCCATAATGGATTGTATTCTTCGAACAACTCGGATACGGCTACATGAAATAGCTAACTACATTACCCAGTGCTACTGGCTCTTCATTTCGTCCACAGACATTGTGTCACGCTGTTCACATGCTTGGAATGACGCGTAAAAATGTAGGCTATTGACTAACATTGCAAGTTGTTTTATCGTCAGTGTAGCTAAAATATTAAAATACTACAGATACAACGTATTGCTCTTCAAAGAAATGATGACCTCAGACAGCAATTTAAAGCCGAAATAAGCGTATTTAATCACCAACTCGTATTCCTCGATGAAACAGGCATTGCACGTATTAAGGAACGATCTATACCGCTGTCATAATATATTTTGATGGTCAACATTTTTGTTAATTGAGTTATACTTTTTGTTGAAGGATAAACGAATTACTCGTTAGTATGGATAAAGTTCTCGTGGGTTGTGCAAGATATTAAATTGTGTTATTATGCCTATTGGAATTTAAACGAATTGTCTACATGAATGGCAGAAGTATTTTCATAGTTATAATTTGACGTAATTATTGTGTTGCTGTTCGTTTTACATGTAGAAGCTAATTTAAATTCACAGAGGCATAGCAACGCACATTTAACAACAATAGTATCATTTCTAACGGGACACACTTTACAGTACAATCTCTCACACCCCAGGAGTAATTCGTTTATCCTTCAACGAAAAGTATAACTCAGTGTACAAAAATGTTGACCATCAAAATATATTATGACAGCGGTATAGATCGTTCCTTAATACGTACAATGCCTGTTTCATCGAGGATACGAGTTGGTTTGGATTGAATACGCTTACTTCGGCTTTAAATTGCTGTCTGAGGTCATCATTTCTTTGAAGAGCAATACGTTGTATCTGAAGTATTTTAATATTTTAGTTACACTGACGATAAAACAACTTGCAATGTTAGTCAATAGCCAACCAATGTTAAATACTTCAATCAGTTCAATGACCTACATTTTGACGGGTCATTCCAAGCATGTGAACAGCGTGACACAATGTCTGTGGACGAAATGAAAAG